>CAKKXW010000004.1:7141260-7154195 GCA_920937365.1 Sphaerophoria rueppellii | reverse complement strand
TTATTTATCATTGAATGAAATCACCATTTCATACAATAGCTATAGATTTTGCTTGCTTGTCTTCTCGGTTCTTGCTGACAGAATTTTATTGTTTTCTTGTTTGGTGCGACTGTCATATTTTTGTTGTTGTGTTAGAAACTTATTTCGCTGGAGATTTTAAAGAGTACCACCTGGAATAAAGTTAAGGTTTTCAATAAAAATAAAAATTGAAGGTCAGCAAAAATAATTTTAAATTTGAGTTTGTATATTTCCCGACGTTATTCTAAAAACAAAACTTAAAAACAACATTAGAAAACAGTTGATAAAAGAACACTCGCAAAAAATCAGTAAGTTGCTTTGTTCATATAATTTTGTATATTTCATTTAGATAGTTCTATTTCATTAAAGCTGTTATTTTTTCTTCCTTTGTTTTGTTTAAAGAGCAAAAAAAAACGATTTAAAAACAAAAATAAACAAATCTCATATAGCGTGCTTATAAAAACAGAAATACTTAACGCTCTATGTGGTTTAAAAAAAAAAAACGTCACGTAACCGCGAAACGTTAAGTACTTTTACAATTTTTTTTAACAAAAAATCAGAAACGAATATGTGTGAATGTTTTATTGGAAAGTTTACTAACCACAACACAGCATCTCTGCGTTACGAAAATAATTTTAATTCTTTTTCGCGATTAAATTGTTTCAAAGGAAAACTCCAAACATTAGTCAGGCGCAATGATAAATTGATTTTGCGGTTAAAGAGGAAATTTATTTAAAAAAAAAAAATCAAACAAAAAAGTCATATTATTAAAATTAATGTATTTATTGGTTGGAGGCAAATTACTTTATCAGTTGCTTAAATTATTTTAAAGAAACGTGCGTGTTCGAACGGTGAAAAGGATGATGACTGCGCGTGGAAATGTGACTGACAAGATGATTTATTTAAGTTGTGTCAACGACTTGAAGGGATTTTGCCAGAAACATTTATCAAATGAATTTACGGGAAGGAAACGTAAACGTAGTTTGAAATGATGTGAGGAGCTAATACGAACACAAACACGTTTATTTGCAATCAACATTAATTTTGAACTTTCAAAAAGGAAAGAAAAATGTGAGATGGGGTTCGATAGGTAAATGAGAAACTGGAATTACTTTGATGATTTGAATTTGATGTGGTGTAAGACATTTTTATGTGTCAAGAAAACGTGAGGTTAGTGGTTTTTAATTTTAAATTTTCTAATCAAGTTCGAGTTGGAAATAAACAAATTTGTTTTTGATTTAAGCCGTTTTTATTTCTTTGAACATTCTGCCTAGGAGAACAGCAATCAAGAATCACGTTTTCCAGAAGTTAGTTAAATGAAATTAAATTGAATTTTAAAATATAACATTGGTTGAAATTCCTATGAATTCAATAAAGGAAGGTATCCTTTACCAGTAAACAGAAAATATTCCCTTCAATTTATCAAACACACATCATTCCAAACTATTTTAACTATCAATTTGTGAATCAATTTGTCTTACAAAAAAAAGTAAAAATATTGTTCCCTTCAATTGCCAATAAGAGAAGCATTCTTTCTTCCCGCACAAAGCATTGAATCCTTTTTCCTTTATTTGGATTGTGTCAATGACGATTTGTTGTTATGTTTGTATTTTGACAGATTGAGTCCATCAAACCTACGCAAATGATAAATTCTCAAAATGAATGATGACACACAACAAAACAATATAATGTACGCACATAAATTTGTTGTTTATCCTTTGGGATGGACAAATTTCTGAAAATTTTTCGAGACTTAAAGAATGTGTTTAAGGGGATTGCCCAGAAGGATGCTCTTTATTTTTTGCTTATATTATTTTTGATAGATGAGATGACATACAAGACATTACACATGTACATTCATGAATGATCTTTTATTCATGCGTTGAAGTGTTTTACGTCTTGAAAATGTTATCATATTTTCAGTATCCCTATTTTCCAACTAAAATGAGGGAAGGATAAGACATGTGCCCTTTCAAGAACTTTGAATAAATGTATTGCCGATAAGTAAGTGTTATCTTCGATACATCATGAAAATGAAGAAAGAGATTCGTCTTCCATCATCATGCAACACGAATGTGAATTGCAGCATGCAGTTTTCTGATAAGAATTTAAATTGAAAATAAAACGTTTTTACCGGATACGTTGCATTAAAGTCGTTGTGGTGCTAAACTAAAACAAATAAATCGTATATGCAAGGAAAGGACACAAAAACTTACGACACAAAAGTATTAATGCTTTTTCACAAGAATTGTGGTCCAAACTCAAGTGTAAGGTCAACACGCGTTTCGTGGAACTTCCACTTAATAATCAAGTGTTCTTAATTTCAAACTCTTCCGTTGTCCTTAGCAATATTAAGTCGCATTTAAGTTTAACACTTTCACCTTTTTTCTTTCTTTTTTGCCGATTAGATGCCGTGGAGAAGAGAAAAAATGTAATTTAAATTTACTGTTGAAATATTCAAAACCAGGAAAAGGTGGGATGAGATTTTTGTTAGATGTGTTCATGACATAATAAAAAATCGTTTGTATATTATTTTAAGGTGAAACTGAAACAAAAAGTGTGCATCAATTTTTCATCTAAAATGATGTGGTTTATTTTTGGAAACATGAATTTCAAAAGGAAGGCGTTAATTTCTTTTGTATACCTGTCCACAGCACATTTGAGGGAGAACAACAAAAATATTTTGTCATAATGTTGGTCTTCGTGACTTTGCCTTAAAGAAGGAATTGGGTTGAATTTGTGACAAAAAATCCACACATCAGTAATTTGTATTTTTTTTTTAATTATTTCAAACAATCTATTAATAAATTAATTCCAAAAGGAAATCACTGTCCTACAAAATAAACATATCTCCTTTCTCCAACAAAATTTGCACTTAAATTTCCAGCATCGACACTTTTACCAGATGCATTATTTTCCCTGATGTTCTGCATCAAAAACCAAAAACAAATAAAAGAATAAAGCAATATTATCCCCTAGAATGTTCATTAAGAGGATTTTCGCTCATTGAATTATAAACGCACAATTTCGTTCCCAGGAAGTGCCACAATACCAGAGTACATCATGTACAATTGTATAAATCCCTGGTCGTTTCATCATCATGTCTTTCGTGATTTTTCTTGTTTTTTCCAGTTGAAAATTTCATTTATCACTTTGGAGAACCACCATGAGGAAACAACAGACATAATGGGTTTTCATTTTACGCACACACACATGCCAATATAATGAAAAATGAGAGCGTGATGGAGAATGAAGGTAATACAGATACAGAGTGTTCTGAATTTGCACTCACAGTGAGAAAAATAATACATTATGAGTCATTTTTTTCTCCTTTTTATCTGGGGTAAGGATGAGGCAATTAGCTATCTCGTAATTAAATGATTGCATGCATTAGATTTGAATATCAGCAGCACAACTTTCAACTTTGAAAATGGAAAATTACGATAAGATAGATTCAGAAAATGGGTAAGGCAGTTTACAGTTTTGACAAGAGCAGATGAATTCAAGTATATAGGTTTAGCGGCTTTGATCATGTTATAATATCTTTTCTAAGTGAAAATGAAAAATGATATTGAATAATTTGTCGTTACCTATTTTCTAAAATACAGCGAACTGCTTTGCCATGTTAACCCTGTATAAGTAAACATATTTCAAAGGAAACAACTTCTGTTTTTAGAAAGATGATTCAGGAACTTTTCAAAAACCCATACCATAAATGCAAAAACCGTAATTTACAGTCTGAATTCCTAAAAAAAACATCGTAATTTATACACCCAAAAAAGTTGCACAAACAGTCGAAATTTTATTTCCACTGTGATCGTCGATTTTCGATACATTTTTTTTTTTTTTTTTGAAACTTAAAAGTCTTTATTGTGCAAGCTGATTAAGCTACATCGCTCCTTGCCGCACATCTCATACCTAATCTATTCGCATAATGAAGGCTTCCGCAAGAATAAAATTGTACATACATATTTCGTTTCATTAAAATACACAAGGACCCAGATAACAAAACAAAAAAAAAACAGACTTCCAAGAGATGAAAGCAACCCTTTCATTAGAGAACATAAAATCCCTGAATTCACTTCACCGCTAATTAATATTCTAAAAAAAAAAAACAATTATTAATTTTAAGGACCTTGATAAGAAGAAACCACAAGGGAAAGCATCCCCACGGTAACAAGACAAAAAAATTGAACATAATTCTAAGGATATTTGGCGAATGAAAATACGTACATAAACTTTGCTTTTTAATCTTTCAGATCAGTAATTTTACCTCACACAATGGAATCCTCATAGCCGAATGATTTTCTTTGAAATTAGATAACTTATCTTGAGATTCAGTTCAATTATCTAAATGGCTGGAGAATAAGGACGAAAACTTTCGTAATTTTTGTTTTAATTTATGCTTTTGTTGAAAGAAAAATGTTCTCTAAACAATTTTTGTTCGAAATAAGAAATCCTTGGCATTGGAATTGTTATTCAGGTTCATTCTGGTTTATGATCTGTTGAATAGCGACAAAACTAAAATTTCCATCACTTTTATAGTTTCTATTTGGTCGTTTAAAGTCCAGAGCACAAACTTGTTGTCAATTCGTTTATCCTCTTTTCTTTTTAAAATAGTTGGTGTTTTATATTTCGAACAATGGGCAATGTTTAAATTCCTTAAAAAGCTACAAAAATGATGACTTTTTTATGATTTCCTTAAGGACGCCATGAATGGAAGGACCACTGTTTCCATAAATGAAAAAAGTTTTTAAAATGTTTTAGCATCATTATTACAAGGATGAGGATAAGATCACGCAGCAGAGGTTGAATTGGAGTTCAGCAGGGTTTGGAATGTTTTATTTGAGTTGGAAAGGAAAGCTGTTTTTTTTTTTTTTTTCTTTTGTCGTAACGATTATGTCCTTTGGACAGTTTTTGTTTCCATTTTTTTCTATGAACATAAAAATCAGCTTTTAGAATAATAATAAACCTTGCTTCAAGAAGAGACAAAAAAATGCTTATCGCAATGAAGTATAAAATACCATTTTTAATACTACGATGGTTATTCGGGGAAACAAAATCGATTCGAGGAAAAAAATTCCATTACCAAAATTGGCATTTAGTTTTTTTTTCGTTAAATGAAATCAAATACAAAATTTGTGGATGAGTGAAGGGTGTGCTATTGGGCATTCTGTTTCTTTTGCACGAAGCGATATTAATATCTAGAAACTAGCAAACATTAAACGTCAAAAACAGGAAAATTCTTACAACCGCCGTTTTTAAAACTCTTCCTTGTTTCATAAGTTCCAAAAGTCTGTATATTGTAGTTTCGTATACCGTTTTTAATTTTCCGAGATATTCAACTCCAGAAACCATGAAATCAAAACAGTTTTACTAGTTAAAATGTTAATTATAAACAATTTCTTAAAATTCTTTTTAAAAATCGAAACTGATGCATTCGCAAATTAAATTCCAACAATTCCAGGACTCTCAACAAAACAAAACGGCAGCAAGCGAAAATGTTTGCATAACTACAACTTTTAAAAACTCCCAACGAAAGGATAATTTTCATTTATGTGAATGTAAGTAATTTCGCTTCAAATCAAAATAAACATACAGCAACCACATACGGGCCTCATGTTACACAAGTATGGCCTCAGGACGCAGAATGCTCGTCCCTCGGGTAATAAATAGATGCTCAAATAGAGGAAACAACCTAAATAACTGAAATACATAACTAGCGAACTTGAAAGTTTTCCATCATGTCTGAGAGTTTTAGTTTGTTATTGTTGTGGAGAGTTTTAATTTTTTTAGTTATTTAATGAGTAAACCTATTTGGAGAAAGTGCATTGTCTAATTGTGAATTAAAATTTTTGTTTAATGCCATGATAGTGTGATTCAAATGTTTTGATTTTTCAAGACAATTTTTGATTGCATAATTCAAAGATGGTTCTGTCTAATGACTTGGAATTGTCACCCTTCAAGTTTAAGGAATTGATTGAGAAAGCCTCAGCGTTTCATTTTGTCTATCTGGCACCAAGCTGTCAATTCGTAATTGATTTATTTCATCCTAATTACTATCCAAATATTTCTTTTTCTCACAGTCGTCGGTCACCTACATATTAATTACAGAAGAAATATCATAAAACCTCATAAATAAATTCCGACTACCTACCACCACACGGGGGTGATGAACAATATGTGATTTGAGGTCTTAACGACACGCACACATGTAACACGCTACAAATCAATTTCATATTTTGAGTGATTGTGCTTATAGCCTTTTACTAACTTTTCTCGTTTTCATTAACATATAAACGTCCTTCACTGAAGGATTGAAGGCCTTTAAAACTCATTATGATGTTGAAACCTCTATTGTGATGTGTGTAGGCCTATTTTTGGGTTACGTAAATGAATATCCTTTTCTTAATGAGAAGGCGCAATAAGCAGGATGAATGGATGGATGGGAAAAGTTTATGAAGGTTAGGTGGTTTGAATTTATAAATTCATACATTAAACCCCATAATGTGACATATGAATGGATTAGAGGGATCTCTCAAATGAGTTCTTTTTTTAAATCTTTAAATTCAGATCGTTAAAATTAATTTGTTATATTTTCATATCCAATCGTTTTGCTGATAATAATCGAATAACAGAAAACAAATTTCAAAACGAAAATACGTTGGCGTCGAGACGATACTGATTTACAGTATTCCGATATCTTGTAATTTTTACTTCTCTAGCCCAAAAATACAATACCAATTCACAATGCCCAAAAATTTGTATACCCACTCTATGGTTAGTATACTAAAACTAGTAGACGCTAAAAACATTAAATTCAATAGAGAAGTGCGAATAAAGTCAAGATCAGAGGTTAGATTCTCTATAGGCTCTCTATTGTAAACATTAGCTTGTAAGATCTTATCAGCACTTAATGTTTGCTTATTTTAATTTCTACAGAAGGTTGAAAATAGCAGCTTCGTAATTTTTCTTGCAAAACAAGCTCCGCCTATACTTATCTCGCCACTGTTTACATTATTTAGTTTTTTGTAAAACTATTAAAAATAACAACAAATCAATAGGTCATTCCTCTGGAAAAGATAGACGACTATCAAATTTGACTTTCTAATTGATAATGTAAGGCTTTTGAGTTACGGCTTCGAGATTCAGAAAACATAATTTATACTCTCAAAAAATTTCTGATACCGCTGAAGCAACATCGTTTTTATTTTTCGCCCGCCGGAGTTCGACTTTTCGTGTTGAAAGTTTTGAATTGTAAGATTCCTTGGTTAACTGAAAACTAATAAAATTTTTAATTTCCTACCTGTTTTTCTTTCCATTTTTAAGAATTCGAGCAGTTAACATGGGGGACATAAACTACTATCACTTCTGTTTATTTCATTGCTGGCTATGACTCATCTAGTCGAGTGCAAACGTCGCAACAGTGAAAACAGACACAGAAGCAATGGACGAACTACACATTCCTCTTCATCAAGAAGAACTTCACACGATTCGCATTCTCATAGTTCTCCGTATAGTTCACCGTATTTGCATAGTTCGCCATCACATTCAACCTTACATTTGGGTTCACAACTCCCATTCAACTTGAAATTCGGATTCGCATCACGATTCCCCGAGCTCAAACGAATCTGGTCATAATACTCCTAGACGGGGGTACATCACCAAGTTTCACGAAGCAGAGACTTCACATTCAACAAAACATTCAGAAGATGATGATACAAAACTAAATAGGCATGAATCCACTACGGCAAAGTCATATAAGCCAACTGACGCACCAACACCTACTTATTACGATTCGCCTAACCCAAACAACAATAATATACATTCCGGTAAGGGAACAAGTCATGTTGGTCCGACCACACCGTCCATTTTACAAGAATTAGGTAATCGTATTCGTTACCGTTTGAAATCAGATCGTGCTAAATATGCGACATCTACTACAAAGCGTCCTGTTACTACCACCACCCCTACATGCGAAGAAACCATGCCATACCAAGCACCTGCAACTGGCCCAGGTTTTGCTCCACCGCAAGCTCCTGTTCCTGCTCCATCCATACTCGCCGGTCCACCTCAAGCTATGCCAGTTTATGATGCTCAAGTTCCTGCTCCATCTTCATGCATGTTTGCCGCTCCACCTCAAGCTATGCCATATTATAACGCTCAAGCTCCGGCTCCTGCTCTTTCCATAATTGGCACTCCAGGTCAAGCTATGCCAGTTTATAATGCTCCTTCAACACCGCCCGTCCCTTTAGCGCCAGGGACCATAAGCAATATTAATGCATCGAATTCTCCAGTACCAGGAGCTGTTCTAAACCAAATACCAGAAAATGGCGTAATTTGTGTTCCGGTAATGGTAAATGTCGCTGATCCTGCTGATCCAACTAAGCAAATCCAAGTTCAACAAACAACTTGTTATCCTGCTCCTACAGCAAGTGCACCAATACCTCCTCTTGCTTCTTCAAGTGGAATCCCATCAGCACCTCCCGTCATGGCTTCAGGTCCATCCGTTGCTTCAACTGAACAAACTCAACAACCAAAAATTGATCTACGTCAATTGTAAGGGACGAAGAAGTCTAATAAACTAGCAATATTGTTATTTTGTGATTATTCTCAATTCTTTTTGATTTTTCTCGGGATTTTTGTCATAACGTTTCGAGAGAAAAATGTCCATATCATTTGTAATTATTGTAGCGCACTTGCCACTTAAAATCTTTATAACACTAAAATTTCTCATACAAGTTTAAGAGTTCTTTTGTAAAATTAAAAATTATTGCGCCGCAATTTATTAAATAATAATTTGCATTAATGTCACAATCTGAAAACAGAAATCATAATCCTCATAATTTTACGACCATAAACCATACTTTATGGACAAAGGACGAGGCAGAATTCTTTTAAATAAATTCATTTGGTGGATGATGAGTTCTGTCAGCAATAAAATTATACAATTATTGTTAATGACCGCATGCAGTGTACAAGCATTTATTATTCTTGTTATTGTGGGATCATTAATCAGTTCCGTTACAGACGTCCGTAAAAAAACAAAAAAACCTATCTTCAAGACGAAAAAAAAGCGCAAGCAGAAATCCTGGTACTCTATCCCGTTTCAGAGGAGACAATTTGTCTAATACTAATGGGTAACCGCTTTAACTAAATGATTTCAATTCTGCCAAGCGTTTGCCCCGTGGTTCCGTCTTACATTCTTTTTTCGGTGTTTAAACTGGATGTGTGTTTGATAATTGTGGAAATGGAGGAAAATAGTGAGTAATATCGATTTGAAATTGCGGAGAATTAATATTTTTGCCACTCAACTATCAGACCTTCAAAACACTCGAAGCCCATTTAAATAAAGTTCAACCAGACCTTTTTTTGATACACCATTCGATGGGTCTGTCCAAAATGTTGGGAAACCAGACCTCGCAGATAGTTCTAGTCATTTCTTATAGGCAACCTGGAAAAAATAGGCGGTTTTGGCGATTTGAAACCGCGAGAACATTACTGCAAGCAGAGTATTCTCAAGGGTGACATTTTTTTCCAAAAATTACGGCTTCCATGCTTTTTATACTTCAGTTCAGCGACGGTTTGACTCAAAAAAAAGCAAGTTGTATCTTCAAAAAGTCTTTGAGCCAAAGTAAGTGAACTACGGCGTATACTTACTATTATTTCAATAAGCAGATAGAATATTTGTATTACAAACTGGTATAGAACATTATTTCTTTTACATACAGCAAAGCTCGCCTAATGAGTACCCAACTTATAATTCTACTTATGTATTTCCTTACATAAAAATATATTTGTTGAGCCGCACTTTAAACTTAAATACCGTAAAGACTTTTGTTTTAAAGATAAGACCTTTGACCTTACTTGCACAAAGTCATTGCATACTTCATGGAGTTTTCCATTTTGGTTATTTAAAGTCACACACAAATATCACTTACCTCTTCGATTTTAATATTTATGAATCTTTAAATCACATCTGGCCTTCAATTGGGTCGGAATTTTAATTTTCTTTTTGACCGTGAACAAATAATTTGTTAAGAATTTTTGCTTAAAAAATCAAAACTTTTTCAAGACATTCTTAAGGCCTAGTCTTTTGAAAAACAAACAAACAAAACTTTCACTTTCTCCTCTTAATAAATAAATTACAGTACACAAGAGATACCTTCAACCATTCGTAAACCTCAATTTGAATCGAATTATTATAAGTATAAAATCCTTGAGCTAACCTAACAAAGAAGTGCAAACACAAAACTTTACCCACAACTCGCCCCAAAAAATACCCTACAATCCTCTCAAAACAAAACAAATATAATTTTTTTCCTAATCGCTTCCTGTATAGCTACTTTAATCAAATTAATGTTTCATTGTTCATTTTCCCCGATGAGGAAGGACCTGTTAGTAGGTCCCTTAGTGGTTTGGAAGAGTCTTATTTGTGTTCTTTTTTTGTCGAGAGGCTGAACTGAATTGTTTAATTCAATTAGTTATTTTCTTCCTGCCATTGAGAATGTCCAATATGATTCAGTATCTTTTGAGAAGATTATGTAACGAAATTCGCTTCATTTTTGTTTCTAATTGCTGTTTGATGAAATAAGTGGATACTCAAGGACACAAATCACAGTAATTTGGAGACAAATCGATGTCATTGGTTCTCACCACTTAAATAATACGCTGCCATCAGAGACTGTGAAGGAGCATCTCTGACGAAATTCAAAAGGTAAAGCAACTTCAAAAGCAATCAATCACAATTCTTTATAAAATTGCTTTTTTATTTCTCGTTATTTCTCATCCTTGGAAATAAACAAAATATTACTTAATAAATTTTTTGAAAATTCAGGATCCTCGACTCGATTCAGGTTCTCGTACAAAGGTGAGCAGATGAAGCGGTAGGTACACCCTAATCGATTGAAATGGTAATTTTTCTTTCATACTGTTGAAGGTACTGTGACTGTAGCTGAGGTGTTGAGTCTGTGCTTGAAAAGAATAACAAAACTCTAATTTATTCGGAAAATAAATTATTTTCAGATAAATAAGAAATAACTGCGGTTGTTTGTTGGTTGTTATGAGAAGCGATCTATCATTCCAGTTCCATGGCCACAAACGCTGCCCCGTTATGTCGTTGAAAACTTATAATCACATCAATGAGCACAGATAAACATATAGTCGGAGTCACTTAAATGGAAACATGGGAATTTGGTTGAGTTCTAATGAATTCACGATCGTATCTAAGGCTAATTGAATTTTATTTTTACTCTGTTTTGGATTGGGTTTAAAATATTTGTCGCAAACTCTCACCACATCTTCTTTATTTTATACATTTTCTAAGAGAAAAAAGTATAGGTGAAAATGCCTAACCTTGAGGTACTCCATTTTAAAACAGCTTTGTGTGCCTTTGTTTCTTTCTGATACAACTTAATTTAACCTCCAGACTGTAACTATGCTTATTTGCATTTACTGCCAAAGTTTAACTTGTCACTTTAAAGCCGAATGCACCAAAACAAAAACGGCTTAACAAAGCAAGCATGCAACAAGATACAACCAGAACATTAAGCATCCTTAGGGAAATGCTTCCACTCCACCCTCCCGTTTTTCTGTCACTGCCCAATCTCTTAAAATATGAGGATGTTGTAAGGAATTTTTAAATTAAATCTGCATACCTAGACTAAAAAGAGGACATAAACATTTCAGCTATCTTGTCGTATTTTTTTTTTCTTCATTTTTTTTCTATTTGTGCACATTTATTCTAAATATAAAGATGGCTAACTTAAAGAAACCAATTGAATCTTTAACTTTGTCTCTTTAATACCACAGACAGCTTATAAAGGTTGGATTTAATTTATCTTGTTGTTGGCGTTTCAAGTGGTGATGGATTTGTTAGAATGCCAAAGCGGCTGACGGTTCTTGAAGGCCACAAATGGCAATAGCAGACAATTCGAAGAAATTCAAATTAGAAACGTTCCCAAAAAAGGAAACATTTTTAAATAAATGTGTGTTTTGTTTGTGACGACGTTGGGCCTGTGAAACTTTTTTTTTTATGAAATAATAATATTTTTCTCTAAAGTGAATAAGTAATTTTTATTTAATATTCGTCATGAATATTTTAAATGGCGCCCAACAAAAAGCACGCAGCTCTTCAATTCAAATCAAGGAAAGTAGAAGAAATAAAATGAGCTTTCACAAAAATCAAATTTAAGTGAATATAATTATTAAATAATTAATATAAATTCAGTTGTAACTTATGTTGAATTTTATTTCGTTATATAACGCCCAACATCCACAACCCAGCACAACACTTTTCAGATAGTGAATATTACGTATTTTATGATAGTAATAGACAAATTGAGCTTGCACAAATTTTGGCTCTTAAGAGGACAAGTTATCTAAGGATCCTATTAACTGCAAAACATCTCCCAAAAGGATGAAAAAGGTCTCCAAGGAAGATGCTCACTCTGCACCTTATTCAACCGATAATAACCAATCCAATACTGATATTCAGCTCGATGATAGTCCTTGTTTTGGGTATCGTCACCATTATCATCATCGATTTTGCTTTGTCCTTGTTGTTGTTGGCTTAATGGAAACGTGGGGTGTAACTGGTGTGTCACCTAATTGCCTGAGTGAGGGTTGATGCCATGGTTGTCTCCTTTTTCGTTCTTCCTTCTATTTTTATTCTCACTCTTTCAGCACGGTGTATATGTATATACAATATTGAAATTGAATAGCAACGACTTTTGGCCTTGTCAGTAAATGCCACTCAATTAAGGATGATGCACATACATTTTTTTAGTTATTTCTATTAGGAGACTAAAGATTTTTTTTCTATTCAAGTATTGTCATTATTTTATATTTGAAATCGACTTTAGTTTCATTTATAATAAATGATTTGTGAGATTAGGATTCCCTGGACATATGGTCGG
>CAKKXW010000004.1:7119218-7133215 GCA_920937365.1 Sphaerophoria rueppellii | reverse complement strand
CATAATTATTCTCAAACACACAAACGCAGAGTCTTGTTCATTAAATGGGGAAACATGATATTTTTTGTGCCATGAAACGGAAATAAATGAAAATGTAATGTTGCAACCATTTTCATCGTGACACACAGTGCCCTCAACTCAACGTACTTAATTTGTTTTTTTAGTCTTTTTTGTGCTGAGCTTGAAAATTGATGATTCGTGTCAAAAAAAAATGTGCAAGTAAAAAACAATTTTGTTATAAACACAAATAGCCAAATTATTTAATCCTCTAAAATCAATATTTTAACATACAAGAACGGAAAAAAGGACACCACGAAAATATCTCTTATTGTTATTTAAATTTAATTATTCAACGATAATCATTTGCTTCCAGGGAACTTTTTAATTAATTTTAAAAATGTTAACAAAAAACTCTAAATAAACATTTGCAGTAAAATAATTCGGATTTAGTCAATTTTAATAGCAGTTATGAGTGTAAAAAATATAAACAAAAACCGACAAAATAATTGAGTTTTTTGATTAATTTAAAATGGATTTACTGCTATTCGTTGTCGGTATTCCTAAAATATCAAAACCATCCCCTTTTTGTTGCGCCACAAGGTAGCTCTGTTGATAGTTAAATACGAAATAAGTCGTTTCAATTGTTTCTTACCGTTTTTCAAATCCTCTTGACATGATAAAGGTTCTTATAGCTCATCAACCACTTTTATGTATTCTCTCTATCTCTATACGGTCGTTATTTATCAGTCCTTAACCAACAATAAGGACACATTTCACTCAAATAATTATGACGTTTTACGACGTACTTCCGTGTGCTTTTCTGACTGCATAACAACACAAGAAGTAAGATCCAATTCCACGCAACATGTGCTATTTTCGCAAACACTCATAAAACTGTCCCCGCTATCAGGCTCTAAGTCGCTATAGTCGTTCCGAAAACAAGAGAAACAAAACACACATACAAAATAAGTCCCATACGTAATATTAAATAAACCCAGCAACCTGCTTTCTGCTGATATTGGGGAGCAAAGTGTTTATACTTCCATCATAATACTCTAAGAAACAGCGCTGGCTCATTTCAGGGATTTGATAAATGAGTCAGAAACATAAGTGGGATTAACTTCAATTTAGACACATTTGACAAACACGCTTTTAGAAACGACCGACGACGATGCAAATGCATGTTGTCTCCAGAAAGATTCAAAGGTATTAAGTATTTGATGTGATCGTGTGACCGCTGGCCGGCTTTAATTCTGCTTTTGATGGTTAATATACACGTCGATGGCAGAAAATCGTTCCGCTGGGACAATGCCTTTCAAGGTATTTACAGCGCTTGCAAAAAACTATGTTTATGTTTCGGAATACAATAAAATGAAAAACTCATTTGTTGATAGGACAAGCAAAATGACAAAGGACATATTTATTGCGAATGCAAAGATTCTTGGTTTGGTATGTTCAAAAGACATTGCCATTGTGTTGATTAATGTGACGTGTAAAGAATTTATTGGCGCTCAATGATTACATAATGTCTGTTTTGGGGTTCATAAAGAGTATTTTTATTGCATCTAAGACTCGCATAGTGTTTTTTTTTTTTACATTGTATCGATTGATGCTTTTTGCTCTTCCACTACTAATGAAATAGAAATTTGACTACGACCGCCTTTCAGCACTGAAAGCGATTTTTCAAGCAATAACAAGTCGTTGAGATTTTTTCATCTAACGATTCTATTGGACACATTTTATTTTGTACTCTTGAGGTGCCTATGGTCCTTAAACATCTTTACATCTAAAAAAAAATGAAATATGAATTAAATAAAGTCAACACAATCACAAACTTACGAGAATTTCTTTCACTGTGACGTATACCTACCATCGTTACCAAAGCCACCGTTTCCAGCAAGGCCACAGTTGAATCACTTAGTTTAAGCATATTAAGTCCGAGAAATGTTTTTGTCCTTCGTAAATTAGTCTTGCGACATTTTCGTGCTCCCCAAATAAGTTCTGTTTTTTTTTTTTAAACATTTGCTTCGATTCAAAATCACGATTTGACCAAAACATATTAATTCTTCCCTGCTTTGACTTTCCACGTTTTGAACACAAGTAAGGCAAAAATGATTTCATATGGTAATTACAAGGGCCTTATATAAAAATAAATGAGACATCACTCGACCAAGGCAATGTCACGTGATATTCATTTTTATTCAAAACACAGACATCTAAAATCTTTTTATTTATTTTCATAATTCCATTCACAGGTAATTAAGTATGGGAAGAAAGAAAAGTACACAAAGCATTCGCTTTAGCATCTAATTAGTTTCTCAACAGAGAAGAATTAAAAATGTTTCATTTAGTTTTTTTTTTCCACGAACACTTATGCTGTAGGGAATGTCCTTGCAAACATTCATTAACGTTGTTTTCCATTCAGGATTCGTTAAGGGCTCCACATTAAGAACAAAATCCTAATCTTATTATGCCCTGAACGTGATTCTTCTTACAGTTTTAATTACACTAGTGGTGTACCCAAAAACAACAACTCAATTAAATTAAACTACATATGTACGATAATCTCACTACACATATTATATTATACTTAGAGACAGCGAGAGAAGCGAATGCTGGAAATCGATATTCTTTATTTGCGTCAAGATTGTGACTAGAACCTATAAATTCCATTTGAATGCAATGCAAGGTTGAAATGCAATCTAGTTACGTATGAACCGCAGAAAACTGAAGGAACGGCAGTAATCTTTAAAGCTTAAAAATAAATCCTCAAGAAAAAAGCGAAAAAAAAAACAAAAAATATCCTACGTCATCAAAACGATTACCAAGGGGAAACTGATGCATGATGGGAGATATAATCCCACTAAATAGACCCAAAGGACATTAAAATGTTGCCTAGTTTCTATTAACAGTTGAAATAGCTCTCAAACATTGTTGTAGGTACGACATTCGCTGATGTGACATAGTGCCGCGTCGTTACCGGCATTACGATGGCAGGATAAATCACATTATGCAGCAGGGTGATGGAAATGAAATCTTGCCCTTTGTTTGATTCCTCGAAAACAATATTTTCCATCGGCATGGATACGGTTCTGGATTTTCGGATTTGACATGCGATGTGGATTCATTTTAAATGAAAATCACGAAAATTCCCGAGTGTGTATACGAAGAATGAAAGCAGAAAAAAATCAAAACAATACGAATAAACCAAGAAAAATGAACAAAGCACAATCTCGAGCTCAACACAAGCAGTGTCACGTTTGTCTCTACCTTCGTCTAAGTATGCTCTTGTGACAAGATAGCAGGATCCACTCGTAAATCGTTACCTGTGTATGATGAATAGGAACACCTTTAAGCAATTTGACAGATTTTGTATTAGATCTGTTCTCAAAGTGGCTTGATTCACTTGTTTTATGAACCCTCGTTAGGTGTGGCTATGTTTGCTCGTTGGCAGGATATGAGTATCGATGATTTCGGTTGGCACGTAAGCATTTAATTATGTAAATTGTTATCCCGGCTGGGGATATTGTTTTTCATTTTTATTGAATTTTCTATTAAAATACCAATTTCCTATCCAGAAAAATGTATTCATTTTGACAGGCATGAAATAGCTGGTGTTTTGCGTACACGTGTTGTTCGTTCTCAAACTATTGTCACACGAAAATTGATGAAGAAAGCAAACTGATACGAACCTTTCTAAGCTTTGTTGTTTATCACTTTTAAAATTTTTCAAATTGTACTTTGGCAGTTTCTCATACTCTCATACTCACTGGAGAGTCTGATTTGAGCATTGTACTCTTCAGCTCTGGGGAACTGAAATTGACGTTTTTTTAGTATTTTGATTAAAAAAGGTTACTCATACGCCTCAGTGAACATAGCTCATGTTTCCATTTATTGACCGGGGAATTATGTTCTTTTTTGACAATCTTATTAGCATTGAATCGTCAAAACACAAATATTGGAAAACAATGCATGCAAATGTACCTTTTGTTCGAATGACCTCCAGGAGCTAGTAATTTTTAAAACATAATATTTTTAACAATGTTTAGAGGCACAGGAAAGCGAAAAACCAACAAAATAACAATTTAACTAGAATATAGTTCACTGGTGCGTATACTTTATACTTTTTTATCTTTTCTTCATTTCTACGAAAAGGACACAATGTAGTTCCTTTTGTTGAAATTTCTCCTTTGTTCAATATTCAGTATGATGAGTTTTCAAGAGAAAAATTCTCTGCCAGCAAATCCCGATTTATTGGCATCATGATGTATGAAAAGCAAAAGTTGTAAAAGGACCGATGTACCCTGAATAAAATCATATTGGTTGCATTTCTGCTTGCCTCATTCATAAAAACTTTTGTTGGAAACTTGGAAACTCAAGAAAGAAAATGATTTTACCGAATCACTTGCATTCAAATGGGGTAAATCCATTTTTAAACAATCACCGACCTCATAGAGGCGGCTTTTGTTGTTTGAGCTTTCTTTGTGTTAATGTCAAGAAAATGTGCAACTATTGAGTTTTAATACAAGGGATTAGGGTTTTGTACCATGAATTATAATAGGCAAGGTTATTGTCAGGGTTTTGATGAAATATTTGAACTGTAATAAAAAAGCTCTAAAAATGATGATAACATTTCAGAACAAAATTTCATTATTAAATAACATACCCTATGCTACCGACGTGGTTTCTTTTTAATAAAATATCGGTAGTGTCCGTTGCTTAGTGGTTAGGTGTGTTGGCTGCTAAGCAGAACGTCGTGGGTTCGAATCCTACTCGCGTCCACAGTTTTTATTTCATCTTTCATGGGCACTGCCTTTTGCGAAGAACTGACAAAACATCCAAGAGTATCATCTGTCATGAAAAAGTGCTTCTCAACTTTGCCGTTCGGAATAGGCGTTAAATTGTAGGTCCCCTCATTTCTTCATACGCACCTAGAGAATTGTTGATGAGAGTAAGCCACTTAGGCCTTGTTTCTTCAAGAGCTGTCGTGCCACTCAATTTATTTATTTTTATCAGTTAAATAAAAATCTCCAGTATCAAAGTAAATTTCTAATTTTTAATTTGAAGAATTCCGCAAACGATTCTAATGGGGTGCCCAGAAAAAAAATTCATCCCTTCTTAATACTATATGCATTTATTTTCACCAAAAAACAAGTATTCTCAAACACAATTTCTTGAGCAACATTAAGACAAAATCCTTAACAAAACTTAACAGCAAAATAAGCAACAAATACTAAAACCCTGCATTTCCCTGGAATTCTTCTTTGATTGTAGGGCTTAACCTGGATTTCCCATTGCGAATAGAATATTCGATTTCCATTACGAATTAAGCAACAGTTTCGGTGAATTTCTGCAACAACTTTGCAAGTAATTTAATTAGGAAATGTCAAACTTTTACACGCTTGCCAAAATCTTAAACCCCATGTGGCAGCTCTACGGGTAAATTCTGGTAAAGGTTTTACTCAAATCAAAGAAAAAACAAATTCTCTGATTTATTGACAACACAACTTTGAGACATCAGAATCAGATCATCCTTATTTCATATTATATCTCTAAAGAGGGTTCATTGAAAGATGACAGATGAGAATCTGAATTCGACATTTGCGAATATTTTAACACATTCGTCTGTGCTCTTCAACGACAAAAAAACAAGCAACGAAATGATTTTTTATCCGATGGAATCGCATTGTTGCGTTCACTTTTTCCGTTTTTTAAATTGCCTTTAAGGACAGACCCAAGAAAAACAAATTGAAACGATATTAATCTTAACCTAATGGAATGGCTAATCTGCTGTTGATAAATATTTAATATTTCCCTTGTGGATTCCATCAGGATTGACGTGATTGTGTGGGTCGCAACATAACATCACACGCGTAAAAATGTCGTCGTTGGCGACATGTGTCAAGTGGCGGAGATGATTGTGGAATTGTTGCATGTCACCGGGGACACACGCAAACGTCCTGATTGCTAGAATATCCATTATTTTTACTTTTTTTGCCATTCACTCATGTGTTATTAAAAGGATATTCATACAGAGTGGGGGATTATTTTTTTTTAGCGTATTCAAGTGTTCTATTTGTAGTAAAATTCCCGACACTTTGGAAGTTATTTTAATGGTTTCGTGCAGACAATAAATTACTAGAATCATGCAAATGGCCATTGCATTTGGTTTTTTGTTTACCTGAGCTGAACTGACCCATCAGGATTGGAGTTAATCGTTTTTTTTTTATTCATTTGTTGAGTTGTTTTCTCTAGGGATTTATTAATTTTTTGTTGAATTTTAAAGGACTGTTGTTTTTCGGTTGATTGAAATAAATCATTTCGTTATCCCTTACAATGTAATAATAAAAATGATTGATACTGCAATTGGGCAAATTAATGGTTATAACTTTTATGGAACGAATAATTTGCAATGAAATAGTTCTGGTTTTTGTAGGCTTAAAAAGGGTGGAAGCATGTATTACATACTCAGTAGAAACATAATAATTTGTGGCATTACAAACGCAAACGCCTGTTATTGTAAATAATTCTTCGTTGGTGAAAAACATTTCGCAACGGCAATAATTTTAGAATTTAAAACATATTATTGGCAGTAGAATTTGTATGTGCGTAATGATGACACAAAAATGTTTTTCGAAAATTCACCCGAATTTTAAATATTATAACTTTGTATTTTATAAAGTAGTGTCCGTAGCTTAGTGGTTAGATGCGTTGGCTGCTAAGCAGAACGTCGTAGATTCGAGGCCTACTCGTGTCCATAGTTTTTATTTCATCTTTCACGGGCACTGCCTCTTGCGAAGAACAGACAAAACTTCCAAGAGTATCAATCTGTCATGAAAAATAGTGCTTCTCAACTTTGCCGCTCGGAATCTTAGTTAAATTTAAGGTCCCCTCAATTCCTCTGACGCACCCAGAGAATTGGTGATGAGGGTAAGCCACTTAGGTCTTGGCTCTTCAAGAGCTATCACGCCACTCTATATTTATTTATTTTATTTAAAAAATAAAAAACAATCAACGTACCCGTCTAGCATGGTCAAGAACTGATTGATTTCCCAAAAAAGCTATTGCTTATTTAGAATAATTTGAACGAAGAGTTTTAATGATTCGTTCTCCATGATTTTCAACGTTTAGTGTCTCACAAAATTTATATTTTTTAAAGAGTATGTAGCCTAATTTAGGGCTGTTAGGGAAATCGAAAAACGTACCTTATTTGGATCTCCTTAATTCTCATATCTTTGGGTGATGAAAAAAGTGAATTGTCATATAAGATTTTTCCAGACAAAGATTACACGTACAAAATTATATTGATGCGGAAAGTACTTTTTGGGATTTTGAGTTTGGTTTGGATATTCACAAGACTGCAAACATGACCTGTCAAACAAATGATCTCAAAAACTTAGACAATCAGCAGATTTTTCAGAGAAAGCTCCACGTTTCTTTAATGTATTTATTCACCTTAACTTTCACTTTGTGTGGCTATTCTACAAATTTTCGCCCCAATTTTCCATTCTGTTTGTTCATTCCAAAGTGTTTGTTTTAATGTAGTCCTAACCGATAAATCTATAAATAAGAACCATAGATACACACACTAAGTGGCACTTTCTTTCACTTTTTGGCTTTATGTTTAATCCTTGTCTGATCGAAAATCACCTGAGCTCAAAATATACCTTCTTGGAAAAGGTCCATAAATTATTTATAAATCCGATAAACCCACGACCAATGATAATGGTTCCATTTTTTGTTGTATAATATGAAGGTACGATGTAAATACAGTCCTTTAATAAATAAATATCACTTCTAGTGAGAGCGATTGGTACCTGATTCGAGGCCTGGGATATCAGTGATGTAACTGGAGAAAGTGGAAAAATTCAATATTAGCGTTTTTGTTTTTATTATTCACACCCCGAGCAAATCATTTTGTAATATTGTAGTCATTAGCGTAGGAACGAAAGCTTTGAGATTCTATGAACTCAATTCTTCTGTAAACCATCCTTCCAACACACTAAAAGAAAAAATCTAGAAAAATTCTACTTGTTTACTGAAAGGAAATTTCAAATTATTAGAACGTAAAAAAAGGACAACAACATCGTCAACAAATTTTCAAACAAAAACACGCACCTCATATGCTCTGCATGCACAACATACCTCTTTTGAATTTGAACAATTTCTTCATTCAAAAGCACGAAATTGAAAATGAATGGAAGTGACTCACTTCTTCCTCAACACACAGGTAAGACCGTGCCAGAAGAAACCAATTTATCTCAAGTATTTTCCCTGTTTTAGTGGAGTTAATCTTTTGTTCTGAAAAAAAGGAAAAAAACTCGCATTTGCAATGCGTATGAGAATTTTAAGAAAACTTATTCAAATTAACACACAACGATGACGACGACGACGCCACATTGCCTTCATTCACACACAACAACATCATTGTGATAACGGTGTACAACGGTACTCCTTGCAAAACCTCGCAAACGTAAATGCTGTGGTGAATAGATGCAGTGAATTCGCTTTAACGCACATATATGAAGCCTTGGTGTGTGCACACTGCAAGGTGTAGATGAATACAGTTTTGCATCGAACGAATGTACAAATGTGGTGTCAAAAAGTAAGGAACTTTCTGGGCCTTGGAATCGGGGTGTGAGTTTGTGTGAGGCAACAGAGCGTGGGAATATTTGTTTTTCAAATTGGAGATCTTCTCTTATCTTTGTTTATCTATCTGAGATATGAATTCACTGAAAATGAACAAGTGTCAGTTGATACTTAAGTCAGAATGTGTTGAATGACGTTTTTCAATTTCATTGTTTTTTTTTTCGTTTAGATGACTTTTGAAAACACATCATTCAATAGTTTTGATAGCGTTGATGATTTTTGGATTAGAATTATTGATAAGCACAATCAAATGTTGTAGTTTTTGGATGTCGGATTTTTCCTTTAATTTCGTTGGCTATAGCCGCATTTTATTATCCTTACTAACCCGTATGGGTTACCTCGTGATAATAAAACGATCTGGGTTATGAAGGTTGAAGTTCAAGATATGTTTTTTTATCGGAGACGCATCCCTGTGGCTAAGAGTGGAATACGTATTATTTTTTATTAATTGGCTGATATTAATAAATCTTTCTACAATAACTTCTCTTTTGTCTCACACTCGCCATCTATCCGCCATAGTTAGAACAAATTTTTGAGTTACAAAATAAACCCCGATAGGTATCGGGGTCACAGGTTGTTGTTGTTTTGTGTGCAAAAAATTAACCCATATGGGTTGATGATAATAAAACGCAGCTTATGATAGTTCGAAACAAAAGCAAATTAACAGACATCCAATCTGATAAAAGTAGATTGAATAATAGCGAAGGATTTTCAATTTTTTTGTTTTGTCGCGCACAAGACTGATAAACAAATCGAACGAGTTTCGACAGCCTTGCGCTCCTCTTCAAATAATATTTTCTCTCGAAATACCTCAAAATTCCATATCATTTACCTGTTCCTGACATATGGCCTTTACCTAAGAGTGCAAGTTGCGTATCAGGGAGTTAAGTTTATTGATTGCAAGCGCTAGGGCGTTTCACGATACAATATCTCGTGCGGGTTCAAATACAAACTCTCCTTGACAACATGATTTATTGGAACCCGTCGGAGGTGTTTGCTGACAGATCGGAGAGAAATTTCATAAAAAAAAGTTTGTTCATCAAAAGATTCTTTTCTTGTACGGAGGTAAGGAAAGTGTTGATTGGCTTTTTATTTGTATCCAAAAGTTTGAGACTTTGAAAATTTTGAGGTAAACATTTTGTTGAATTTCTCCTATTTCCTGTGTGTGGAGATAAGTCTCGTTAAAGAAGTTTTCAAAATAGTTTCTAATTCGATCAAACTTTCTCAAAATATTGAAAATCACCTGAGAGATAAATATTTTTCAACTGAAATTGAGGACAGGGATAAAGTTGCACACACACAACGTTTTCTTCTAAGCAACACTTTGCCATTGTTTGAAACTCTCTCCGGTAATTTCGTCAGTTTTCAAGTTTGTTTTCTTTATAAGAAAAAGGTCTTGTTTGGGTTTTATTGGAGAAACTTTTACGCCTCTCTAAAATATTGATATCCGAGAAAGTGTTCAAAATGTGCATGTGATTTAAGAAGGAATTTATATTTTCTCGTTGACTGGCCAAAACTTTTTGAATCCTAAGTCTCTTTTCTTTTTTTAAAGCAATAATTTTGTTAGAGTTATTTATGTGGTCTTTTTATTTTGCTGAAAAAGTTTGATTTTTGAAGAGGTCTAATTTCAACCGTCGACACACCAAATAATCTTATTTAAAATCAGATTTTCAAAGGAAAAACATTATTAAATTTTTCCCAGAAAATGATAATTTTCCACCTGATTGTTTACTGTCATATAAATTGTGTTATTCTGCAAAATGACGCGTTCGTCTCTAAAATTGCCACACTTTAACATTTTCAAAATGATTTACAAAACAAAATTAGTTCACAATCATTGTCCTCTTATGTAATGTTCAGTTGAATTGGCTATTATTATCTTAGAGCACATTAATAAGTTTTGTAAACAATATTAGACTTTTATCTTCCTTTTCTATTTGCTTTCAATAAAAGAACAAATTTCAAACAGTGCAGTTAACAATTTCATAGACTTTGGTTGAATTGATTTTTACTGTCTTTTTCAATAAGAGAGAATAAAAGTAATACCAATTATTGTCATCATTCCTCATATGCAACATTCGTCATCTTCCAAAAATAAAATTTTAGTTTTCATTTCTAAATTGAATTTTCCAAGAAATGCTTGGGAATCCTTTTAATTTTTGTAATTGTTGGAGATGTGTTTTTAATGCCTTACGAGGGTCAAACTGGCATGAATGAGCTTGAAGAGGATACGACAGCAACTGACTGTTTTGAAACAAAGAGCTACCTTTTTTTAATTAACCAGAAACACCAGGAAAGATCAGTGTTCCTTTTTACCAATGAACCTTTAATTTGATACAATTAACCGGGGACTTCTTTCTGATGGAGATGGTATTGATATAATTAGGGTTCACTTGAGGTTTCATTTACAAGACTGGCTTTCAAATCATTCCTAAAAAAATAGACATTAACTCAGTGCGAGGTCAATTGTTAAAGAAGTTGAGACCAGCAAACGTTAGGTTCTTTCTAATTAAAATAAAGTTCATCAAGGAAAAACACATGGAAAATCTACAAATCAATTCAATAAAACTTTGAGTTTGATTTTGAAACAAATCTCAAGAATCGAAAAGCGAAAAGAAAGCACAAACTTATGTCAGAAACTTACACACGAAAATTACACCAAGGGCATGCTGTGAATTCCTTTATCTGATAAAAATCTTGACCGCTTCACAGATTTCTCAGCACAAAAAAAAAAAAGTGAAATAAAAATAAACACACAAAAGCAAACATGGAAAAACTGTTTCAAATCCCTTGGATATCTGCCAAAAACCCATTTACTCTTTATTAGTTTTCTCCACTAATCCATCAATGTGCTACTATGATGATGAAATATATACACACCAGCACCACCCTTTCCTGCCCAAGCCAGAAAAAAAGAGACAGAAAAGAAGAAACGAGGATGTGTGTGCTGAGCTCTTGATTCTTGAAATTCAATCAAGAAACTCTCTGAGCCGTGTGCGTTCTTCTAACCTAACCTTTCACTTTCTTCTTTTAACCCTATAACAAAACTAGACCCAACGTTCATATCAAACCAGAAGCAAGTTTGCTATCTTGGCTATATTACAGAAACGAAGAAGATTTGTCTGCACTCACTCATATCGTACATTTTTCCATTTTCCATTAAGTTTTCAATCGATTCGAAAAATGTATTTCCATTAGAACGTGCAGGATACAGCAAGAAAAAAAGGACAAACTAACAAAAAGGACACGAAAGAATGTAAGAAAAGAAAAGTAAAAGGAATCCTATTTGCATAACTGTTAAATGCAATAAGAACCACTGTGTAAATCATGGCAGAGTTATCTATCACAGGCTAGGAGACGACTAGTTTTAAGCATAAAAAATAGAAAACTGTTGAGAACACGGGCTTAAAAATTAGGTTAAATTTTTCTTTTTCACGGAACAGCGACACGCTATTGGTCCACTTGGTACTCACAAGAATGTGGGTACCTACCTCCGGATCAGAGGAGAGTTTTTTGTTTATTGTTTTTTTTACTTACCAAAGGGAAAAGGATACTTTTTCATCATATTTCTGTTGTTTCTCCCGGCAGAACTGAAATGTACACAAAACATCTGATGATGAAAACGAATCACATGACAATGGAAATGGATGTCCTGTGGCCAGTGAACTCTCCTCGAATAAGAAGAGTAGATCTGTTGCCTTTGATGCTGCTTGGTCTTCTGCGAATTGCCGTGTCACAAAATAAATTAAACTGAGTGAAATATTTTTTTCTTTCTTCTTGTGAACGTATATGATTAAATTTTGTTTGACAGAACACAATCACGCTTAACAAAGAGGAACACCCCTAGGGCTAACTATTATGTCACAGCTTGTGTAGATGCAGATGCAGGCACTTTTACTTTAAACGCATGCAGGGAGACAAGGAAATCACTTTTGACATAATTTGGACCAAAACACGCACGAAAAAATGTGGGTCACTAAAAAAATTCACCAGTTTACAATTCTCATATTTAATGCTATTTGCTTATCACTTCTCTGTTCAAGGTCTCTCTTATTGTGGACGCATACTCAAACAAACATCAAAACTTCCGACCAAAACGAACGAGTTGGAAAATTTATCAGTATAGCTGCATTCGCGGGAAACACCCAACCAATGCTGAAGGCCAGGTATAAACTGATTTGGAAATGTTTTTTGATAGCACAGTTTTCGGATGCTGTCAAATGACGAAGTAGATATTTTTCGAGGAGAGGAAGTGCATGCGCAGTTTGAAGCCGGTGAAAATTTGTTTTGGAGGAAAATGAAAACAAATATTGCGGTTATGGGAAACTATGTTGCAGAGTATTCAGCAACATGCTGCTATCTCTATTTTTCAATTACTTCAAGTATCTTTACTTAAGAAAATTTCACTTGTTTACTGTGCCATAAATACTTACTTTTTCGTAGTTCTTTTGGATTAAATCGCTCACCCAACAAATCTGTAGTCAAACGTAAAATGTTAACAGTTCAAACAATGCTCATAAAGCCTATCAAATATTTTTCAACCTCTAATTCGAGAAGTGCCAATTCCCATCAGCTGCATTATTCTCACTTGCAATACTCAAACAACCCGAAACGACACAAAATCACCTGCTAAACCAAAACCCCTTTGGCTAATTCAGTTTCAGGAATAGTAAATAATTTCCAATTCACACACAAACTCACATACAAAACCTATTGAAAGCATGACAGAATCCATCATATTCGCTTGGCTCAATTCAAAAAGAATGAAATTCGTGATTACATGCAAGGACACACAAGACAAATTGACTACTAGACAAAATGCAACTACTTACGGGCCAAGGTCGTTGCATGTATTTCCGTCTGTCTGTCATGCATGAATCACACTCTCTGTCAACTTAAATGAAACATACCTGTACACGTGTTCCAATCACCTATAAAACGAATGAAACCGAGATAGAGCTAACTGCAAGTTTTTTAAAAGGACACCTGACAAAAACGAGAACAATGAGTTGGACTGAATTTCAGCTGCACACACAATATGCAATTTCTTATGCTCCCAAAATTTGAAATAGGATTAAATATATACATATATTTTTTTTAGAAAAAAATTAGACATTCGTCTGAAAGCTGAGAAGCATATTCGTTCGAATAGGTGATTTTGTTTCCTTTGTTTGTTCAATTCCCACAAGGAACCTCGAATAAACAAAACGAATGCATTTCCATTTGAAGTATCAGACCACAGGCTTTGACATTTGAAAAAAAAAAAATCTTCCCTCGGTTAGATATAAAGTTTTGCTGCAGAAAAAAAAATTCAAGCTTGGTTTTTTTTTTTGGGGGGGGGGGGGGGG
>CAKKXW010000004.1:7100251-7114252 GCA_920937365.1 Sphaerophoria rueppellii | reverse complement strand
GGGAATAATTGTTTGAGTGAAATAATAGTCGAAACTCGAAAGGATGTTAAGTTAAATTGCAGGAATTTTTCGTATCATCAAGTTTGATCTTTTGAAGAAATTTGGTGAATATACTTTACAAAAAGTTTTTTTTCAGTGCAGTTTAATAGTAACAACCCTTTGAAGGCTGATTTGTGTGTTTATGTGGTTTATGTGAAAGCTGTTAAGGGCTAAAGTACTATTTCAGGAACGAAGACTTGAAAATTAATTTATTAAACAAACCACTAGTCTTAAAGCACACATGTTTATTAGAAGAAGAAACACCTATTCCTAAACGTAACTACATGAATGCTACTGGAATGCACTTTTTAGCAAAATAATGTTTTCATATCAACAATAGCAAAAAGCTAAAAACATGACATTAAATAGTTCATTTTTATCACAACACATAATATGACCAAACTAAAATAGAGAATTAGTCAAAGGCAATAACTTTTTCAGCCTGACTTACAAAGAACTTGTCAATCATAGATGGGCAAGGATAGTTTTTGAAGTAATTCCACTTTAAAAGCGAGAGTGACTCTTCTTCTGTCAAAGACCAGCCCGAATTATTTATTAATATTTAAAAGTCAAACATATAACATTTGATTTTTTTGTTAACAATTTTAATCGAATTTGATGGGGTTTTTATATTTACTGTACAAATGTACAATTTTCGTTACTTGGGGTGAAATCGGCTAAGGCGATTGTTGACTATCACTTTGTTGATAGCCGTTTTTGATTATCAACTCTGTGTAAAGTGATCAATAAATGAATTTGAATTTTTGGCAGCACTTACAATAAGGAATGTCGTTTACAAAAATAAAAAACAAAAATATATGAAAACGACACCAAATTAGCTGTCGCTTCCAAATGTATGGAAAAAAGCGATTATTGTTTTGATAATCACCTTACGTGGAGCAAAAGCAATTATTTTGACTGTCAACTATCAACTATCAGCTTAGCCGATTCCACCCCTGGTAATCTTTTTTAATACAAAATATATAAAAATAAGCAAAATGCTCAACCAAAGCCAAATCTGAACCATACAAAAACAAGAACATTTCTCCTTTCTCTGAATTCAAGGGTTTTTGGAAATTAACTTATAAGTAAAATTATAAGTAAGTATAAAACCATTTTAAAGTCTCAATGTTCATATGATAATTTATTCCCATATTCATTTATTTATCAAAGTGTCCTGAGAAATCGATATCCCTTACAGTTTCTGTTTCAGCTACACAAATGGTTAAATAACCACGTTAATCCTCTGATTTATGAAACGCTCTTTTTTCAAATTTCATTCCATTTATTGACCGATTTTTGTTTTTCTTTTCCATTTTTTAGATGGAAAAAAACTGCGCCATGGACGAGTTGGAGTATCAATAAACAAAAAAAACTATTATTCAATTGGAATCACGATGCGATTTGTATGTATGTCTGATAATGGAAAAATTCAAATCGAATTCAATCCCAGCAGAAATATAGTCTGAAGATTTGTTTTGTCATATTCCTTTGGCATGTATCGAATTGGATATTCATAAAATAGGTTTATGGTAAAAATTGTTTCGTTTCAAATATTCTTATGATCCCTTGAAAAACTGTTTTAATGTGGAATTTAAAAGACTAAATAAAAATATAAACATACATATATAAATCCGTACACCGCAAGTTTTGTCAGCAGTTTGCAAATAACTGCGTGGAGACTAACAAAAGATAAATCGTGTTTGGCGTTTGAGCAAAATTAAATCAACCTCAAGCTGTTAACTCGATAGGTCAATGTTTCTCCTTTCAGTCTACCACTTCTACACTGGGTTGCAAAAGTCGATACAATTGTACTTTTTTCGATACACACGCCTCTCTATAAGTACACAAATATACTTTTACTAAATTCAGTACAATAATGAACTCCCAGTGTATCACTTGATGTAATAAGTATTCTGCTAAATCATAAATATTTTTACCAGAATACATATCACCATCAAGTATCCTTTTTCTTAACGCACTCATTCTTGCAAGTCAATAAAATTGCTAGTTTGGCAACACCTTTAAATGTCACTGAATGAGACGTTAACGACGTGATGACGCGACGTAACATGTAAGCCCGAGACATCATCTTTCTAATTCGTTGTCATTCTCGTTTGTTTTCATTTCCTTATCAATTTACCGTTTTCAATTCTTCATTTGGAGAGTTAGGTGCATCTTCTACTCTTTCTAATTCGTTGTCATTCTCGTTTGTTTTCATTTCCTTATCAATTTACCGTTTTCAATTCTTCATTTGGAGAGTTAGGTGCATCTTCTACTCTTTCTAATTCGTTGTCATTCTCGTTTGTTTTCATTTCCTTATCAATTTACCGTTTTCAATTCTTCATTCGGAGAGTTAGGTGCATCTTCTACTCAAAGTGAAAGTCTGAAGGTTGTCGTAGCATCACTAAAAAATTCTTAAAGCGATGAACATGAAACCTTGTACATATGTTCTTGGAGGTATTAGAAGTAACATAAGATACGTTCTATTCTGAAAAAATAAACGGTTCCCGTGGGACAGATTTAACCTAATTTTTCAGAGAGCAAAAGGATTGACATATTGCATAGGTAGTGATAGTATAGGGGTCAGAAAATCACAAAGGCTACTTTTTATTCCGGTTATAGCGGGGAACACCGCGGGCACAGCAATGTGTAATAAATGAGAATCACCAGAGCGAGCAAACGCAAGTAAGTAAACGCAAAAAAAAATGGAGCTGCATGTAAATTAAGGAAAAACTAAGAACATGGTTCCGCTTACTACTGGAAAAGTTGGTAAAAGTAGAAAAACAACTATTAAGGTTGAGGAGCACGAATTCGAAGAAGTGCGATCCTTCAATAATGTACTTTGAGTCAGTATTAGCAGCCGATAACAATATGGAAATAAAAAAGTATGTGGGCATCTGCTCAAAGCCAACAGAATTTACTTAAGTCTTTCAAGGCTCTTTAAATCCAAAAATTGATTTATCCAATACCTACCATTACTTCAAATTGTTACTCTATAAGACGATAGTCTTACCATTACTCACTTATAGATCCGAGATCTGAGTGGTTAGCCAAATGTACTCTGAACTCTTAGCCGCGTTCGAGAGAAAAGTCTTACTGAGAATAGTATTGGCCCCGTCTGTGAGGAAGGACGATTCTGGAGACGGTATAACCACGAGCTGTATCAAATCTACCACGAAGTAGACTTGATGACAAAAATTAAGCTTGGTAGACTCCGATGGGTTGGGCACCTAGCTCGTGTGAGCGAAGAGAAACCGGCCCGGAAAGTAATCTGTAGTATATATTAGGATACAGCGAGGCAGACTAAGTTTGCGCTGGAAGGATGGCGTAGACCAGGGCACCCAAAGCTTGGGGGTGCGGTCTGGTAGTGGCACAGAGGAAAAGAGAAACTTCATTGGCCAGGCCCACGATCATGATGATACCAGGTTTTCAGGGCCATACATAAAAGTGAAAATCTGTACGGGGTTAGAATCAAAACATCACGCCTTAATCACACCACAAATTAACGCGAAAATGTATACTTTTCTTTATTTTGCCCTCAGAACGGTTATAGGCACGTTTTTTTTTCACAACAAATGTCGACTTTAAATTGCGGGCGAGACGAGGTTCAGAGGTTCGGCTAGTTATCTATGTTTTAATTATGAAAAAAAAACAATGAAACTTCACAAATCGAAAAGTACAATTCGATACACTTTTTATTTTGATTTCGATACAATGCTGAAAGACGATTTTCATCCCGCTTCTACAGCTTTCTGTAATTAAATAGCTGCTGTTTGTTGTGTGACGATGCAGACACGTTGCTTTTTAACCGAGGTCTGTTGGTTTCAACCAGTCAACCGCCACAAGAATACACGTGTCGATTGGAATTTATGTTAAGTAACGACTATTAGCACCGTACTGATGCTGATGTTGGTGGATGTCGTATTGTTTTGCGAGACAGCGCTTTTAGTCTATTTAGAGAATAAGGCATCGACAAAATGTGTGTATGAGGAACTTTTTCGTCAGATAAATATGGGCTTACGGTATGGTGGTGTGAAGGTTCATGCAAATTAGAATGTCATATTCAGATTTTTGACGAACGATTTGCAAAAGTTATTTCTATCTTGGGCTTGGTAAGCCGCAACTGAAAAGTTATAAATGAAACTAATCGTTTCAAGAGAATGTTGGGAAGTTGTGAAGAATGTGGTATTTTTTTTTTTACTTAAATGTTGATACCTTTTTGAAAATGTTTTCAGACGATTTCAATGTTTCGATGAAGCCTCAGTCAGGACTGCTATAAATTGCATGTTTGAATCAAAGTCAAAAAAATAAATATTTAAGTATGAAAATTGTTTGCTCAACTTGTTTAACCAAAAACCAACCAAGATACAAATTTAAAATTCCAAACATGTGCATTCATTTTTTATGAAACTATGCATAGAACTCAATTTCAAAAACTAACTGTTATTCATTAGTCTAAAAACCTTTTTACCGAAAAGAACCCACATGAGGATATTTGCGTCAAAATGAAGAATGTGCTTTGAAAAATTAAAACCACGACTGATGGCTTTATTTTCTAATTAAACATAGAAATTTATTATTCTTGTCAAGCAAAACTAAACTACGACTTTCGAACAATTTGCTTGGCTTTTTATGTCGGAATATGTCATAGCAGCTCTCGAACCATATTCTCCTACGTTCCGACGAGCGAGATGCCACCGACCGCTACCTTGACCACATTCATACTTTATGCCGAGTTGCATGGGAAAATATGAACGCCACAAAATTAAATAAAAATATAGAAATGCACCTTCTTTCCTGTTTCTGTTAAAGCTAAGACGAGTAAGAGCTTTATGATTAAGTGTTGAAAGGTGGCCAGACTATATTCAGAGCATTTCACAAATGACACAAAAATATGAAAAATCAAATCAAAGTACACATGAAAATCGGTCTTTTTTATTCAATTTAGTAGAACTGGTCACCTCATAGCCGGTTCTGTTGAAACACTGAAAATTTTGTTCCCAATAGCTTAAATGCATAAGTCAAGATTCTGTGGAATATTTTCCTGAATTCTGAAAATTTTGTTGTCTTAGCACCACCGACCAACGCCAACGAGGTGTTCGATCCATGACGCCCACGCAGGGCTACTTGGTCGATGCCAAGAGTGTCATGTTGCATTCAAGCACCCAGAGTCAAGTGGCCTTTCCACTAATAAAACAAAAATGTTCCCATTTTGCTTCGGTTCACTTTTGTTCTGTTCATCTCTAGTCCTTGACACAAAACCGTTTTTATTTCCTGTGTGAATTGGAGAGGGAGTGTGATTTTTGAATTGTATAAATAATAATTTCAAGAATGATAAAATGGCTCTTAAAGCTGCTTATATTTTTTTTCGAGACATGTTTTACTGTGTTCTTCTTAACATATTTTTGATGTCAAGGACATATTTTATGCGCTCTGTTGGGTTCGTCTAAAAGGAATTTTTCAAATATCATGACAATGGATTAATGCGAGAGAAACCAGAAAACAATTTTTATTTTTTCCTTCGACTTTTCATATGAATATATTTTTTTATTTTGGATGAGAACAAATTTGTTTGAAGAATCTTTTCAACGCAGCCTTTTGCAATCTTCTTAAAAGGTACCAACTTTTTTTGTTTTCTTTTCTTTTTCCAAGCAATTCACTTCAAATTTCTTTAAGTTACCTTAAATTCAACACATACATTTTTTGGAAAACAAAACAAAACTTTTATTTAAAAGAAGTGAAATGAGAAAGAAAATCAGTGCCCCAGGGTCAGTTAAAAATGTTGTTTTCAAAATTTAATAAGACTTGTAAATTCGAGACTATTTCATGCAAAAAGATGTAAGTCATGAATAAGTAAGAAAATAATCTTGCAATCAAAGGAAAACCGCCAAGAGGGTATTTTTCAAAACGAATTAGAAAACCCAAACAATTGAAGGGAGCACACCGATTCCGTGGGGATTTTTTGTTTTTTTTTTTTTTTTTGTTTTTGCATGAATGTTGAAGGAGCTTGGTAAAATGAGCAAAGCGTTGACTTCAGGTCTAAGAGTCAAGCACCAAATGCTACCATTTCAAAAATTCAAAAATTAAAGGGAACCCCGATTCAGAAAATATCTTGAAAAAAGGCAAGTACACAAATGAAACCATTCATTATTTATGTAGTGAAGTTATCAATGTTGGGGCTGAGAATTTAATTTGTAAATGTTAACTATAACGAATTTCACCTAGGCAAATAGTTTTGAGTAAGAATCTGGAAATGTACTTAGTGTCCGTAGCTTAGTGGTTAGGTGCGTTGCCTGCTAAGCCGAACGTCGTGGGTTCGAGTCCTACTCGTGTCCATAGTTTTTATTTCATCTTTCACTGACTCTGCCACTTGCGAAGAACTGACAAAACTTCCAAGAGTATCAATCTGTCATGAAAAGTGCTTCTCAACTTTGCCGTTCGGAATCGGCGTAAAACTGTAGGTCCCCTCAATTCTTCACACGCACCTATACAATTGTTGATGAGAGTAAGCCACTTAGGCCTTCGCTCTTCAAGAGCTGTCGCGCTGCTCTATTTTATTACCTAGAAATGACAAAATCAGTGTTACAGAAGATTTTCGGAATAATATGAACTCAAGCTCTTTTTTTTCTTAATTTTGTAATTTTTATTTGAAATTTAAACTAGACTACTCTTCTTAAGAAACTGATAAGGCTCTTAACCAATTTTCATCGAAAATTCATCAGCCTATCACTAACGCAAAGTCTATTATTCGCCTCCAACAGCTTTTTTGTCATCATTTGCATACTTGAATAAAATGAAAAAAGCAAAAGGAATCCCTTCACTTAAATCAAATAAAAACCATTCATTACCTCGCTATTTTCATGTGTACTCTCCCTAGTTAGTAAAATACCAATTAGCACCATGCCGTCGTCATTTGTAGGTTGAGTGCTGACAGCTGTTTTGCCGACATTTTGATTAAAACAAAAAACGAACAGGATATCCAATTTCAGGACATTACTAACTACCACCAAATCCTCATTTGAGCTATTTGAAGAAAAACGATATCGTAATTATTCACGTGATGAAGCTATTAATTAAAAGTACCTACGTTTTTATCATACCTCCTTTTCTTCGGTACAACAAAGACGAAAAAAGCAGAATAATTGAATACACAGTTAAGTTCATAATCAAGTGCTTAGCCAAAAGGAGGAAGAGGAGACTACACAGTTAATACTAGAACCTGAGTGCCATTCAGTATTCCGAATTCGTTACTCGTAATTTTGGCGTTTCAGTCGACAACATCGCCGAAGACGATGAGGAAGACAAAATACACTTTAACCAAACCGACCAGAAACCGCCCGCCCCGCCCCAAGTAGATTGCAAGCTAATAAACACGAACTTAAGCTGAATACACAATCATTTCCGTATCGAATAAATAAATTCATTGTTCCTTCAATTCATTGGTGTGCAAAATACAATTAAGGACTTCGAGAAGGTATAGCCAATTCCGAAAATAAAAACAAAAGACAAAACACGAAACACGAAAAAGGGATGATGTGGGCTGAAAGCGTAAATACCTCCTTCTTTTATGGTAATGAATGCCTGGTAGTGCCTTTTACACGTCCTCGAGTCCTTTAACCAAACATGAAGCAAAAAAATAACTTTTCTTCCTGAATCTTGAATCAAATACCTCAACTCGACATAAACGACATTTGGAGGAAAGAGGCCAAACAAAGTCATTCCAAGGAATTTGAATTTATTTATCGTTTAAGATAATTCTGGCTTAAGCAAGTGATGTATTGCATGTTGTTCGAGATTACTTTTTTGTTGTTCTGATGATTGTTGGGAAATTTTCATTTTAGTTTTTGTTCTCTGAGATAACCCAATCCAATATAATATTGCTTTTTCGGTCTGTCCCACGAGGAGCTGAAAAAGAACATGCGTGTGTGCTACCAAATGGACTCTTTTCGTAGGGATATTGCTTTTTCGGTCTGTCCCACGAGGAGCTGAAAAAGAACATGCGTGTGTGCTACCAAATGGACTCTTTTCGTAGGGATTTAAGTCTCATTTAGGAGGTTTAGTTGTTTTTTTAGCCCTTTTCAAGTCCTTCAAAAACGAATTTCAGACTTAATTCACCTGGATTCGGAGATCAAACCTTCGCCACAAATTTATATCAACTCTTAATTTGTCTGGCTTTGTTATCGTTTTACAATTCATGGTCTTTACTCTTTATCTTTTTTTTTCGGGAGCCACATTTTGTATAAGGGCTTTTGTATGTATGGAAATATGCATAACCATGCCCCTGCATAACTCATCATAATCTTTTGTCTGTTAGAAGCATGAAAAAGCAATTTTCGTTTGCGCCACAACAAACGTACATTTATGAACAATTTCCAGAGGCTGGATGGAACAAAAAAAAAACAAAAACAACACAAATTCGAAAGCGAATAAAAACAATAGACGGATATTCTTCAATTCCAGGAAGTTTATTGTTTCTTTTTTCAGAGCTTTCGATTATGTGGCAGTATTTTTCTATGTTTTCATTTGATTTTTTTGTTTTCCCAGGTACTCGCAAAGGGGATTTAGCATTGTTCATGTAAGCTTTGGTTGTTAAGGACTTTTGAATCACAATAATTGGAAAATGTAAACGTTGTACTTATGCAACAAATTAATCTGTTTTCAAAGAAACAAAAATTATTGTGTAATGTTATTCGGAGGATCTTAGGGACTTTGTCCAATTAATTTTTGTGTGATACTATTCAATGGACATTGCTTACATTTTTGCCTTTAGGATTTGACTGTCGAAAATTAACAGTAGTATAGAGATTGTTGTGTTTGATGTCAATAGAGCTTAGCTAAGGCCATCTTCTTAGCATTTAAAACAACTGGATTAGAGTAGACATAAATCAGAAAAGGGTTAGTTAAAATAACAACATTAATATTCGATTCTGTGAGAATCATGGAGAACCAACAATTTGCTTGATACTTGTTTGCTTTTTTTTTCGTTTTTTGTTGCTTAAAATAAAAGTGGCAATGATAATTTGCCGAAAAAACCGAACCCATTCATGACATCATCACATCAAGACCGCCTGTAGTAAAACTTTACTTCAACCTAGCTCAGACATTATTGTCAATGCTTTTTGCTTGCCTTGTGTCGAAAGCAAAAACGCCTCCTAAGAGCTTGAATTAATTTATTTTCAAAATTTTCCATCCATAAATTTAAAATGTATGTTATTACTGGCTCACCCGACAGACAGCATTCTTTCATACGAAATAAGAAAATTGTTTTGTGAAACTTTAAAGATAAAAGATATTTATTAAAGGCTCAGAATTGAATATAGGGGTGTTATGGTTTAACTAAGGGCCAGTTGTACAAATTGAGGGTTAACCCACGGATCAGCTGAACTCGAGTAAACTCTTGAACCAGGTTCAACTTTGAATGGGTTGTACAGTTGTGCATCAAAAGAGAGTCAGCTGAACCGCAGTACAGGTCTATTTACATGAAAATTTAAGTATATATACCTAATGTCACCGTCAGTTGTCAAATCAAATAGAATAAAGAATCACTTTTGACATTACGTTGTATGGTGATCATTGAGTGACGACGTTTCTCACACATTTTGCAATTATTAATATAAATTTTCAAACTTATTAAAAATAAACCATACAAAAGTTAGTGAAGCGGGGCCAATCCAATGTCAGCAATTTTAATAATAATAAATTGAATAGTGTTAAACAATTATCTTTGGGTACTTAGCGTAATTGTAGAAGAGCTCACTAACTCCGTACGTGTTGTAAAGCAGATTTTTCTCCATGAAAATTAATGGCCCACCTCCAAAAAGGTTCACGGGTTGGTAGACAGACTTCAGCATAACTCTCCAAGTCTTCCCCACAAACATTACATCTCATGCATAAAGGAATGAACTCTTACCTTCCGAATCATAAACTTTTTCGGGGATGACTTCAATGGAGATACCTGCTTCATCTTTCTTAGAGTCATCATCATAACAAGTTGGAAGCAACGTCATCCGTGACCCCAATATATTGGCTGCAACAATTTCTGCCTCAGTATATTCAATTTTTAAGGGTGGACCTCCAGTTCCCCTTACACCACCTTTTTCCTCCGCGAACTTGGCCTTGCTTCGAAAAATTTGTATTACGGTTATCGTTTTTGTTTATTGTTCATATTTGTTAATTAAATGTCTCTAAAAGATAATATTATTTTTCCTAACGATTTTTTTTTCAAATTTTGACATTATTAAAAGAACACTTATTTCTCTAATTTTAATTTCCACAAGCTTTTAGCTGAACTGTCAATAATTTTCGGATTAAAGTGAGATAGCAACATTTTTCGCACTTAAAATTACCTGATCCGTGGCTGAACCACAGCTAACTCCCCAAAATCGGTGGGTAACTTCTGATCGTGGTTCAACAGTGAGTTAAAACCTGAACCTCCATTGAACAACATTCATTTTGATTTGAACCGAGTTCAAACGTTGATCCGAGGATGAACCACGTTTGTACAACTGGCCCTAAATAATTTGTTTGTATTTCTATCAAATTACTTAGGGTATTTATACAGTTTGAAATAAAACGTTAAATGAAAATCCTTTTTTTAATTATTTTAATTCAATAGCTTCAATAAGCTTGGGAGACTTGAGAGCTGAACTGAACAAAAACTCTTGGGTCCGCTAGTAAACTGTATTGTGGTGCCTATTTTCGATGAATTTGAACATTAGTTGTTGTATTTCCAATCAGCTTACCTTTTATTAGTAGAAGCAGTCGATAACAATATAAAAGCAGAAATACGTTGATGACTGCTCAAAGACAACATGCGACCTACTTTGATACAAGGCACTCTGAGCTTTTAGCCGCATTTGAAAGTGCTACAGAGAATAGCCGCCTTATTTGGAAAGACGATGACGAGCTATATCAAATTCTACCATGATGCAGATGCGCTCTTGACTAAATTTACTCTCGATAGATGGCGTATACGCTCGAAGTCTTGCCAACAACTCATTCATTGGAATCAAGTGAAACGCTCTTAAATATTTCTTAACCATATCCGTAGTTCCCAGATTTCTAAGAATTATTAGGTATTAAAAAAACACAAAAAACTGTGCCTTTAATGAATAATGAATCATTGCTTATGTGTAAGTACTGAAAACAGCAAACATTCCCCAACATGTAAATTAAGGTTTTATGTATAAATAGACGAGTTAAAAATAAAATTAAAAACGAAACGAAACGAAAACGAAAAAAGAAATAAAATAAGTTATAAGAAGCTATTACCGAATTGAATGTTGTGCTCGTGATGTTTCAAGTCTTTCATGACAAGTAGTGTCGTCCCCATAAATTCTCCTTGTTGCAAACATTTCATCGTTTATTTATATTTATCTCTAGATCTCTCTTGAAATGCTAGTTGCAAAAGTATGTTTTTCCAATAAATTTCTATTTCATATAAAATTGAGGAAATTGATTTGTATGTCAGTTGCAGTTATATTTTATTTCCATTTATACAAGCGCATTAACGAGGTCAAACGTCAAGAGAAGATCTTTTCGTTTGTGGCATCAAAACGAGAGAATATGAAATCCTTTTTCCATCCTCCTTTGATTGTTTGAAAATGTATTTGACATTTAACACAGCATAATTCTCAGATTTCCTTAATAGACTTTAATAATTCAATCTGATTAATTGAGGCTCCAAGTTCATTTCACCCAAAATACACACATTTTATTGTCCAGCTGGCCCCTACAGCCTATTTCAACTTATTCAATAAAAATGTTCAATGTTTACCCAAAAAATATCAACAGGACTAAAAACAACACCTGCATAATTATTTCAAATTTAATTTGCAATTTATGGAAGTTCTAAGAAATTTAATAAAACATAAAATAGTATTAGTATCTCTCCAAGGATAATATTTGACAGAAAGAGAAACTGAGATAAAGCAAATCAAGCGTTGAATTTGTGCCTTGTTGTGCTCAACCACCCAAATGCCTGAGATGCCATAATTCGGTCAATATCTTAAGAGTTAAGGTTGGAAGTTGGATAAGGTTACATCGTATTTATATGATTGGTGCACACGCTTGTTGTCAGAGTGCAATATTGAGTTATTTGGTATATGTTGGTTGATGTAATTCCCTATGTGCATTCGTGTGCAATCGAAATAGAAATATTTACTAGTGAAACATTGAAATTTCCATGAGGGTATTTCCACAGAACATTTGCATTTAATGATACATTTCTTAGATTTTTCGTCAGTTATTCATATCAGAACTCAACATTATTTGTATTGTATTTTAATTTTGAAAAAGGTAAACTTGAAAACTGTTCCTACATCAATTAATTTAACATCGTCCCAAAAGCGAACTTTAAACAACTAAAAAACTTATGTTTTTAAATTCTCACGTGTGCTTCGGAAACAATTCCCCAACAAATGGTTGTATCCACCAGTGGCGTAGATAGGGGGGGGGATCAGGGGGATATATCCCCCCCCATTGGGATCGATAATTGTTCAACATAACCAGTTCCAAACGAGTTAAAGAAAGTAACTACTCACACAATTCCTAGAGGCATTGTCAAATGTATATTCTATACCTACATTCTATGGAGAAACAACAAAATTTCTCTTTTTAAATCGATTTTTAAAAAGCTTTTGTATAACGTCTCTCACCAATTGATAATAAGTAAACGTGAAAGAAAACGACCTTCCATCCAGCTTTCCATTACAAAAAAATTTAAATTATTAAGATTTCTTCGCATCGTGTGACACATTGTTAAGTTGGCATAAGAAACCACCGCAAACATGCAGCACATTCATCCACAAAAACAAATGTTCGCACAACTGCGGTGTAGTTAACCAGAATCTTAACAGCAGCGATAACTCAAACTCATTCGTTTTGACCAGAAAGCAAAATGCGCTATTACCTACTCATTACATAAAGCATGCCTTACAAAAGTGGCAGATTTATTTATATATATTTATTTATAAATATATATAAATAAATATATAGGCAGACTTCGTACTGCCTCAATCGATAATCGATAATGATAACTCTCTACCACACTACCGAGACCACTACCCTTTGCATTTCAATTTTTCCATTTTTCCAATTTTTTTTTTACCAGTTCCCCATCAAACATTTTCCAGTTTCCCTTTGAAAACCAGTGAGTTTTCAGAGTTCCTTTCTAAAACCCATTTTAAAATTTTCCATTTCTCTATTTGAAAACCAATGCATCGACAATTTTATGCAATTTTCAATTAGAAAACCAATGAGTTTTCCGAGTTTTACATCAAGAACCTTCTATTTTTCCATTCGAAAACCCATTTTGAACCAAGAAATTCCAAGCAAAAAAAATCTTATTTCCGACCTTTGTTTGGTTTTTCCAGTTTTCCCACTTTCCCATGAGGTTTTTCCAATTTTTTTCACAGAAATCATCACTGAATACAACAGTATCAACCATGAAAATTTCATGGCCATTTCGGAGTCTATAAGAGACATACAAACAAACACACATCCATTTTTAATATTCAAAGAAAAATGGCATTTTTTGAGATAAATGAGTGGATGTTTATTTCATTATAAAGAGGCAGGTATGCCGTTAATAATGGTACACAACATCAGCCATATGGCCGCCACGACCACACTTACAGGACCTTATTCTTTTCATGAAATTTTCCATAACCAAAACGTAAAGTGGCTGCCATATATCCTCGATAGCCTCACGAATTCCATTTTTGAGGTCTTGAATCGACTCTGTGCTGTTGGCATAGACCTTATCGCAAGGTGTTAAATAACAAGATCTCGGTGGCCGGTATACCGACTACAACACATGGTAATAATTGCCGTATGGACGGAGAAATATTACTTTATTTGTAGGTGAGTAAATAGAGTTTTTTACGGTAAAAAGAAACTTATAATTTTTACCTACACACAAACAAACATACAGAGAATATCTGAGGCTTTACCGGTACT
>CAKKXW010000004.1:7089421-7099676 GCA_920937365.1 Sphaerophoria rueppellii | reverse complement strand
AAAGATCTTGTCAAAACTGACTGAACCGAAAACCCTTATCTGTTGTAACAGGAACACCTATGTTGGTAAACAACCCCTTAACAAAGGCTTCGTGTGCACTCTTAAATTTTTGTATTCAAAAAATCAACAAATTTCAAGCGAAAACCCTGCTACAATTTAATTAACTACATCCTTGTCAAAAGTTCAAGTGGAAAAAGTTTTAATTTTATGTTATGTTTAATACAACTCAAGACTATACTTATTGACTGCTTTTTAGATTCTTTACATAGTAAGTTACGTTTACAAGACACCTTTATGCTATGTGCATTCGTGTGCAATCGAAATAGAAATATTTACTGGTGAAACATTGAAATTTCCATGAGGGTATTTCCACAGAACATTTGCATTGAATGATACATTTCTTAGATTTTTCGTCAGTTATTCATATCAGAACTCAACATAATTTGTATTGTATTTTAATTTTGAAAAAGGTGAACTTGAAAACTGTTCCTACATCAATTAATTTAACATCGTCCCAAAAGCGAACTTTAAACAACTAAAAAACTTATGTTTTTAAATTCTCACGTGTGCTTCGGAAACAATTCCCCAACAAATGGTTGTATCCACAAGGACAATGTTGTCTATTCCCAAAAGCCAAGTCAGTCAAAACTGTTCTAGAAATGGGAAAAAATGTAATGTAATGACTTCGGCTCTTGTCTTCATGAACACAAACTCATGAATGCGAGTCAAAGTAATCTTCCATATCTTCCATCAAATCAATCCCCGAAGAAGATGAAAGCACCGACAAGAAAAAAAATTATCAACTCAAGTGGAATACACTTTTAATAAGAACGAAGAGGATGTGACGGATGTACGCATACCAAATAATGGGAAATCTTAGTTGTTGTGGAAAACCTTACATTTCACGATCCCAGAAGGTAAATCTGTTTTTTACACCGAAGAAGCCACAACACACTTTCCAGTCTTTCCGATAGATGCCACATGTAAGGAAAATAACAATGTGGCAGGGCGAAAAATTGAAAATGCTCTTTTGACTTTAAGGGATTTGGAAAGTTTTTTATTTTCATTTTAGAGAAAGCTACCAGTGCAATGGTAAGAGGTTGTTTTGTTTTCATTACATCCCAGAATGTGCATTTCACAAAAGTAGTTTTATACAACAATATTTGGAAACACGAGTTGAAATGGAATATTGTTTTTCGATTTCAAGGACTTTTGGGAGAATCATTTAGGGAAATTTTCAACTCCAGATGGGAAAATATCCTGCATTTTTTTTCCTACAAAATGTGTATAATTGCTGCACAAACTTTTCTTACACTTCCTTTTAAAGACCAGTTACTCAATTTTATCAAATGCCCTTCTTGCAGAAATATAAAATCTTCATCGTCCGTCAAAAAACGGTTCGCAAGCACACTTTTTGAATAAAATATGAAGACTTTTAAATCAGATCTCGCTCTCTTCCATGCCCACTTAACAAAATATTCATAAATATTTAAATAAAACGGTTTCCACTCTAAAAAGAAAAAAACTGAATGGATATTGGATAACGCATTGAATAAACTCTTGCAAGCTCTATTATTCAGATTTCCCATGGCTTGCATTCAATCTGGATATGCGGATGTGCGGTAAGGTGCATATTTGTTGTTTGCGTTCGCCACAGAATGTTCCTTTAGCATTCCACGTTCGAGACACACTTTGACGTATGATATTCCGGGAATTAAGAGTTTTATGGAAAATCCATTTAAAAATGTTACACGCTTACAAAAGGTGGGTTCGCGATGAAAAGTCCTTTTCAGGATCATGAAAATACTTTATCCGCTTTTGTATTTTCTTTTGTGACCGTAGGAAGTGCAACACCGATGACAGCAATTTGTAGTGAGGAATTTTCTTTGTTGGAGGAAGAATTTGTGAGGTTAACATTTTAAAAGCTATCATTCTTTTGAACTTTATAGTTATATTTTGGGAGGATTATCGTTGAAAAAAAAAACGGCGCGATATGGGTTATGTCAAATTAAGGATAAACGTGTTATTTCTATGATAACGGTCCGTAATTTTTATACGTCCTCAAAATAGGCATAACTCCCACATTCGCGTATTACGGCTAAAACACGAATCTCTGTTCTTAACATTAAAACCGAATTTGGACTCGAGGGTACTCTGACTAACATTCCACGTGTGAAGGATAAACCTGCACTACTTTATAAAGCAAAGGGCTTTACACTCTCTGCTCCAGTCAAAGCAACGTTTTACTTGAAAATTACCAACGTAGAAATTGTGGGCAAACAAATCTCAAGAACAAATTCACCTTAAACTCCTCCAAAGCTCCTTTTATTTTCTTTTGAATTCGGCTCATCGAAATGAAATGAAAACAACCATAAGAATGCTCGTACTTTTTAAATTCTGGTAGCCGAAGCCGAACCAAATCATTGCTATCATTCACCGTTCTATTCCGTTTTGGTTGAAATCTCGCATGGTGATTTTTGAGGTAAATATTTTTGTTTTCGTCATATGAATAATAAATCTTTCAATGTTTTGGGGTGCACAAGTCAAATTGTCCGTAGTCTCCGTAGCTTAGTGGTTAGGTGCGTTGCCTGCTAAGAAAAACATCGTGGGTTCGAGTCCTACTCGTGCCACTCTTTCACCAGCACTGCCTCTTGCGAAGAACTGACAAAACTTCCGAGAGTATCATCTGTCATGAAAAAGTGCTTCTCAACTTTGCCGTTCGGAATCGGTATTAAATTGTAGGGCTCCTCACACGCACCTAGAGAATTTTTGATGAGATTAAGCCACTTAGACATTGGCTCTTCAAGAGCTGTCGCGCCACTCTATTTATTTTTTGTTTACAAGTCAAATTGATATAAAAAATGGCTTCAATTCAATGAAATAAGAAAATCGATAGTTCCAAGTTGAACTCCTGCCAGAATAATCACACATAAATACATATACCTAATCCTTTTATTTGGAGATTAATTTCATTTAATAAACTGCTTCCGGATTCAGTTCGGAATACATTTTAATCAATAATTCGAAAAAAATGATTATCCTTCCGGGAAACACGGCCAGACTATCAGATTGACTTGCTGTACATTTCTCTAAAAACAGACTCACATCAACATTTTTCTTTTTCACTTTAAAAATAAAAGGACTTCGAATTATATAACCAAAATTATCAGAAACCTTGAGAGTATTACCTCAATCCTGGATATTAATTCCGTCTTGATAAAGTCATATCGAACCCAAAGTAAACTTCTAAACACAATCTGTGGTAACTTTTCTATCAACTTTGTTTAAACACTTTTTTGGGATGAACCTCTCTGGTGAACTGCTAAAACCAGTAATTGATTTACCAATTTCTTTTTTTTTAAGTTCATGACAAATCTCAAATCAATATTGAAAGTTGTTTTTCCTCCACACAGATACACCACATTTGGAATTTGATCCCATAGCATACGTAACAAGAAATGAAATGTTCATGCTCGCCCCAATTTCATTTAGAAAAAATATATCCACCACTCAAGCATGTACAGGCAGGGAACGGAACACAAACCGATGCATGTCAACCCATTTTATGCTGATTTCACTGCATTTCCATCCGCAACTGGATATCCGCATCTAATACGAAAAAGCACTCATCTCATGTGAATTGCTAAAAAGGGATATAAGATACATTTTCCAGGTGCTTATATTCTTGTTTCGTGTGTCGAAATACATTTGGACACAAATAAGAAGCTATTTGCAGGGACACACTTAGCTAATCAAAGGCTCCATGATGCAAAACACATCCGCAGAGAATAAAAACTTCTAGCACTACATTACCAGTAAAATACTGCTCAGAATGTAGAGGACTTCGAATTTTCATTGTACATACACATACATATCCTATTTCGCTTTCTCATAGTTTGAGGGTGTCCATGTTTTAAGGAGGAATAGAAGATTAGCATTTTTCTGATATTTTCAAATATTTAACACTCTCTTTGGAGTTCGCCTTGAATACCTCTCCCCTTGACAGAAGAGAGAACCTATAGGCAAATGTAGTTTTTTTTTCAATTTTCATCCTAGAATCCATAATATTACACTGTTCTAAAGCCAACCATCTGCAAACGAGACATAAACTTTCTCAGAGGATATGAGCACAACTTCAAGATAGCTGCCTCACCAGCCTTGAAAATGAGCATGATGCAGCAGGTGAAAAGTCATTCCTGAAAGGTTATCATTTCAAAATAGGAAAAGCAAACTTTTCTGTTAGCACAATTTGTGCCATTTGTTTTTACCTCAATGTTACACACTATTTGCACTTAAACAGGGATAAGAAATTGTCCTGAAAGAGTTAACTTGTTTAACAAGAACTATTCTCCTCATGGTATAGCAAACGACACGACCACAACGGCGGTGCTTTGCCTTAATACCCGCTTATGGTCTTTGACAAGAACCATGACTCTGGGGGTATAGCAAGAAGTTAGAAGCAAATTAAAAACTTTTTCAACGCCCGATAACAAGAATCTATTCAAAGGATTCGGTAACCGGAAAAACGATGTCATTGCCTAACTTCATTCTCTTATCTCTGCCTTTCCCTCTAGCTGTTAGAGGATTTAAGTAAAATCTTTGAAATTTAGATCTGAGTGGGTTCAATTTTGATGTTGGTGGTTGACGTTAAAAGTGTTTTTGGTTGCATGATTCAAGCAAAGCCATTTCGAGGTGTTTGTTCGTTGTTTTATAATTTTTTTTTTTTTTTTTTGAAAAACGTGCGATACAAAGAACAAAAATAACACGAAAAAAGGCTTTGTGTGCGGTTGTGTGGTGAAAGCCGTTAAGAGGGTTAAAGTGTGTAGCATGCCTCGTTGATTAAGTTTTATGCAGCTTAAATAAGTCAGTTGAAAAGCAGAAGTTGTAGTTCTAAAAGGTGCTTTGTTGTTCGTTTGAGAGGTTCCGAAGAAATTTAGGAGTGAAATGCTCTCAATCAGAACTAAGTAATTTAAGAAGAAAATGAAGCAAGTCTTTGAGATTGCGGATTAAACAGAATCTTTGAAAGTTCAAATTAAAGGCAATTTAAGACACCTTAGCAGTTTAAATGGTTTTTAAAGTTTTATCATTAAAATATTTGACAAGGTTGATATTTTAAATAATTAAGGAAGTTTCTAATTTGAAAAAATGAAACCTTAATGTGAAACACCATACCCAAGAACACTCGCATTCAAACTTTGAGTATGAAAATGAACAACCAATTTGACTTATTCTCAAATTTAGCAAACTTTTTTTTCGATGAGAAAACTCAATTAACAAGTCCTGTATTCCAATCAACACTGGCAAAAAGTCTTCCTTCTGGTTTTTGTCTCATCTGGCTCCCGTTTTTTTTTTTTTTTTAATACAAATAATTCATCTTAAATTTGGAATAAAATTGATTCAAAATTTTAGCTGAAACAAGTTGTTTCTTGTGCGAGGAGAATTCGTGGAAAACGGTGAATGAGTAAGAGAATAAAAGGAATAAAGCGTTTACAAGCAATTCAAAAGCTTCCACAACTGATTATGAAGCTTGAATAGTTTGAATGATATTTAACCATCTGATTGATTATTCATTAAAAACATTCTGGTTACGCAAACATTTCTTTCAATTCTTCATTCAAATTTACTTCCTGCGTAAGGCTCACTGCAATTTAAATTCGACCCAAGAATAAGGGCCTGCTGATCTATGTTGTTCTCATTAATACTATACAATTTGTAGTTATTTAGTTTTTTCTCCATGGATAGGTATCTAGTTTCAGTCCTAATCTTACTTTGAAACGACAAGCCTTACCAATGTAAGCCTAATCACTAAGGCTCGCCTCTGCAGTTCGAATTTTTAATGGAGTACCCCAGAACTCTGTTTTAGGGCCTCCACTTTTTATTTGCAACAGAATGGGATTATATGCCTTCACAATATGTTTTCAACTACCAAAAACCAAAACTATCTACGAGGTATATAGTTACCGAGTTATAACAACAACAAAAAAAACCTCTTTAGATGCAAACATCTCAGAAACCAGATCTCGGAATTGAGTTTGGCTTTTAGCAGTGAACTCAGGAATTAGAACTATGAAATATGCTGAATTAAGGGAAATCGATTTCTTTCAGGATTTTCGAAAAATATCATGGGCTTAAACCCTTGCCAAAATTTTGGGCAGACAAAAAAAAGGTCTAGTTGCATTCTATTCATCAAAAGTATTCAAGATTACTCAATTTTCCTTAGGTAGCCTCTATCAAATGATTCACCAGTGCGAAGGCCTGTTTAATTTTTTATATCTTTCCAAAAAATAAAACAAATAAATAGAGTGCGTGTGGAGAATTCTGAATGGCAAAGTTGAGAAGCACTTTTTCATGACAGATTGATACTCTTGGAAGTTTTGTCAGTTTTTGGCAAGAAGCAGTGCCCGTGAAAGCTGAAATAAAAACTGTGGGCCCGCGTAGGACTCTTTCCAACAACTTCAAAATTTCCATCAATGGTTACAGTAATTTATTTTGTATATCAGATATCACTATCAATTGTTTTTCGAAAAGTCAATTTTTCTGTGCGAGTTAAAATGACACACAGAAATTACCCTTAACTTCCTTTCATAAAGATTATTCCTCTAGTCACATCAAGTTACTTCCAATAAAAACAACCCCTACAATTTTCCAACAAATTGTGTTTACCATCATTTACCATACATTTTATAACATTAAGTGAGAGCCGGAATAGGTCCCACCAGAGACAACATAAATATGTCAATAATTTTAAACTTTCTATCAAAGCATGCAAGTTCACCCAGAAAAAAACAGAAAAAGAAAAAAGACAGCGACCAGGATATTTTCCTACATATATACCTTTTTGACGCATTTTTTTTTCGTTCGCCATCATCGAGTGTCAAGATATTATATGTTTCTGGTGGTTGTGGCTGACTCGTGGGAGTAATAAATATAAACAGCCGTTACACGGTTGGCATAACATAAAAATTAGCTTTAGCAACATTTAAAACGTTAAACTTTTTTATGGTCGTTTAGGGAATGTCATAAAAAGCAACATACAAGCTTTTGCATAAATATTTCAAATGAATACTATGCACGTATGTCGTTAATATGTGAAGGAAATTAGAGACGGGATTAATTGATATAGATTAAGTACAGAAATATATACAATAAACAGTTTAACAGTGTCAAGCTTACCTGTGTCCCTTTTCTATCCCTATTTCTTCATTACTTTTATGATTAAATTGCCTTCAACGTTAAGCAATATTTTCTACAAAAGCAGTAAAGTGCTCAACCACATGCTCATTCCATTCATGATATACTCTAACTTTTAAATGAGCCTTTTGGCATTCAAAATATATTTTAATAAAAAAAAAAAGATAAAAGAAAAACACACATTTCTATTCCTTTCTTCGAAAATGACTGAATTAGAAATGTTTTCCTTATATGGGCCAACATGAAAAAAATGCATACGTTATGTTTTTGTACTCTCTTCAACTTCTGTTTTAAGTTAAGGTTAGAAAGGAATTTTTTGTGTTTGTATCCCTTTGCGATGGGCTTGCATAAAACGTTTCCACTATCACTTTTGAATTTTGTTTCTTGTTTACGAAATTGTTTTGCCGTTTGACTGCAAAAATTTTATCATTAAAATTCCATGAATATATGAAATCGACCTAGCGTCAATTCTATTCTTTTTGAAGATAGATAAAACTTTTCAAAAATATGTTTTACTTTTTGCTTGTAACTGTCTTGAGCAGAATTCTGTGAAATGTGAAAACTTAGGGAAACCATGTTTTTTTCTTTTTTTGTCTGCAATTTTTAGCTTTTTCCATGAAATTTTTGTTTTTGACATCAACACAATTCAATTTCTTTTCAATTTTCATACATATTACAACACAACATCGAACAATGTTCTATCGAAAAACAAATAAATTAACTTCCACTTCCCACCCAAAAATCATTGGTCATCATCATCACTCATCAAAGCACTTTGAGAACACATCTGAAAGTACCCATAGCACGAGCAGAAACAGCAGTGAACGGTTTCGTCGAGGCCATCAACTAAGCAAAAGGAAAAGCTATCACAACGTAAGAATTCTCTACCACATGGGCTTCAGGTAATCTCATATCCTTCAAAAGGAAACAAAAAAAAATTAAAAAACCAACACAATACCTTCACTTCCTAATCCAGAAAATCTCATCATTTTGTTTTGCGGAAAAGGAAGGAATTTCCTTTGAAAAGAATTATTTTGTTTAATCCCCACAAACGTCTATAAGCTTTCCTCCTTAAAACCAAGAACTAACCGACAGATGATGACGACGAGTATCCTTTTATGAATGAAAATGTCCTTAATTTTTACCTTTGAGCTGCAGAACACTTCCAAAGTCAAATAACAATACCAGAACTTTGGAGAATCCTTTGAAGAGCCACCAGTAACAAAGTTATGGGAGAGATGATTGCTTGATGGTTATCCTTTTAAGACCGTCAAAAGTAGTCGCTCTTGCTATTGAATTTTACAAGTTTTTCTCAACTAGCCTCTCATCTGTAGTTCTAATTTAATGTTAACTTATTATTCGAAACCATCAACTGACAGTTAAACCCAGAAGCTCGAGAAATGCACAACACAATGGAGAAAGGAGAACAAAATATAGTTTGGAATTTCTGTTGGTAAAGTTGAACAACGAAATTATTGATAGTTAAAAGTTATATTTCATTACTATTTAACAAAAGTTCAATTTGTTACCCTTAAAGAATTTATTCCAAATATTAGTACAAAGAGAGTTTTGAGTTGATGTTGCATAAACTTTTGAGATCTTGATTAAATTTTATTTTAGGAAGCATTGAAACACCCTTTGTTGCTCAAACTGTAGATTTGTAGCGACAATAATAATGCTGGCTGAACTCAGCCACTCAACGAACTAAAATTAAACGAAACTTTTCAGTTGCTCGGCAAATCGGAAGACCTAGCGATAGATAAAAAGTCATTCCATTTGCGACTGGCAAAATAGTAACTTGTGCTCATTATTAATAGAATCTGTAAAGAAAATAAAGTTGAATTAAATATATGTATGTATTTTAATAACCGACAATTGTGTCATTAATTTGCAACGTGATTATTTTGCACGTACCCGTACGTTTGCTGTAACAAGACAGAGCTTACAGGTTTAACTTACAACAAATATGAAAAAAGAAAAGTAATTAGGCATTCAATTAATTCCACGTCTTGTTTCTAATAAATTAACCCTCTGCTACTTTTTAAACCACATTCCAATCATTATTTAAATTTTTTTAATTACAAAATGGACAGCATTTTGAGCCTCTGTTTGGATTAAACCCCGACTTCTTCAGTATCAACTACCAATTAATTACCTAGAGGTTCCATCTGGAAAGCAAACAAAAAGCTGTGATTGATTTCATTCTTATTTGTTCGCAGGATTATTGCAAATTGGTTTTCGTTTTTCAAATTAATTTTGTATAAAATAGCCGTTGCAATTGGTTCGTTGACTTGTGTCCCGTCCTGGCGGGGGCCTCGGCTTTGACTCTATCAACAAAAGTGTTCTAACATAAATCACAATGGAAATCAATGTGCCCACAAAAGATACAAGCTTATACCACCAACCAACGAGGATCTTCAAGGATTTGTTTCACGTCTTCAAGAACAGAATTGGGACCAGGATAGAAGAAAAGCGAAAAAGAGCAAGACAGAATAGAGTATGAAAAGATACAAATATGTCAAGTAGAATGATAAAGATACGACTTTCATTTTCCAATCAATCCAGTTTATTGGATTAAACTCTGACTTTTGTTGGAGAGAAAAAAAGGACAAATTTTAGCGTAGTTCCTTTATCTGCTCTACCACCTTCTAATGCCAATGTGAAGGATAGTTTTCACCAAGAAAAATAACCTTGAAGACTCTTTTAGTCGTTCGCACTTGCTTAAACATTTTAAAGACTATTTAAAATGTTGATGGTTTTTTTTTATTTTATTCAATAAAAAACTTAGGCACCCTTAGTATCAAAGGAAGCGTCTTTGGTAACCTCCTAATATGGTCTAAGGGCTGTAAGCACGAAAACTATTACAACTTTTGAAATTTGTTTTTTTTTTTTTTTTTATTAGAAATCGGACAACATTGGCATTTGCAATAAATTCCAAGTCATTTATCACACCGGGACAGGGCTTTCCTTTAACCAACAAAATAAAACTGAGAAAATGTTTATTTACTGAACCTTAAATAACGTTTACGGTTACAACAGGCTAAAGATTATTTTTTTTTTTTTT
>CAKKXW010000004.1:7034601-7089411 GCA_920937365.1 Sphaerophoria rueppellii | reverse complement strand
TCTGCGAAGGAAACTATGATTCCCACGGATTCAAAAAATAACTTATTTTATTTTTTTTTGGTAGTTGTAAAATTTATCAGAAATTTTACAAATTCGTTCACGCTTGCTGATTTTCTCAGAAGTTCCAATAAAAAGAACCACTTTTGATAGGAAGTGTAACCGTAATCTTCCGCTCATGTTCCTGCCATCTCGTCTATTTCCTTGATGCGATTTTAAACAAGAAAAAAAGAGAGGTTGTTTTCAGCCTCAAATTAGGTTATTAAAAAAAGAACAAATTTTAGCGTAGTTCCTTTATCTGCTCTACCGTCCTTGTACTCGCCTTCTAATGCCAATGTGAAGGATAGTTTTCACCAAGAAAAATAACCTTGAAGACTCTTTTAGTCGTTCGCACTTGCTTAAACATTTTAAAGACTATTTAAAATGTTGATGGTTTTTTTTTATTTTATTCAATAAAAAACTTAGGCACCCTTAGTATCAAAGGAAGCGTCTTAGGTAACCTCCTAATATGGTCTAAGGGCTGTAAGCACGAAAACTATTACAACTTTTGAAATTTGTTTTTTTTTTTTTTTATTAGAAATCGGACAACATTGGCATTTGCAATAAATTCCAAGTCATTTATCACACCGGGACAGGGCTTTCCTTTAACCAACAAAATAAAACTGAGAAAATGTTTATCTTGCTTGGTCTAGTATCTGACTGCATAAACATAAATATTTCATTGAATTGCCAGGAAAATAATACAAAACTTTATACCGAAAACCAGAACGAGTAAATTGTTTTGGTTTTCAGAATGTAAAAGAAAACATTCTGACCGTTATTTTGATAAATCATTTGCAATGGGTTTTCAGAAGTAATTTGGTATACAATCCTCAAAGATCTGGACATTTCTGAGTGTAGGAATTGCCAAAAAAAATCTAAATAAAAATGTTTAAATGCAAATTGATTGTTCTCAATCAAAAACTCCTCTCATTTCTTGTTGCTGATTTAGAATGATGCCTGAACTTATTCTTTGCCTCTTTTTACATGAAATTCACAACTCCTTAGAAATGTTCGAGTATGCATCTTCGCGATCTTTATTTGTAGAATGTAAACCCCTCTCTTTGATTTTACCCACTTGCATGAAAAAACTGTTTGACTTAATTCAATTCATTCTGAGAAGATATGCAGATCAAATCTTTTGAATGAAGTGGACTTGATAATTTCAAGTTAATGAAATGATTTAATAAACTTTGTTGTAACTATCTTCCTTCGAAAGCTTACGTGCGTCTTTTTTAAAACTAAATAAAATCACTTAAATTAACAAAAACTCATCTCCCTGAAAGTCCATTAGTTCTTCATCAAACGTTAATCACGCATTAACAGTTAGGAAGTGCAAAGTTTAGTCAATTGACAGCCCTGATTAGATTTTTCACTATTTGCATAAATTTCCCTTCATTTCTTCATTCCAAAAGAAACAATAAACCAAGCGATAAACGGAAATTATTATCATTCCGATGAAATTGAAAGGAATGAAAAAAGGAATATAACATGAACTTCATTTTCATTTCTGTTGCGTTTGCCCTTCCCGTAGAATTAATGAATTACACATTTTACATTTAAGAAGATAGCAGCTTCTACTTCAATTTTTTTTCCTTAATTTTTTGTTTGCCTGGCATTTGAATGCATAATTATTTTCCATTTTTGAGATTACTACTAAACTCACAAAGAGATACATTTAAGCTTTCCTTTTCATGAAAAAGGAAAAATCATAAAATTTTGAATAGTGATCTCAAAGGAAGACAAAAGAACTAGTTAAGCGGTTCTCCACTTGTGGCTTATTACTATGGCCAGTTTAAGTTAAAGCAGAATTTAAATTGACAAATTTTAAGTAAAAGAAATTTTCCTTTGCACTTTGTCAGAATTAAGCCACAATTATTGCTTTTTATTGTTCTTGATTTATTTTTAAGAGCGTTTTGTATTTCATTCGAACTCTTTTTTTTTTAAATTACAGCTCCGTCGCTTTCTCGGACTTTTAAAACTCATCTTTTAAGTTCATGCTTGTTAATATGCCATAAATTCTCTAAATAAGACGCTTGGGGCGAATGAAAAAAAAACACATTCTAGACATTTCAAAGTCCTTTCAATCCTTGTAACTTTATCCACACGGATAATCCCACCAGAGGAGGTTGTAGTGGCTCCCCAAAGAGGTGTGATACAAAGAAAAAACTGTGTTTGCTGAAACACCATAAGAAAAAGGATGTCGACACGTTGGCGTTGCTTGGCCTTGCCAAAAAAAAAAAAAAAAAAAAAAAAGCAGACTGCTGTCTAACCAATTTCAAAAGCCACATTCGAGATTAGACCCTTTTCATGTCATGTGTTACTTGTAATACTTATACTACGAATGACCTTGAGACTATGTTCATTGCGTTTCGGGGTTCTTAAGATGTGATTATCTGACGTTAAATCGTTTTCTGATTTATTTTGACTACGCAATGATCCCCATCAACAGGTAATGGACCACTACTCAATGGAAGACTGCTTGATAATTTGATCATGGAATTTTTCAAAAGTTTTTTGATGCAAGAAAGTTGTTATGAAATTATGTCTGGCCAATTGGGTAAAAAAAAAGGATGGAATGAAGAGCTGATTTTTCTGAAAATTCTTGGAAAAGAGAACCATTCGATACTTCAAAGTGTTGGGATTAGAACAAATTACTTGATTTTTTTTTTTTTTTTTTTCTTGGGTTCATGTCAATCAAGAAGCGAGGTAGGTACTCGATTTTTTTTTTTTTTTATTTTTTTATGAGAACGTTTTACTTTGCTGTTTGCTAAGACAAAAGAATGATTTAAACATGCCTTGCCTGTCTAGACAGGGTCTCCACCAATATTTGGTTACTAGTGGAATACCAAATAACTTTCCCTTCCTTTAAGAAGCGAATTTTGACGACTTTTAAGTGGGCACTTTTTGTATAAAAGGTTCCCAACCGACATTTTGGGTAATTTTTCAAGCTTTGTCCTATCAAAACTTGTTGTAAGACCAATAACAGAAAACATGCATTTTAAGGTACTTTCCGTTTTCCTTGCATTTTTCAACTCAGATTTATTTCTTCTTAATACACAGCTTTGTACTTTTTTTCTAAATTTTCGAAAATTTCTTTTGTCAAATGGTTTTGATTTGTTTTTTGTAATAAAGGTTTACTGCTGTCAATGTCAATTATTATTGAACCAAGAAATAATTTGAAAACGTGAACAGCAGTTGCAATGCAGAGAAATAAAATATTAAATTCAAACAGAAAACAAACTGAAAGGAATTTTCTTTTTGGTCAAAACCTCCCTTGAAACGAAATTACACACGTGTCAGGGAATAAGTACAATTTCAAAGGAAAAATTGGCTTTCAATAAGCTGTTGCAATACTGGAATCAAATTGATTTAATGAAAATTATTCGAAATAAAGCTGTAGGTACTCAGAACTCACTAGAAAATGCTTGTTAATTCCACTTACTCCACCAATCTGTTTGATATGTTTGAAATTCGTTCTAAGTCTATTCATTACAATTCACCGTTTAATTCAAGAAGTTTCTAAATTTACAAGTTCTGCAAAATCTCTTAATTCACAGGGAAAATTAAATTTCCATTAAAACAAATATGAAATTTATTCATCCAATTAGACATTTCTTGACTGAATTTGAATTCAGTTCTTTCAAACCTAATTGCTTATTCCATATTTTCATAATAAAACATTGCATGCTATTTAGTAATTCCATTGTCACGACAGCTCCTTGTCATTTGTTTTTTATCTTTAATTAAGGAAGTAAGTTCTCGAGGAATTAAAACTTTTACCTCTTTGTCAATTATTGCATTAAGAATAATGCAACAGAATTTTAAATGCACTTTAAAATTTCAGCAACGATGAGAAATGTTCCCTGGATTAAATCATACAAAATGAAAGCTGCAATAGTTTCTGTGCTGTTCATGTCTGTCCTGGAAGTTAAAACAATTCATTTTTGAATAATTCAAATTTTCCATTAAAATAAATTACGTTCTTTGAAATCAGGAGGGATAGAATATTTCTCGAAAACTGTGTGTTTTGAAAACTTAACAAACCGTACCATTTCGTGTGGTTGATATTTCATAATCACTTAGAAGTGAGTTATATTGAGTTATAACTCAACACTCCTGACACATAACATCATTAATTATTCTTATTAGAAATCAGCTTCAAAAATGTCATTGCATGTCTTAATATACAAAAGGCAAAAGCCATAGAAAACACCCAGAAATCAGGTTTAATAGAAATGACATCTATTAGGCTCACATAATTGCTCATTCATTTAAAGTATACCTAACCATTCGGTTCCCTAGTGTTATTAAAATGATGAAGCTATACTAGTTTGTTTGATTGAAGTTGTTGTCCGAAATAATTTTGTGTGCCTGAAACTAAGGATACACAAATTGACATCTCATGTGTGATGAGTGTTTGTGAAATTCAGGAATTATCAGCTGTTGGTGGGGGCTTGTATTCGACAACGTGCGCTTGTAGAGCAGCATAATTGAAGAGAAAAATAGCAAGCGGAAACCAATAATTTATTTTTAGTCAGAAAACGCCGATAAACGGAAATACGTTCACCAAATTTTGTGTCCGTAGACAATGGTAGAATTCTTCCTAGAAACGAATCTCTATCTTTTTTTCACAAGAACAAGCCAAAAATAAACTTTCCCAGAATTTATTCGAACAACCGGCTTAAATCTGTTAATATGGGAAATATATAGTGAAAATGTGTATCTCATTTAATTTCAAAAATAGTTTTTAGTCACCTCAACGCCCCACTTAACAATTTAGGCAAATATGTTTAAACTCTCTAAACTTTTAAATGCCCCCTTAATAAATATCCAACAAGAGGAGAAAATACAATCCCATTCCAAACATATTTCCATCCAACCAAAAGCATAAGTCACTTTCTATCCTCAATGACAACCGACGAAGGACAACGGATGTCCATCTGTATGTTAACCTTTTGTAGAATTCAGAATGTGGTGCCAAGAACCAACAACCGACCAACGACGACCGAGCATCATCATCCTCTAGGATTATAATTTATTCAACATTTTCATTTTTGCAAATCAGTCAAACATGAATGTAAACAGTTTAAAATTTTCTCCAGAAAACCCCGATTCCCTGTTCCGAATCTTATGTACAAATTACACAGAAACAGACACTATCACAGGCTTGTTATACAGGACAATAAAGTTTGGGAATTCGCCGTCGTTCGTCGGTTATTGTATAATAAATAAAATAACATGACAGAATAGGATTCTTGTCGTCATCCAGCTACTCGACTTAACTGTGAAATAGTCCCTCCGGCCATTAACGTTGCTTAAAATTCTTTTAGAACGAGCTTAAACATTTATAAGAAGCGTGTTGTTCTGCGCTTTTTTCTGGAGAATTTGATCGGCGGTGACCAACCTTTATTTTTAAAATAATTTAAGAAAAAAATGTTAATTTATTTATTTTTGAACTATAAAGCAGTTATAGAAATTTGAAAAGAAATTGCTGTGACGTCAAGGACAATTTTGTTTGCATGGAAACACGTACATTACATCGTCTACTTGTTGGTAATATTTGTGATGTTGGTAACCCCTACTGGTTTGGTGTCATAAAAATTACAAAACTTGTCGACAAATTTTCACAAAACTTCCCAACAAAAATTCCACTCAGATTTTCTGATTTAGGTCTTTAATTTTGTATCTGGTTGTGTTCGTCCAGAGGCGACGATAAGTGCGAACTGAATTTCAAACGAAAAAAAAGTTCCGAAAAAAATCAGAAACAAAAACTTTCACAATGGACCAAAACTTTCAATCATTAACATATATTCACTTAAACTTTTTACCAGGCGAGCTGAGGATGGCAATGACGATGACTGAAAATTTGTTTGAGTGCTTCCTTTCTGTCTTTCTGTTCAACTTTAACTGTTAAATTTGAATTGTTTGTTGTTTTTTTTTTTTTTTGTTTATGTGCTTGTTGTTGATTGTTTAACAGATCGTTTGATGAGATGTGTTGATGGCAACAAAGTGGTTGAAGTGGGAGCACTTCGTGTTCCGACCGAACGCCTCAATCTGAACGAAAAGTAAAAGAGGTTAAAGTTTTTCATGGTTAAGCAAATCAAATTAGCTTAAGGAATGCTTGGGGTCAGCATATTTTGGTGTTGGAAAATAGAATTTCAAATGGAATGGAAGGAATCGGGAAATAGGATGAAATTTTATGTGATAAAAATAGTGTTTTGGATATTCAAGAATTGGTTGCCGATTTTACTGTCTATTAAGCAATTTGTCCTTTTTGTGAAATTCGAGAAATTTGAATGATTGGAAGCGTATTATAAGAATGCCGTAAATACAAAACATTCTAATTTAGATTCTTGTGGGTGGAACGGAAAATCATTTTCGAGGCCCTTGAAAAAGTTTGAATTTTTTGTAGTCAAATGCCACTCGGGCACAAGTAGTGCAGGAAAGGGTGACGTCAAATAACACCCGGCGAAATAAAGCCGCTTAGGGTATATTTCCCATTTATTATGGAAGTTAGAACCTAACAAGGGTCTTATTATTTCAATTAGATATTATACCCGGGGGCTTTATTTCGGTTTTTCTGTTTTGATTTTCATAACTTCTGACCTACTATTTCGGGTCAGTGGTCCCAATGAAATTTTACTTTTTATGGGGCAAAAGTTCCAAATGAAAAAAAAATTGTTCATGCTAAAAAAAAAAAAACAAACAACTTAAATTCCTGTATGTAGGTACACATTGAATGCAACTTCAAAAAAATCTTATAAATAAATAGGACCACGTTTCTTTATTACCCGTCGAAAAAATGGTCAATGCAATTAATTTTTCAAAACAAATGAGGTTTCCTTTTATTTGGAAAAGCAACCACCAAACATCTTGTAATGCAAAGAAGGATTTTTGCAAGCATTTCAATGAATCATTTTCAGCATCTTTTTGAGTTTTGACTGAGGATGAGGCCGATACCAAAAATTCAAAATTGATTTGATTTCATTGCGAGCAAGCGAGTGGAAAAATTTTGCCCAAACGAGAATCAATTTGAATTGAATATGAAAGAAGAAAAACCAATAGAGCAAATGTGAGCGCGTTCTATTTTCTCTACTCCGAAAACAGTTAATTTTATAGAAAAATGCTTAAGATATTGTTTTTAGAAAATATCAAGACGTCCTTGACTACTATTGACCTCCGGGCAATAGATCCCGAAATATTCACGAAAAACAGAATTTCGCGACCTTTGGACCACCATAACTTTTTTAGCCATCACGATATCAATGTCGATTTTTCACATCTTCATAACAGCACAGTTATAAAAATACATAAATAAATAAATAGAGTGGCGCGACAGCTCTTGAAGAACCAAGGCCTAAATGGCTTACTCTAATCAACAATTCTCTGGGTGCGTGTGAAGAATTAAAGGGACCTACAATTTAACAACGATTCCGAACGGCAAAGTTGAGAAGCACTTTTTCATGACAGATTGATACTCTTGGAATTTTTGTCAGTTCTTCACAAGAGGTAGTGCCCGTGAAAGATGAAATAAAAACTATGGGCACGAGTAGGGCTTGAACCCACGACGACGTTCTGCTTAGCAGCCAACGCAACTAACCACTAAGCCACGGACAGTAATAAAGGGTGTACAGTAATAAAGTTGTACACAAAAATCTAGCCCACTAGAAATTATTCCGCAGATGAAACCTTAAATGACCGTATTAAAAGTAAATTTGTTGCCCTTTTCCCTTTAATTATTTGTTTTCTTTCGCTTTTAGTTCACAAGGTCCCTTCCAAAAATGTGAATCTTATTTCAAAAGGAACCTTTCTACAACCATAGAAATCCTCTTCAAAGTTTCCAATTGTTTTCCTAGCAAATTTCAAGCAAAATAAATATCGAAAATATTGATTCAAAACTCTACCTCGGACAACATGAAATATTAAAAATTGGAAAATAAACAAAAACAAAAATATGAAAGTTCACAAGTATCATTCTGCTTTCTCGAACTCTCAAGGATCAAAATTCAATCATCTATTTGCACAAATCATTAAACCGATTAAGATGTAAATAGAATTCAATCAATGTTGTAAGATATTTATTTACGTTATTCTTTCCATTTCCCATTTTTATTTCATTGCAAGAAAAGTGAATTGACGTTGCTAAGAAGTACCATAATTCACAAGGTTCCTAAGAGCATTTAAACGTACTTGAAAGACCTTTGATGAGAAATAGTCATAACTCATTACATTAAATTCACGAAATTATATTTATGAAAATACATTGAGAGGAATTCTTACTTCAACGCGTTCACACTCCATCGAAAAAGAATCTTTAAAACGAATTCCAACAGTTCGGATCGACCGCGGTGTTAATTGTCGGTTTCCGTTTGAAGGGATGTTATGCTGGGTTTCGGGTTTCTAAGGATAACGTTATTCTTGGAATAGCTTGGATGGTACCAAATTGATTCGATCACGTCACCAAATAACGAAATTTAAAAAAAGTCCTACACAATAAACCTTACCTTGACTTTTCGATTGTTTGATAGAGAAACAAAAACAAGTATCTTCTGTTACAGAAGACAAATTGACATGACCTAGACGTTTCCCCATCCGTTAATGACTTTGAGTTTAAATTTACTCTTGAAATACTTTCGTCTCTGTTTTTTCTCTGTTCAAAAGGAATCCCTCAACAACAAGAAAAGAATTACCGAAGGCGAAACACCATACCAATTATTTGATTAATGTTGACTTTGTGTTATTGTGTTTTGTGGAGTTGGCCATCAGTTTATTCGTCAAGTGTAGATACTGTTTATTGCTTCCTCTTTCCGTCAATCTTTCTGAGTTAAATTCGATAAGTTTCAAGTGTTTCTTGTCTTGTCATGGAGTCGTCGGCTTTGGAATTTTTAATTAATTTAAGGATATCCAAAGGCCAGGTATTTTTCAAATAAGGTGCTTCTATTCTTTTGTTATTGGTATCAGGTGAGTTATTATATTTTTTATTGTATAAAAATTAATTCAGAGCCTTGAAATATTCTTGTGAGAGTTTGTCAAGGTCCGTTCAGAGAAAATGAGAATATGCACGAGCAGGTGTTTAATCTTTTCATTTTTATTCCAAAAAAAAAAAGAATTTAACGATGTTATATATTCTTATCCAAACTTCCTGCCAACTTGAACACCAAAATAAAAGTACACACTTTCTGTACTCTCTGTCTCAAGTGGAACTTTTATTTTGTTCCCAATTTAAGGCAGACACCTGACTTTTATCAGACCTTTTGTCGTAACGATACAAAACAAACAGCAGGAAAAAAGAGAATCTCCCATTGAAAACGTCCGGAAATTGTTGTTTTCGGAAAACCTTAACCTCGATGTGGATGTTGAAAAAAAACATTTTTTTGCACAATACAATAAAAGTGAAACAAAAATATGTCTTTTTAAATAGAAAAGAGAAATTATTGTTCTTTTTCGTTACAAACATACATCGTTTCGTTACACGATGGTTATACATTCGGTCAGGAATAGAAGGATATGCAAGAACAGGTGCACTTAACTTTTTCTAGTTTTGTATTATTTGTTTATTTTTGGGCTAAAGGAGTCCCTTCAACATCAAATCAACTTCTACTATGAACAATTCTAAATGAAAACTTTTAATAAGGCTGATGTTGGCTTTTTAAATGTAAGCTCCAACCTCCGTTACTACAACCTAAGGATTGTTGGATTGTTGTGTCGAAAAACCTTTAACCTTTGTTCGGGAGAATCAATTTTTGTTCTTTTTTCTTTTGTTTGCTTTTAAGTAAATATTCCTCTATCTTAAATTTGACTACCATCGAGGAAAGTGCATTAAAACTTCATTAAGCATCAATATGAAACCACCAGGGAACTTGAGAGGTGATCAAATTTGTGCTGAAAGGTGGTCTGACGTGCTTAGGCGGTAGAACGGACCAAATCCCAGTCGTAGTGTAGAAACTTCATCGATCAGACTGACATCATTGGGACTAGGATGGTGCAAGTAAAAACCAGAATTAATTTATTTTTGAAACGGAGATTTTTATTCCGAAGCTTTTCTTGAGAAGATCAAGGAATCCATCGTCAATTGCTTCAGCAAAAACCGAACAACCATATTTTCAAGGCTGATTGGATTTTCCATCGTCTGCTATAACACCAAGGTTTGATTAAAAACGAATTAATTTTTAACAGCACCCACGCTAAATCAAAACATTCTTGATTACAGCTCCCCTACCGCCTTATTTTCGTTCAAATTAAGTCATAAATCAACAATAAAACCACTTGAAAGTAATTAATGATATTTTCCAGAGAAACCAAAAACAAAACTTGAGCACAACCAACAAACCTACAATTAATTGTAAACCAAGTCAAAAAAAATACCAGCCATTCGCAATAATATACAACTTTGAACAATTTAATTAAATATATTTTAACAGATAAAAACACACGCAGTTTTGCTTAAATTTTAATTAAATATTTCTTTACCGAAAACAATATTACGCGCAATACCCACGGAAAGATGTGTGGATCCTTGTTGTGTATCGCTTGCATATCTATGCGCAGCCACCGCCTCACCTACAAAATGATTTAATTATTCCCAATGTGATTCCCTTAACCAATTAAAAAAAATGTGCACGACTGGGTCGTACGAACTTGCTCCTGCATGCTAAAACTAAATATTTATGATTACTAAAATTGCAAAAGGTAGTGTTAAAATAAGAGATATACTTAAAGCAATTCTGATTACACTCTTACTTACAGCTTACACTTAACTTACAAAAAAAACTCAATATTTAAATATAATTAGAATTCATTAAGAAAATTAAAATTTGAAAATGTACCTCGTAAAAACATTTCATTCCAAAAATTTAAATGCAAAACAAATTCAAACCTTATTCTTGATTTATTGAATTTTTTTTTTTTTGAAAATCGTCGGAGCCGTTTTTTTTTTAATTAATTTTTTATATATACAATTTTTCAAAAATGTCTTAAAATTAATTTGGGTATGCAGTTTTTAAGACCATGTAAATATACTACTCCAATTTGGATTTTTAAAATTGATCCGTTTTTGAGATACAGAATTTTGAAAAAAAAGTTAAAAATATTTTCTAAAAATCCAAAAAAAAATTTGAAATTTTTTTGAAAACAAAATATTATTTGAACAATATATACGTACTTTCGAAAAAAACTTACGCTGATCGGACTTTCAGTTCTCAAAAAAATCTAATAACAAAAAAACGGTTCTATGGGTGGTACCGTTTGGGAGCAAAACAAAAATTTTTTTTTACATAAAATACATGAACGTTTAAAAAAATTAAACTCGAGGAAGTTTAAAAAAAATCGTTCGAGCCGTTTTGGAGAAAAAAAAATGTTTTGGTTTTTGGCCAAAAAAATCGTATGGTGGCTACCCTAAATTTTGACCCTAAAACAAAAATAAAAAAAATTGGGATATGACTTTTTGCTCAAACCTCTAATTTTCAAATTTGAAGTCAATCGGACCAGTAGTTAAGGCTGTAGATGCCTGTAAACTTTCCGACAGACAGACAGACGGAATCGCCGGACCCACTTTTTTCGACTTCTCTATCATCGTAATGTCATATCTCATCCTCATCTCAAATTTTTTTTTTGTACGAATTCAATACTTGCCATATATGTATTCCATATGTCGCAAGTAAAAATGGAAATATTAATGCATAAACCAATTTAAACCTCCGTTTGCTTGATTGGAGTAGTTAAACCAAGGACATTAAATTGTTTATCCTTTTCGGATGTCAAAAACTTCTGAAATAAATTAATCACTCGAGTAAATGTTCATACTGAGTTACTTTTTGTTTTAAAGCTCTTTTGCAGTCCACAACAAAATATATTTAATTTTTCCGAAGAGCCAACTGATTGAATATCCTTAATTAAAAGTACACTCTATTTGAGTTGACTTTAGTCAACGAAAAGGCAAACAAAATAATGGCGTTCCGCGAGGTTGCACTTTCGCAGCGATACTTTTACCAATGCTTTCTGTTTGCCAATTAGTCAGGTTGTTGTTGAATTCTGAGCTGATTTAAAGCAAGCAATAATGAAACTCTGGCTGGGTTTACGATTTTCAATCAGCAACTTGTTTGTGTAAACACCAACAAAGAGAAAAATATAAACTCTTAAGTTGCATCTTCTGTGTACAATGAACAATCAAGCTGAAAAATGCTTGTTGTGTTCTTAAGAATTATCGCTTGCTGTTTTCTTCTCGTCTTCAGCGAATAATAAACTCGCCGAGTTCACTGTTGCAAGATTCTCTGGGATGGAAGTGAAATAAATTAAGCAAAAAAAAAAGGGAAATTGCCTTATTCGCCTCTGGCAACACATTCTCATTATACATGTGGCACTTGAAGGAGTTTTTTTTTTTTTCTAGTGCGAGTAAGGCCGGTAGGCATCAGTAATGGCAATGGGTATGTTGGAAATCCAGATTCTGTATAAGCAGTGATTTTTTTCAACATGTCCTGACTCTGGGGTGTACTTACTCTTCTTTTCCAACTCAGACATAATCCATTTAATGAATTTAAATTATTATGTGGACGGGGACATGTGTTTTGTTAAGTTTTGGGTCATGGAGAACGTATATCAAAAAGACTCGTTTCTTCTTTGTTTTTGTGGAGAAGGGAGGAATTATAAGTATTGTTGGCACGTGTTGACATTCTGTGATTTCAAGCAGATGAGAACCTACATATATCTTTTGTGACACTGTAGGTACGGGATAAGGAGGTTTCAGCATAATTCACAAATTAAGAGACTTAATAAAAGATCAAAGGACCTGGAAGTGTTTCAAAATTGTTTTCTTGATTAGTTCTTAAGACTTTAATGCTATTTGTTTTTGTGTGTGGAGGGGGTGTTGATGTAATTTTAACACAATCAATTTGACTGTTGAGAAGAAAATTGAAAATTACATTTTTTCTTCCTTTTTACTTTTGAACTCGTTGAGTATAGGGTTACAATGGTTAAGAATAAAGCATTTTAGACAAAAATGGTAAGATTGATGTTTTGGGTCGCATTCATCAAATTCTATTTTTTTTAAATTTTGTTACGAAACTATTTTTGTCGAAATCAAAAAACAAAAAATAGATCCCAATCAATTTATTCGATGGCAAATTCTATTTGTAAATGAAAATTCTAAAATCAAAAGTTCTCACTTGCGAATCAATCAATCAATAGGTACTATCAAGATAACACGAGCACCCAATGTCAATAATAGTATCGTCCTTTTTATATTCGCGAAACTGTTAACGAAAGGATTGGCGCGAATGCAACATACCCCATCCCAAGTAAACAATAAAATTCAATTAAATCCTTTTCTCCCCTATAAATCATGCTAAAGTCCACAACTGGCGTAGAAACGGCAGCGAGTGGTTAGATGTCCAAGAAACAGGATGTTAGAGCATCAAATTTTCAATGTTTTTGGATATACTTTGTAATATTTTATGGATGACGTAGTTGCAGGGAAACAAAATTTTGATTTCCAACAAATTCAAAAAAAATCTCTACATTCAATGTTTTTTTTTCTGACAAATGCCATTTATAAAGACAATAAAGCGAAAAAACGAATAACTATATTATTTCCTAAGAGCTAAGACCCATTAATTTCATTTAAAAAAAATCATATTTGTCTATCGGAAACCCCTTGAAAAATTTGACGTTATGTTTTTTATTTACTCCCCTTTTCCATGGCTTCCATTTCAAAGTTATATTTCAATTAGAAAACGTAATTAGTTTCAAAATAGTTATGTGAATGTCGATCTATTAATTTGTAGAAAAGCACAAACAAAAATTGCGCACGAAAACCCCTTTCAATAGCTTTTGTTGAACCATCATCATCATTTTCTATTTCTCGTGATTTAATACGTTTTGATTTTGTCTTAATTTTGAGTTCAATTGGTTTTTGTAATGTTATGACAGATGGTTTATATCGTATGTCTTGAGGTGAAAGAGATATTCCTTTGTAAGGAGACAATGAAAGGCAGGAGGATAGTATTAAATGAAACAATAATGAAAATGACAGTGCTTGATGGTAATTCCATTATTCTTGTTAATTGTTGAAATAATCTTTCAGAAAGGAGAACACTTTTATGGGTTGAGTGCCAGTGGTTGAGATAAAACACTTGTTTTAACAATGCTGGTGCAGCTTAGAAGGATTGCAGAGAGGAAGAGTATTTTGTACTGAACTGAAATTGATTAGGTTCAAGTAAAGTGAGGTTAAGTTTAAGTGGTTTTTAGTTCTTATGGCTTATAATTATTGATTTTAAATTACCATGGTGCTCTTTACATGAAATAATATTGTTATTAAAAACAAATTTGATGAATAACACCGAGAAATATCAGGTAACTGACAAAATATATCAGGTCCGCTAGTATCCTGAACTGTAAGTCTTACATATACACAGTAGATTTGTTTAAGTTTATAAAGATTAGTATTTATAATTTGACATATGTACTCGATTTGTGTCTCAAGAAGAGAGAACACAATTTTTCTCTTGGGACACGTATTTATTCCACCGACGAGGAAGGATGATCGTGTATTTGTCAAATAGTTAAATCAAGTAAAAGCAGGATTCAAGCGAATAAGACAATCCAAGCATCTATTGGAAAATTTAAACATTGCTGGTCTCTACGGCGTATACGTACTATTTTTTGGTTTCATTAATTAAGAGTTAATCTTTTTTTAATAACCATTTAGACTTATCAAAGGTTATTTTGAATGTCACTTAATATAGGAAGTCGAAAAAAGTAAATTGAAGTGCGAATGTCGTCATCTACTGTCACGAGAACCAAACTCATGTGTCCAATTTCAGTTTAAAGGGCCAACAAAGAAATACAAAAAAATGAAGACTAATTTTTCTAATCGAATAACCAAATGATAAAATAAAAACTCATCTAAAACTAAACCCCGGTACGAGGGCCGGATTCCAATTTGTCGCATTCAATTTCTAAACTGAATCTCCACCTTCTCCCTTCACTGAAAACCAACAAATATTGTCACGTGTTGCACCAGAAATGTGCTATTCGTTCCACAAGATAGAAAAAAAGTATTACAATTTTCCGTGTTGGAACAATTTGTTTCGATGTTAGCTGAAGTTTCTCTCAATCCCCAAGCAAATAGAAAACAATATTTCTTTTTTTACAGTTCCTGTCTTTTTTTTTTTTGAAATCCATATGGACTGCATCACGTTTTAGAATCCAATGAACCAACAAGAACAAGGATTGGCTTTTGGCTGAACGTGAGTAGAAATTCAATAATGATTTCCACAAGAAAAAAAAAAACTAAATCACCAGTCTAACCCATGTCGGTCGTCCTGTGAGACTATATGTAAAAAAATCAATGCATCACGAAGTTGTGAAAATAAATAAGCAGATCACAACTCACATGGAAAAATCAATCCATTTTAAGTTCATTTAATAGATTCCCATCACAAAATCTATTGCGAGTAAATTCCACAAGTCCTAAAAAATCAACTGAAACCAATATCAATAACAATGGGTACAGAAAAAAAAGATTGAGATACCTTTTGCTGCTTCCTAATTGATGAATAATCTTTGGTTGATTTTGATTGATGACATTTAGGAGAGAGAAAAAAATGTATTACGAAAAGAATAACCAAATAACTTAACCGGATATGATTTTTCTTTTGCTTGACTTTTCCTCACGAACAAAACCATGACAAGCTACGTACGCTTATATTTATTTCACTTTTAAAAGCTATTCTGCACGGGGAGGTATACGACATGAGTAAGGAACTCCTCTTGAGGCAAAAAAAGTTAAAATTATAGGAGCGTGTACCTCAAGGTAGGATATAGAGGTCGGACATTGGGACTGTGGAATGAAGGTAACTAAAGAATAAACGCAAAAAAAAAACAAGAAAATCCAGGATTTATGGATCCTTTATTCAGGCATTCACTCGTGTGAAACAGCAACAAATCCCTGTAATGAAAAATCAAAAACCAAACATGTTATTGTGAGCGGACTGTGCTTTAATGTTGACCCAAGTGGACGTGGACCTGGCATTGTGGGTCCCAGAAGCAGTCCCTGCACCCGCATGCAGTTCATATCCTGGAATTTGAAAGAGATCCCATATAAGTTGCCAGTGCCATGAATGAAATCGTGATTTATTAACGCTTAATAAGGAACAAATGTTTGCATGCCCGTATAACATGCAAGACTTGACACAACCGAACTCATACTCTCAGTCTGGGGCTAAACGACAAGGACGCTGGACTGTTGCCTGATTGCGATGGCCTACAGAATGTATGGAGGCGTTCAGCGTTCAACTTTTTGTTAGATACATAAACTCTGTATTGAGTTTTGTGTTTGTTAAAGGAGTGTCAAGTGTATGCGTTCGTGCAATGATGCGGTGAAGTGCTAGGATGCACATTTAATTTGGTGAACATTCAAAAAAGAGAAATGAGTCTGTTTTAGTTAGCTTCGTGTTTTCGAGAGGATTCTCGGAATGGCATTGGTGTCATCTAAACGACACTTTAAATTTTGCATCTTTATTGGAATTGAAGTTCTATTACTTCGGAGTGCTTGTAATTACAAATATAAAGGAACTTCAAAAATGGTAGCAGTGAATAACAAAAGATAATGACCGCAACCTGGAAATAACTTTTTTTTATACTGCCAGTCTTTTAATTCGAGTTTCGGCAGATATTCCTGTCTGCAAAATATAATGAAAAAGCCATTAAGGAGGCTTTCCCAGAAAATCCTATTCACTTGGACAATATATTTGGACACACGTGTGTGTCCTTTATTCCCATAAAATACCGTATAATTTTAGTATGGCATGAAAGTGTTTTTGTTTGAATTTGAAAGAATTATAATGGTGTCAAGCACTGTTTATTCAGAAAAAAAATGTTTCACCAGCTTAACTTTTTAAATCTCATGAACTGTGCAATCTCAAAGCATACCTCCACAGGAATGTCCGTGCACTACACAATCAACAATTCCATACCTTCTTCCCATTAAAAACCGATTTAGGGCCAACAAACCACGTCCACATGGAGTGTCCGTGGCTTAATGGTAAGGTGCGTTGGCTGCTAAGCAGAACGTCATGGGTTCGAGCCCTTCTCGTGCCCATAGTTTTTATTTCATCTTTCACGGGCCCTACCTCTTGCGAAGAACTGACAAAACTTCCAAGAGTAGCAATCTGTCATGAAAAAGTGCTTCTCAACTTTACCGTTCGGAATCGGTGTTAAAATTTGTAGGCATTCGAATAATCATATTATACTCCTAGCTTTAAGTAATACAACCGCAGTGTTATTCTTGTCACAATATCGTAATTTCCGAAAGTCTAATCATCATTAACGTTAATGTTTCTCTTTTTATCTTTTACTGTACAGTCGTATGATTTATGTTCTATGTATCAACCAATGTATGTACATATTTAAGTTAAGCTGTTAATCCATGCTCATGCAACTCTAACTCGATGTAAAAAGAAGAATAAATTGATCACTTGTTGTTGGCTATTCAAACGATCACCTCGTCTTTTGTTTTTTTGGGTTAGAGTCTATAAATTGTAAGTCGCCTCTTGCTGGTATCCAGCTCATAAGAATCTTGTAAATGAATGCGCTATGCTACGGAGGAACAAAAAAAACATAACAAGTAAAAAAACAATGCCCCATCAAGTACCAAAATGTGCAGAAATTTTTTTTTGTTTTAAGCCACTACAGGATATTTGCAAGAGCAAGCAATATCGTGTCATACTTTATGACCCGAGCCGTATAGAATAAATCATCATCTCGGCTATCCACAAATACGTAGGAAGTTATAGCGTACACCATGGACATCCAGATGGCATCCTTTTCCACTCGTTGTCACGGTCACGGCATGTGATTTTGTATAAAACTCCTGCAACGACCAACACTTGATGGTGCATGGAATCCTATCTTGTTTGCAATTTGTTGAGGGGTGGGGAGCAAAAAAAACAATAAAATACTACGTTGCAGCGATTGAAATTGTCCAGCAAGCGTTATTTATTTTTATCGCCTCGAACGTTTCAGGTTCCATATTGGAGGATCGTAAAATGGAACTTGAACAAAACAAACTCTACTCAGAGCTTGTTTTTCTAGTTTTTTTTTTTTTTGCCACTGTTTTGAAAAGTGGAAAAATAGAAATTGCGTGTTGGACCTTTAATTCAGAGAAATTTGCGAACATTTTGAATTGAAATTGAGAATGCTTCCAGTGTTATCATGCCAAGGACACATCTTTTACTGCTCGTTAGGCCAAACATTTCGGGCGAAATGTTTTCTATCACAAAAATTAAGCATGCGTACTTTGACCCTGTCCCAAGAGATAACAGTTCTGAAAGAGTTTTTTCTATGTTACCATAAAAATGAGAGAATTTGTTCCAGAATTTTTTATAGGATTGGAAATCGTTGTTGAGAAATTGAGAGTCGACTTTTCTTCTTTGAGGATTGGCATCAACAAGTGGTTAGTAATAATCCTATGATTACAAAGAACTTCAAATTATTTCTGGGTAAATTCGCCCAACTGAAGGTGATACTTTAACAAAAATATGGTAAAAAGTCAAGCCAATTTTTTATCAAAAACTTCAAAGATTATGTGAACTAACAACAGGTTTGTCCACAACAGCGTTTAAACCTTCTTCAACTATCCTATCTTAGCATTGTCCGGTTTCAATAAGGAAGTTTTAATAGAATATCTAGCTGTGATTTCTATTAGGCAATCTTTTCTTTTCATGATGCTTTACACCTCCTGCATTACTATATCAACGATTTTTACTAACATTCGAGTTCTCGTCATCCTCATTAAAGTCCTTTTCATTCGAATCCGAATTCGTCATCTTCGTTGGAGTTCTTAAGATTCGAGTTACCGTTTCGGGTCCTCATCATCGTCATTCGAGTTCCTGTCATCATCATTCGAGTTCTCGTCATCGTCATTCGAGTTCTTTTCATTCGAGCTCGCGTTAACTTCAATCAATTTTTGTCATCGTAATTCAAATTATTTGCATTTGAATTCGACTAATCATCATTCGAGTTCTTGCCATCGTCGTTGGAGTTATTTTCATTCAAGTACTTTTCATCATCATTCAAGTTATCGTCATCGTCATTCGGGTCCTAGTCATCGTCATACTAGTTCTCTTCATTCGAGTTCTTGTCATAATTTTTTTTAGTTTTCGTCATCGTCATTCAAGTTCTTTTCATTCGAATTCGAGTAATCACCATTCGAGTTCTTGTCATAGTCATTCGAGTTCTTTTCATTCGAATTCGAGTGGTCGTCTTTCAAGTCCTCGTCATTCAAGTTCTTTTCATTCAAGTCCTAGTCAATGTCCTTCGAGTTCTTTTCATTCGAGTTCTCCTCATGATCATTCGAGTTCTCACCATCGTCATTCAAGTTCATTTCATTCGAGTTTTTCTAATAGCCATTTGAGTTTTTGTCATCGTCATTCGAATTCTTTTCATTCAAGTCCTTGTCATCGTCAGTCGAGTTCTCATCATCATCATTCGAGCTCTCGTCATCGTCATTCGAGTTCTTTTCATTCCAGTTCTTCTCATCGCCATTCGAATTCTAGTCATTCGAATTCTCGTCATCGTTACTCGATTTTTCGTCATTCGAGTTCTTTTGAAATGTAAGAGCAGTAGTAATAGAAGAAGGTTTGAGAAATCATTTAACAGTGTTTAATCCAGTGATCTCGAATAGTTGTATAAATCATTAGGATGAATGCTTATTTATTATTGACACTATGGTTGACTATTTCAACAAAAGGAATAATTTCAATAAATTTCTATTTTCATTAATATGGAAATGATTCCACAACTCCAGACAGCTTTAATAACGACTCTGTGTTAAGTTCGAAATTTGTATTTTTATTGCAAAACTGCTAAATTCTTTAACCCCTCCACTCCATTGTAAAAAAAAGAAAGAACAAACAAAATTAATAAAAAAATCCAACCTCACCTGCCAAAAATTTTATGATTGAGTTGATATAAGTAGATAATCGCATTTCCAATGCCTGAAGCCATAAACAAAGCAGGAAGAAAAAAAAACTCAGAATTTTGCATCAATCAATTTTTTCAGTCGAAAATTTTCCAACCCATCCAAGCGTTCAAGGTTACAAAACATGAAAATAATATTTTAATGCCAACGTAAAAAGAGCACAACGCACATCTAACAGCAACCGACAACAAGCACCCCAGCACCGGAATGAGAGAACCAAACAATATACTCCCAATAGGTATTAATGTAGAAGCGTGCTCATGCAGAAGCTATTAGCTCATGTAATGCATAAATGAGCAATTTCCATTCTATAACAAGGACGCGTTGATAAATCGTATTCATTACACCGTAATAATCAAGACGTTATATTGGATATTTAAATTTTGATGAGTTCGTAAAATTGTGAAATAGGTGCACGTGTTGAGATCGAAGGTGGTTGTTTATGAGGTTGAAGCACCTTCTTGAGAAAAGCTGGATGGCTGTTAAAAGTGTTTAAGTTCGGAGTTGGCAGTTAATTTTTCATGGACGCGGAGGAGAATAAAATTGAAAAAAAATTACCACCTCGAAAAGGACAAAGAATTAAAGTTTGTTGTGTCACCGATGTTTAAATACTTTTATTTGCACTTTTTTGTGCTGATTCAGCAGGAGTGGATTTTATTCTGTTTTTACGATTCCAGAATATGTCTTTATTTCAGTTTCGAAAGCAGTAAAATTGACGATATTTTAAGTTGAAACTCACTTCACTAAAAGATTCATAATTGTCACCTAACTTGATTTATGTCTTTCAGTGACCAACTTATTTCAAAAGCTCTTAAAACAAATTTACACTCACACTTAAAAAATCTGAGTGTGAGATAGATTTTTCCAATACTCTAACTAGGGGCTAACTTTAATGTCTCTCCTTGTAGTTAAAAATTCCAGCCATGTTTCTTTTGTTCGGTACAGGAGGACCATTTTCTATAAAACAAAATAAAAAATCTTAAAACCAAACTTAGTTTATCCATCTTGAGGTAACTCGGCCAGTAATGGTTTATGAATTAAAGACGAGCTGATTCTATCTTATTTATTATACCCCCTTTATCTTCGACTAAAAGGACAATAGAAAGCCTTTGGAACAAAAGGGAAATAAAATGAGAGGCAGACAAAATGGAAAACTTTATCGTAAGAAGAGAATGTTGTTTTTGTTGAAAAGTTAAGAACAAAAAAAGAAAACAAAAAACAACTTAAAAACAAAGCTAAACATATTGCAATATTTTAAGTGTTTACACTTCAAGAAGGAGCCTTTGTTGGGAATATTTTGTCCAAGAAACTTTTTTTTAAACTTTGGAACAAATAAAAAATAAAAACAAAGATTCAAAGATTAATTAATATTTAAAAAGTGCTTTTTGCTGTATTGCTTAGCCCAAAGTTGATGGAAGATTTGATATTGACTTATTCAGTGCTTATGTTAAAGTGAAATCAACAACCTGGTGCAAGTGATTAAATGTAAATTTTCAAAGGGGTTCAAAAGTTAAAATAAATTAATTTTTGAAAATAAGAACAAAAAGACGGATTGCTGTTCTTGTTGAAAGTCTGCAAATTAAAATCCCGGATAACGAAATCCCGAAAAAATGTTCCTAGTTTTTTTCGCATCTTTTTGGAAAATGAAACAGTACATTTTGGTTGTGGGACTTGCACTTTAAACCTTAACGTATTATTTTCCTTATAAACAATTATATTTAATAAAAATTTACTGCCGTATTAATTAGATTTTCTTAAAATGGTTCTCAAAGGCTGCTTAGTTAAGCTTGCTTAAATATTAAGACAGCCTTTAAGCAACGTTACTTAAATTCTTATTTATAATCGAATATCGACTGATGTTTAGTTAAGCAACGTTTTTCTCAAACAAGTAATAGAAACGACGAATCTATTATAGGAAACTTTCAGTTTTAATTTGTCAAAAGTAAAATTGAACGTCATAAAAAAAAAAAAAACAAACAAAACAAAATAAAACGCGACGGTGCAAACAGTTTATTCCGAGGCCGAAGCCGTGGCCTTGTTAAGGAAATGTGTGTCGAATAGGAAGGAAGGAAAGGATGACGACGACGACGATCACTGAAAAACAGACTACGCTGCCGCTACTTCAGCTGAACTGAGCAAATGCTGACAACGCAATAAATGTTGTGAAAAATGTGGGTATAGCAAAAGCAAAAACATCAAACACCACGTCAAGAAATTGCAACAACATCTGGAGGATGCCAACATGTTGCCGTTTCAGAGTGTATTTTAAAATTTTGTGTGAATTAAAATGTGAATGATAATAAATTTTGTAACATTTTCTAAAAAATTATCAAATGAGGAGTGTTTTTTTTTTCTTAAAGAGAAGCTTGTCAAGCTTGATTTTGTTAAGACTGGGATCATCATTACTGGAATCACAAGTAGAATGATTATAAAAAATGGCACGAAGCGAGATCTTTACGTGTTGTCGGCTTTATTTCTTTTCTTCCCTCGTAGAGTTTTTCTTTCCTATCCCTCGCATACTCATACATATCTTTATAAAAAACAAAAACTAAAATAACCAACGGAGAAGAGATAATTTTTCAATATCATAGAAATGTCAACATTTAATCAACGTTTAATCAACCTTTAAACAACAAATTTTGCGTTTAAGTTAAGAGAGCTTTAAGTAACGTTGCTTAAATCTTCAAATTGATTATAAATATGAATTCTCTACTTAAATCATACTTAAAGGTTGCTTAAAGTTAAGCAAACTTAAAGATTTGTTTATAAACATGGCTGTATGTTTAAAATTCGCGCAAATTTAGAATTAATTGAACCAAAAATTATTTTGCTTCGTTCTCCATGATTCTCAGTGTTTGGTGTCTCACAAAATGGAGGTAAAATCATGGACCTGGACATTTAGAAAGGAAACATGTTTCCGAGTACATATTCCCCAGTAAGTGAACGTGCTGACCTACACCTTCAAGTGGTGCCTCTGAGAGGTTCTTGTCAATTTATTGGCATGAACCTGCGGACGTAGGCAGCTTTAGTCTAATGGAATTGACGGATTGAAGCAGGACGTATAATGAAGATTGATGCGATCCTTAAAAGATAATATATCTAAGGATATATTAAATGAGGAAAAACGATCAACGAATACCGAAAGTGGATAGACGTTAATGAAATTAGACGCCCAGTTGGGTATATCCCTTGATTGGCTGGTTCATCCTTTCAATCAATGTGGATATACTTGACAGAGGGTGAGCGGTGCCCCTCATCCGCCAGTTGGATAAAGCTGCAAAACTCAAAAGATCACAAAAATGAAACAATTTCTGTATAACGAATGGTTATACAGAACCAAAATGTGACACCAACCCCTCACCCAGGGGCAATTGTGTACCGCGGGTAGTGAGGATTTGCCACCTCACTAGTGGGATGGACCTTCCCGGGGGTTGTGGTTGTCTGAGTTTGGCCTCAGCTGCTGTTCGCAAATAGCGGTTACGGCTCTTCTTTCGGTGACTGAAAGTTGAGTGCAGTTTCCGTGACCGGATAACGGCTCTTCTTTCGGTAAACGAGGGTTGAGTGCAGTTCCGTGTTTTGCCTGAATAGTAGTCTAGAATCAAACCAAGATGAATAAGGGCTGGCACTAATTCAATTGGTACTGGTGTGAATCCAGTTGCAGGGTACCCGCTTCTTTCTTTTGAAAGTTGAGGTGTGCTTTTGTAGCTGGTGGATCATCAGGTTGAATGTCAACACTTAAAAACGACACCTGTGTGAGTGGTCACACGTCAGATAAGGCTTAATTGCTAGGTGCTGACGTTAATCAATTCATGCTTCTGTCTCACAAAATGTGTGTTCTTTTCATTTTTTTTCTCATTTTTAATCTCAAGAATATTTGCGAAATCTTGTTACCAAATAATCTCTTGCACCACGCCTAAAGAAATCTTGCTCCAAACAAACCTGAAATAGTATAAAGCTAAATATTATCAAAAACAGTTCGAAGAGGAAACATCTTTTTAGCTTTCAAATGTTTACCAAAACATGCTCAAGTAAATCAACGTCAAACAAACATGTCCTGCTTTTGCCTGCCTCGATTTCTCGTTCCAATCGTTTTTACTGTGCAATTCTTGTCAAATTATCTTACCCACTCTCTATTAGAGCACAATCTTTTTCTTGATTTGGAAAATATTTACACGAGTTTCTGTCCTCATTTCCAAATTGTTAAAGCCTTTGGCAAACAGTATTCGACAATTTTCACCCAAAAAGAAACATTTATTTCTCTTCAACTGTACACTTGTGACAGGCAAAATCAAACACCAATTGCAAGAACCTCTTCTACCCGGTCCATCCTCAAAATAAAAAAAAAAAAAAAAACCGGCAACTAGAAAAAGAATGAACATTTTCTTCTCACTGCAAATTCTCCAAGTGTAATACCTTTCGATTCCGTTTACTGGAAATACAACCATAGTGTTCTATCAAAAAGTTCCATCTGTGCGGCAAGACGACGCACGCCGCCACGAGGACCAACGACTGAACGACACGAGCAACGGATTCTTAAATCGCAATAAAAACGTAAGTACCCGAGACCCAGGTCACCCTTTGCCATTTGTTTTTAATCTATTCCCATTCTATTGAAAATGCTGTAGGTATCATAAAATATTACTTTTTACAAAGCAGTACATGACTGGTCGTCGTCGTTTCCTTCAGTATCTACTCTTCTGTTTCTTTGGATCGCCTTCCTTCTTCCCAGGTCGTCGTTGTAAGGTCGTAGTTATGTCTTAAAGGGGTGAAATTTGTTCCACAACCAGATATCTACACAATTCGAGATATTTAAGTTTTAACAAAAAAAAGGACTACGAATGAACAGTAAGAGAAACCAAAGGACGCGACATTTAATATTTCAAAACAGTGCCAAAAGGACACTCTCAAAGTTGGTTAAGAGGGAAAAAGGTAACACGGCTTTGAACATTTCATCGTGATTTTTATTTTGCCTTCGTTTTAAGTGGACTTAAAAGAATTTTCCATTTGTAGCTTAAGATAATATGTTGTACAATTTAATACCGAGAAATACTTTCAAACAGGGTTACCATCTTTCAGTAAGGGATAATTTACTTTTGAAGACAAATGGATACGAATTATGTTTATAGGTTTAATATAATTCTTTACATAAAAATAGAAATAACTCAAGTTAAACTTTTAATGGTGATTTCATAATGACGGGTGAGACTCACTTAATGCATGTGACAATAAGGTAAAGGACTTTTGATTTCTGTTTCCATTTTGACCTTTAAACTTTCATTTTCATCTTATGGAAGTCAAAGCTAAATATTAATTACATAAGGGCAAAAATACATTTTTCCAGTAATTTCCTTTTTAACAAATTTCAAAGCCTGTCGAAATTAATTTTCTCCCATCCGCTTGTGACGTTTGTCAACGTTTGGATGAAAAAACGTAATCCAAACGCTTTATCTCTATGATAATAAACAAAGACACAACATTTTTACCCAAATACCATTGCCCAAACTCATAAATAGTTTTTTACTTATTCTGAAGTCCGTTGCACGGAACGAGTAATGCATGTACATACACGTTATGCAGGTTCCTTTTAATTCAAAAACCGTTGGTGTGCCGGCATGTTCGAGAGAGAGGATTATGTCAGATTCTAGTATTTCTATTTTTATTCTTTCTAAAATTCTTCAGTATCAGAACCTTCTTAAATTTCTCTGCACTCTTAGTTGAAATTTATTGTTTTACATACTCACTTCTGCCGGTTTCATATCTTTATGATAGCTAGCATTCAACCAAGAGTGCCGAGTTCCTTTTTCTGTTTAAGCTTCACAATTGTATCTGAACTCAAGTCTGAAATTTTGACAGGGTGGTTCGTTTTTTTGTTTTCAATAAGAGAATCGAACGAGCAAACAAACAGGCTGTCCACTTTTTTGCAATGCCCTGTAGATGTTCTCCTATTTGATAATGATTTAAGCCTCACTTTGTATCACTTATGCAGTTTGAAAATCAAATTGAAATATATATATATTATCTTTGAATAGAAAATAAAAACGAGATTTGTGTGGTAAATCTTGAGGAGTGCAATGTTCCGTGTTAACTTTCCTTTTACTTCTTGCTTTTTGGGTTCTCGAGAAATTGATGAATCGACCTGCTGTTGTGTCCGTTTATTGCGGAAAATAAATGACTTAGAAGACGAATTGATAATTCTTAACCTAGAAATGGATGAATTATTTTTGTTGATTGATTTATTGGAACAAGAATTTCAGCTAGAGAGGACCTTTGAATTCACAAGTGTGATAGGTTACAGAATGATTTGAGAAATGAATAAATTTTGTTTCATAATGCTGTGGTTTTAATTTTAAGAATATGTAAAAGTGGGCACTCTGGCGTATGTGGAATATTTTATTTGAAAATAGTAAGCAATATCAATGATAGCTTTGAAACTATGCAAAACGTTTAACAAAAGTTCGAAAGATTCCAATTTGAATTAGTATTCGTCCCTTAATTATGCTTGCAAATGAGAGGTACTATGAAAACTTCTAAATTCCTTTAAGCCGTTTTAAAAAACTCGTTTTTTATGCCTTGACTAGTTTATCAACTTTTTCACTCTCAAAATGTCCTTTCAAGAATAGCATGTATACGTCGTTGTGGCCAAATTAACAAAAACACAGCTCTAAACTTAAATAAATACCTTCTTTCAGTGTCAAGAGCTTACAAACCGCATCAAAAACTAAGATTATGAAAAAAAAAACAAGAGGTCGAAAATGTAAAAACTAAAGTAATATCTCATTTATTAAACAAATCATCTCAAACACTAACGAAAAAAAAATCCCAATTTTAACAACAAAAACAAATGCAAACTAGTAATCTAATCAATTGGCATATTTTCGTGCAACCAAACACGATCACCACCCTCAGCGAAATCAGCTGCTGCATGATCACTGCCCTTTAACATCCATTTCGTTGTCAGTAATCCTTCAACACCGACTGGGCCACGAGCGTGAATTCTCGCCGTTGAAATACCAACTTCGGCACCCAATCCAAATCGGAATCCATCGGCAAATCGTGAACTGGCATTATGGAAGACGCACGCACTATCGACAGACTGAAGGAATTTACCAGCTGCACTCTCTAAATTTTTGGAAAAATTATAAATAAAATCAAAATTTTGATGAAAACGAGTAATTACCATCTTCAGTAACAATAACATCTGTGTGACTACTTCCGTAGGTGTGGATGTGATCGATGGCATCATCAAGATCCTTGACAATTTCAATGCAACATTCCAAAGCTCCGTATTCATGTCTTAGACTCTTTGCAACCGGTGGACCGAAGGTTAGTTTTTGACTAAGTTTTGGCCCGGAGAAGATTTTGACACCTTCGCGCTTGAGCATGTTGCAGACGTCAGTGAAAATTGATCCATGCATCAAGTCTTCGTGGATCAAAAGGGTTTCCATTGCATTGCAAGCTGTAAGAAATGTTGAAATGAGTATAACAATCCTCAGGAGTGCCTTTTTAGACCATAATTTGAAATAAACTAAATTCATTAAACAGAATGACATCCATGTTGTTATTCATCTTTTATCTTAAGCTAATTCAACTTTATTCCATATTTATTTATTTATTGACTCTCTTTTTTCAAAAGTCCTTAAAGGACATTTTAAATGTCTGGGAGCATTATCAATATACTTTACTTCAAAATCCTCGACAGATTTCTCCCACTCTTTTCCTCCGGTGCAACAAACGTATGTAAGGACTGTTTGATTAAACATTTATAACAATCTCTATGTAAGACACTTAGTGAAAAGTTTGATATCCTTAAATACACACTCAAACAAACTGCAGACAGACAGACAGAAATATGTTCTCCTGCAAAATATCAGGATATCAAATCTGATACAAGTGTTTGCAGTTATAAGCAGTTGCAATATGAGATTTTCGAAAAACCCAAAGACCATAACAAAACTCGACAGAAATTAATTTCTATTTCCTGATTGGGATTTGAGAATTGAAATGCCATAAATGTGGATGCAACTAATTACTTTTAAGTTTTATTCATTGAAGTGAGACTTCGAAACTTTTAAAGGAGAAAAGGATATTCTTGTTTGCTTCATATGAATTAGAAATTGTTTTACTATCTGACTCGAATTCGTTCAGTAGTTTTATTTAATTCAGATGATATTTATTTTTGAAATGTCGGTTGAGGAGATAAATGGTTTTGTCAATTTGCTTACCTGCTGGATAATCACACTTGGCATCCCTTGCGATTTTTAGGGCCTTCTTTAGGTCAGCATCCTTGTCAATATAGACATGGCACACACCCTCAGCGTGTCCCAATACTGGAATATGCACAGATTGCTCCTGAATGTTTCGCACCAATTCCGATGATCCTCTAGGAATAATAAGATCAATATGATCTTCCATTGACAACAAGTCACTGATTTCTTCACGTGTCGACACCTTTTTGAAATCACATCAGAGAACACCACAGTTACATAAAATACAATTACAATGAAATAAACAAAAATTCATCACCCACCAAGGAAACGGCTTTCTCAGCACCAACTGTTGCCAATGACTCCTTCACCAATTCCATCAAAGCTTTATTACTGTAAGCTGCTTCCTTGCCACCCTTAAGTAACAAACCATTAGCCGATGCCATTGCGAGTGCCGCAACTTGAGGCAAAGAATCGGGACGTGATTCGAAAATAACTAAGAGCACACCAATTGGCACAGTGACTTGTGTTAGTTCCAAATTGTTGGCTAATTTCGTGCGCCTAAGGACACGACCGACATTCTGTGGAAATTGAAATTTAAATACATTTTTTGTGTTCTGAGAAGAAAATACTTCAACATGAGTTGGGGAAAACTTGTTTTGAGTGTTTTTTTTTAAGCAAAATATTCAAAAGAAAACAAAAACAGAAAGAAATCAAACGATACCCGTGAAACAAGCGAAGACAGGGATAATAATGGTTTGGAGTACTTTTTGATTGGAAAAGTTTCGATTAGTTGATAAATTGATGAAGAGGAACGGAATGAGAGTAGGGCTATCAATAGGACTAACTTGGTCGATTTCTAATTTTAATCATTACGTGCATGTGATTTGTTGAGGTTTAGAATGTGGGGATGACTGCGATTTACTTTTGGGTCTTCACCTTTATCGATATTTACTTTTTCTTTTGTTTTTTTTTTGTTGTTTTTTTTTTTGATAAGCTGTCTAAAAGTTTAACAGAGATTTTTCTAAAACTTCTGATTTCGTCCAGACGTCTTTTTTGAACTTTTTTTCAGGTACCAGACATTTATAATTGAAGTTTCCAATTAAAGTCGAAAATATTGACCAAAGCAATGAAGTTTTTTGTTGGAATGGCGGTTTTTCGTGGAATTTTTAAGGCAATGGTACTTTGAAACCTGTGTTTTGCAACCAAGACAAGCAATTAGGGATTTGAAATTACGAATTCGTAGAATGCTTTGATGTTGACATTTTGCAACAAGCAAACATATCTAAATCAAATGTTGACAGTTTAGAAAATCCTAGGATCCATCATCCTGTAGGTAATCTTTACAAAGTCAACTATGGAAACGGTTCGAAATGAATAGCCAATTTATTCTTCCTTGACAACAGTCATGAATTCGTTATTTTTTGAAATAATTTTAAAACGGTACCGCCTACTTAAAAAACAGACTAAGGAATAAGTCAAGAAATTAATAACTGTGTTAGGCAAATTTCAAGAAACCTGACACTAAACAACACTTTTTGGGGAAAGAAGCGAAAACCTAATCATCAATCAAACAGGTTGTACAGTAAGATATAACCAGAAAAGTCGAGTTCCCAAGACTATTTCCTAAAAAGAGTTTGAAGACAACTGCAAAAGGCAACTTGAATAAGATATTTGGTACAGGTATGAGGTCCTTGACAAAAAATGATTCAACAAAAGAAATAATTTCTTCAATAAATAAAAGCCCACCTGATAAGAACAGCTTTTACGTCTATACAATTGTCCCTTGCTCAAACACTTCAACAAAGCTTTCCATGAAAAGGGATACAGGGTCTTCTGGAAAGATGATTTTAATATCAAGCACTTTCAACCCTTTTTACATCCATAGATTCTTTCTCATAACGAACTTAAGTGAAAATAATGAATTCCCCTAAAAGAACAAATTTTAAACTAACCTTGTGACTCGAATCAGCAATCTGCTTCAGTCCAACTGACAAATTCTTCAACTTGCCCGAATTCAATGACAATCTCGACAACAACGGCTTCGCCAGCCCCGACTTTTCCGCTTCAGCCAAATCCAAAGCATTCGCGCTCAATATAAAGTCTTGTTTCGCCACCAAGAGGTCAGCTAGAGTATTGACAGCACTGGCTCGTTCTTCTGGTGTCAGTGCTTGCATTTGTCGTCCACCGGTACGTGCTTGAAATTAAAAACAAACATAATTTCGTTAATAAAGTGCTGAGAGCCACCACTCGAGAGATTATAGGGAAATCAGCGAGACATCCTCCATCTTCTCCCGGCTTATCGTCGTCGACACAAAAAAAGGGAAAATTCCATTTAATTAAACTTAATGCCAAAAAAAAGAGGAGACTATTTTTACCATTTTCAGCCAAGGTTTCGACAGGAGTGGAAAATCCTTCGGTGGACTCAGTGAAGAACGTTCCGACCTTTCTCCCGGCAATTATTGTTTTAATAGCCTTCTCTTGCATACCGTTGCAAATGACAACACTCACTCCACGATCCAACGCCCAGGTAGCTGCCTTGACTTTCGAATCCATGCCACCGGTTCCGACCTTAAAAGGACAACGAAAACAACGACAATGATGAGGATGATGAAACCATTAGAATGGATGAACAAACTATAAATTCCAAGCCATCACGTTCGGAGGACACGGCACAAAAAAGATGAATTTACCTTTGATTTTTTGCCAAACTCAATGCTGCGCATATCGTTCGAGGTATAGGTGTGCATGAGCTTGGCACCGTCCTCCCATGGCGGCTTGTTGTAGATACCGTCAACGTCTGACATCAAAATTAGCAAATCAGCTTGCACTTCTGCGGCCAGCATGGCTGCCAAACTGTCATTGTCTTTTATAGCTATACCCTGGAAAATATACAATGGAGGATGAAATTGCGATGGGAGAAATAGGAAAAACTCACTTTCTTGGATCCGGCTGGCAGATCATCGTCCTTAAGAAACATTGGCGGCGATACGGCATCGTTTGTATTAATAATTGGAACGATGTTCAAACTAATCAATTCCGAGAGCGTACAGAAGAGATTGTTTCTTGTTTCGTCATTGTAGAAATCAGGTTTTGTAACAAGAACCTGCGAGGAATAAACAAGGAAACTAGATAAAATGAACTCTCGGACTTGGGACTATATTGTTATTTCGAGCTATTTCTTCTGACGCACCAGAGGGTTTGAATTGTGCAGTGTTGTGTGGCGTTTCTTGTCTTCAATTCGCATAAAGACAGTTATTTCCTTTTCCTTCTTTACTTTTTTGTGTGACCCATCGAAGTGCAAGCAGAGACAAACTTTATTGGTTTTGCATTATTATGCATTGCAGACACTGCAATTCCATTCCTTATTCATGTGTCTTGTAGCTGAGGGTTTCTTTTGCATTACTGTGCTCATCACTCGAATCGAATTCACTGCAACGAGAGATGATAGCTGCTTTTCCGTTTGCATTTTTTTTTTTTGAGGAAACTCACACGAGTGTGAAAATTTTCTAGCGAACACGATTCCGCTTACAAACTTTATCGTTAAGGCAACTTTTCGCTTGAGTATTGATGAGTGAAATGAGTTTGCTATTTTATGTGCATCTTTCACAAAATAGCACACATTTCGTCAAATCAAATGACACGGCAGGTTGGGTTTGGAAAATCATGAGAGAAACGAAATTCGAATGAACAAATTCGCGAAATTTGCGAGAAAAAAAACTTCCGAAATGCCATCGAGTGATATATCAAATTAAAGGTCTCATTGAGCAGAATTCACATTGACCTTGAAGGAATGTTGGCAACGTTGCTATCAAACAAAAACACATTTTCTTTGTTTTTGCATCAAAAACATTTTTCTCATACTCAGGATCCTGTCAATTTTAAAGCGTAGCTGATGTTATATGTATTAAATGAATTCTTCTTCTAATTCCGGGTCCAAAAGCCCTCCATCATCATCAGTATTGTCTTTTAATCATCTACTTATTGGATTAAAAAAGAGTAACCCCAATGGTTACACAATTTACAACAATCATAAAACTTCAAATACGTTGAATTTGAAACCAAAATTTCAATATGTTATCATTTAACCCATGACAAAGGTCTGATTCATATTCCGCCAACTATTGATCTTCTCGGAATGTCCATATATTCCTTCCATGGGTCCAATATGGGAAAAAGATTTATTCATTTCCTGGGATATTAAACTCGTATTCAAATTGCCCTCGAAATCAATACCATCCTTACCGGAAAAAAATCATACATTATCTTTAATAAAAGCCAAACTAAGCACTTCAGCTAAACTTCTTTTTTTCTATCCATTTTTCATCATCCTTTTTCAAAATATAAAAAAAAAAAACAAACCTGTGCAATCTTAACTCCATACTGTGCGAACATAGCATCATACAAGGACATCAATCCCGACTGGCCAACAGCAGCTGCTGCTCTGGGTTCCAAAAGCATTGGGGTTTCCTGTGGCATGGCGGCGCCAAATGAAAATGAAAATCAAATAAAATAGCACAATATTAAAATCAACTCTATGACATAATTCCACACAGGAACACCAAACACAAAATCCAAATAAATGAAATGTCCTTTGAGAGATATTTTTATATTAAAATACAAATACCTAGAAAATAGAGAAAAAAAAGGAAACTTACATTATGATGATCCTTTGGTGAAAGAGTCTCTCTCATTGACAGGGACATTAATAATTCTTGTGCAAGTTTTTGACTACCAAAGGCAACAGCTCCACTCGTAACCATCATTACTTCTCGTCCTTCCAAATGGCATTCAGCAACCTTTACAAATTTGATGGAGAGGGGAAATGAGAACAAAAAGCATATATAAATATAATACAGGAATGTATCATGAATATTTCTTGACAGTTGTATCTCTTCCTCATTCTGAATCTATTTCTATCTGCTGTGTGTTCATATGTACATTTATTCTATATGATAATCATCCTCAGATATTGAAAACATTTCTGTCAAAAACTTTATTACAAAAAAGGGGAATAACATGAACGGTGTTTTTTTTTCAGCTCTCGGAGAAACGTACAACAGGTATCTGTTTTTCGCGCTTTAACAAATTTTACATCAAAAATAACCCTTTGCGTTTTTGCCTCAGGCCTAAACACAGGCTGTGAACTGTGAGTTACTGAAATTAAAGATCACTTCCGAAGTCTGGATGCTGAGATATAACGTCCACTCGACAACTACTTATTCTTGCAATCGTGTCACAAAAAATGTCTCATTATTTGAAAATCAAAAACCTTAACAAAACGCTAACCTAATATAACCAAAATAATTGAACCCTCGACAGCACTGACTCATAAGCCTTTAATACTCTTAAGCACATTACAAACTTTCCTTTTTAGCATTATGAGATTATATGAGTACCTTGCGTATGGACTTAAACTCGTTAAATAAATTATCGTGCTTGACTTGTAGAAACTACATAACCGACCCCCTTCTATTTGTCCTTCTGTGGTAGCATAAAATAGTTGAGAAGAGTTGATTTTAGTTGGAATAATATTTCATTTTATCGACCCGAAAGAAGTTGTTCGTTTTTTTTCTTTTTATTGATATCAAATTTATTTTGAGCCACAAGAGATATCCTTTTTCTCTTTGCTATATGAATGGAATACATGAATTGAATTTTCAGTGAAACAAAATACTTTTTCCTGAGAATGTTTATTTTTTTCAAAAATAATGCAAGCACAATGGTTAATAAAATCACCACCTTTCAATTTCGTTAAGTGGATATTATGTTTCATAGCCAAACAAAGCTCCGTAAAAATTACCAATCAGTCATAAGACTTAAATTATCCCTCCAATCCTTCCAATCCGAGAATTGTGTGCAGTCGCACAGAAGACAAAAAACACATTTAAAAGAATTGTCAACACATTTTTCTTTCGTTATGCTTGATTCCTGTTCATACACAAACCATCTATCATCATCAATTTCAAATCAATATCATCCTCATCAATATCATTCCTCAAATTACCCCACAAAAACAAAAAAAAAACTTAACGTGTCACTATCCTTCAATCTTTGGCTTCAAAGAAAACTCTCTTTTCAACCGTTTTGACTGAAATTTTCATTTCAAAACAAATCTGCCTAGTCATTTGCTTTCTTCACATAGAAAATTCCAAATCCATGTGCGGAACTCATAACAACACAACAACAAATACACAAAGGATAATAGAGCACATATTAATGCTCCGTAAATTATCTCTTTTTCTCCTTGAACTCAGGAGATCCATCTTGCTACTCAAAAGTGGAAAAATATCATAAACTAAAGTTTTGAAGGAAACAAATTAGAAGTCAAGATGCTACTTTATTCTTTCCAAAAAGAGACAAACTTTTTTGGGTGGGTGATGGTTGAGATGATGAAAGAGTTCTGTACTGTTGAAAAAGACTTGAGAAAAGGAGTTCATTCTTTATTAATCCCTCTTAGATGAACTAAAAAAAAAACACCCTTCGAGATATAAGGGATATTTGAACCAGGAGACGTCTCGTCGTTTGCCCTAAAAACTTTAGTTTTAGAATTTTATGTGTTGTAGTTCAAGTCATATAAGCTTGAGAAATTAATTTTCACATTACTTCTTCCGGCGCCAACGGAAGGGTGAGAAACGTCGAGATATTGTTTTCCAAACAAAGCGCTGAGAAAAGAAAAGAAAAGAAACTTTGTTCAAATACATAAAAAGAAACTTTCGTCCTTAAGAGCAACACTGACAGTCCGTTCGTCACAAAATTAAATCGTCACTAAGTCCGTCATTAAGAGAAAGAAGACGAAAAATTTTATGACGAAACTGGACTCAGGTGAACTCAAGAGGAAAATAAACGAACAAACAGGTCATGTCTACACTAGTAGCGTGAGAAGATGTATGTCGGTGCCAAAAAAAAAAAAAAAATCGTTAACGATGATAAAGATGTGATACGGCGGCGATGACGATGAGAGACAAAAAATGTTTTACGGCAAGTATTTTGTCCTTGAATGTTACAAGGATCTTAAGATGTATCGATTTTTTGTACGAGTTTCGTTTACGAAAACATTTTTGTCTCTTAAAATTACTCTCTTTTTTATATGTAGATCATAAACCTGAGACATTCACACATTGACATTATAAAAATTGTCAAAATTAAAGCAGAAAGTATGAGGTTAATTTGACATTAAAAAACACATTGGTCACGATTGAGTGCTTGCGTGGGTCAAGAGCAATAAAATGAATTGTACTCATTATCATCGCCGGGCCGCAATAAGGATGATATCCTTGATGTTTTAATTTTTTTTTCCCTTCATATTGGAGTTGGGTTAAAACGAAGTTAAATTGAGGAAATTAATTTTCTGCATCATTAAACTTGCAAATACCTAATTTAGATCCCTTGTATTTTGGTATCAAAAGTTGTCAGCACGTTTTTTGGGTAGATTTGTGATGGGATATTTTGAAAGGTATATCAAATAAAATGTAAATGTTTGCTTACATTTAAAATTCGTAAATAACACAATACTACAGTAATACTGATACTACAGTAATTGAGTACATTATTCTATTACGATTATCTATTAAATTTTTAACAATAAAAGTTCATAAGTCAAAAATATTCCATTCCTCCCTACTCGTCTTTGTCCACTCATTTCATGTAAAGTAATTGAATAAAAAATGTTAATCCAAAATAATCTTCATCGTTTGTGTACCGATTGTCCTTGCGTTCTTCGTTCATCCTACGCACCGCATAAGATGAAAAATGTATTTTTAGATACCAAGATCTTGGAATAAAAAATGTTTTATCTTAAAAGAAAACATCTAATGCCTCGTAAACGTTGTGAAATTTATTCACATTCGTTACGCTTGCACCTAATCACCTATTTATAAGCTCTACATCAGAATTTAAAACAAAAAAGGTATCAATTTAACCTCTAACTAACGAGCATCGAGCAGGATGAGAAAAAGAAGAATATAATCAAAGCAAAATAAAAATACCTGTTCGACAATTGATGCCAAGCGTCCCAATGCCAGTCCATGGCTATCCTCTCGGGTGATGACGGCGCTGCCAAGTTTAACGACCAATCGTTTGGCGTATTTTAATTGACTTCTTTCCGTGAATGTAACTGTTTTCTTCTCGGCGATTAATCCTCGTTTATCATGTTGGATACTTTTGCTCTGCGAAAAAAAAACACAAATCATGAAAGACGAACAGAAACAAATAAAAATAGAAAGGAATTAGAATAAATTGTTCAAATCAGACAGAAACGAGCTGATTAGTGGGCGGTTATATTCAGTGCGTGGCTTGGGGTGAAAGAGCTTGTTATTGATTTTTTTTCATTCCAGTGAAAAGATGTTGCACGTCTAGTCATTCGGTGTTATGGTGAATACCTACTTTAGGGATTTTATTTAATTTTTTTGCTAAAGGATGCTTTATCAAGGACGATAATAATATTCACCGAAAGCCGCCGGCAAGATGATTGAATAAAAATTTTCAAAAAAAAAAACTCACACTGATAAATTGGTTCTTAGTATGATTGATTGGAAGCCTGAGCGACTTAATCGAATCAATCATAAGACTGACCTTTGACTCATTGAACGAGATCTTGTGATATAGGAAGAGCTTCAAGATTAATGAAGTGCTGTTTGCTTGAAAGGAATTTTAAAGAATATTAAAATGGGAATTCTTTGAAAAATTAAGTCCGTGTGGTGTTATGCTCGTAAGTGCTTAGTACTTTTCATTTTTTGATCTTTGAAAAAGTGTGTAGGTTGGGAAGTTTTTTTTTTTGTTTTTATTTTATACTGCAATCAATTACGTTCTATAAATAACGTTCGGTTGAGGAAGCTTCATTTCTACAGTATATTAGGATTGCTGAATGATTTTCTTTTAAATCCTGAGTAATTTTCAAATAACGACACTTAACAAATATAAATTTTTAAAAGTACGTATACGTCACAGTGAACCACCTGTTCTGTTTTCTAATTCTGTTCCGAAAAAGTACAAAACATACTAAGTAGTAACAAGTAATAGAGTGAAAAACTTTAGATTTAAGTAAGTCTGAAGTTTGGGCTAAGGCCTCATCTCTGGGTTTGTCTGGCACAGACAAACATGCTTGCAATGCCATGGAAATTTCATTTTATTGAATTTTAATTAGAAATTCTGCTGCGAAAAGAAAATAACTATGTCTTCTAAAATTTACGAATTCCATTGTTAATTTTTTTTTATAAATCTATTATTCTATTTTTGTTATCGCTATCAGTCAAAAGTCATATCGCAATAATAGTTTGATTATGTATGATTGACAAGTTAGTAAAACAAAAATTCAATAATTGCTTAAGTTCGATAGGTTTTATGTACCTTTATTGAATTACAACAATCACAAATCATAAATTATTATCAACTAGCACCGCCATTGAGTCAGTAGACGATTGTATGGGTTATCTTGTTTGAATTGCTCGACTATCATGCGGCAACATACTGGCCTGCATTCTGTTTTGTTGTTATTTATTTTATTTATTGTGATTATTTGACTTATCAGCAAAATAAACAGAAAATAACAACAAACTTAAAAGATATAACTTTAAAGTGGAAACATTTTTGACCGACAACCGAAAATTGATCAAGAAATCAGAAAATCAAAATTTACTTTGATCATACAATTATTTATATTAGGCTTGTTTTTTGCAATGACAAAGTTCAAAATTCAAATTGTTTACCTCAGATTTCATAAGCAAAATAGAAACTTAATGATGTGATTGACAAGATCTAGCATCATAAGAACATACACTCAGATAATCTGTAATACAAGTTGGTAAACAGAGCTTATCAATATTTTGCGTACAGCGTCGTCTAGGCTATTATGCGATATTTTAACTGCATTTTGCGCTTATCTGTTCTAAAATTAACTTTTGTTGGTATTTTTAATGAAACAAACATTTAATCCAACGTTCAGAACTGCATTTTGTCACCAATTATTGAGTAATGAAAATAAGATACTTAAGTGCACACAACAGGGCTTTCAAATTATTAAGGAGCTCTTCATGTACTTCATAGAACTAGTACTTAAAAATGTTAATGCTAAAACTGCATTAATTACTACAGAAACTTTAAAGCTAGATACATAGTTTCTTCACTACTAATAGGTTTGAATTACTTCTTTTTTCTTAAAACTTGGAACACCTTTTAAATTGTACCCCATGGATACGCCAGTGAAACAATTTAAAGTTTTATGTAACAATATCTTAATCTAAGCATTATTAAAAAGCCATTATCAGGTGTTATCAAACATTTACCTAGACAAAATAATGTGATAAAATGCTCTACTTTTTTTCCAGGCACAATAATCATTTTATTATCTTTGGATTAAATTAAAACACACACACACACAATTGAAAAAAGTAACACAAGGTGTTTCCAAAGCACATTATGTAGCCAATAGGTCAAGAAAATCTATATCCATTAAGCAGAGCTCCTTGTTTTCGAGGTTTGGTTGGCAATCATATTTTTTAACTGACAACAATTTCTCGGAATTTCATCTGTCAAACCAAAAAAGGATGTACTTTGATCACGCCACAGTGGAACTTACTTGAAACCGCAAAGTCCGTGTTAAATAATCATTTTAACAAAATAGACTTACTAGCAATGCGCTTTGCGTTCTTATTCCTCGCCAAAGATTCAATTTCGAAACAACGTTTTTCGAAACAAACACTGAAGTGGTAAATCCTTTGCGTAACAACATCATTTTTGCTTATCGTTTATCAGTAAATTTCTTTTATCACAAGGTTTTTTTGTCAATTTTTTAATCACTTAAATTTAAATTTATATCTAAAGGCACAATTTTCAATCACAGACTTTATTTACAAAAGAGCCAGAATCCTCCAAAGGACTCCAAAGGAGTTTAAGGAAAAAAGAATTTATATAAAAAATTAGACACTTCTGAACTTATTGTTCAACCACCCCGCTGACCGATTTCCAACTGAAAATGCCAAAAACACTCGCATTCGAATCAACCGTCTGACAATCACTCGTAAACGAATGAAACGATGAAAATAATACCTATACACTATTAAAACTGTTATCAGTTCAGTTAGTGCGCGCTTTGTTATCACCAGCAAACTGTGTTCAGGGTAAGAGAACTTTACCCTTCTCATTTTTTTAAGCTTTGATGTTGTGGTATGTTTTTTTGTTTCTTTTTTATCTTTGACAGTGACGGAAGATTGTTTTTCTATAAGTTTGCAAATTTATGAAGAAGAAGAAACTTAGAATTTGATAGAAATTCAAGAAAGACATAGAAGAAAAGACTCATTGGGAGTTCATTGGAATTTTATCAGCGATAAGTTGCATTCTCCTTTTTGATTGTGTTCTTGTGTTTGTTCGGAAAAATGTTATCATGTCGTTGAATGTTTTTCAGGTACTTCATAGATATAGATGTTTTTGATGCTCTGCAATTCTTCAAACACAATAAACAATACGATAACGAAAATTCGCAAAATGAATAATATCATTCGATTAACATTGGTAAACTTTGACAATCATTTCAAAATGGGGGTTAATATTTATTTGTGTTTGGTGTTATGGATTTGTGAGACATACCTACTGAAGAAAGGAAGATAAAAGCTCAAGGGGATAAGTCTGTAATAAATTTGAGATAGATTAGAGTTAGTTTCTTCAAAAGAAAAACTTTGATTCTTTTTCTTTAGGTACCTGCTTACTAATGACATTTTGACCTCTGGGTAGACGAATGATACCGGTGATTTATTCAACGTCTTACAAAAATTATCTGTTCAACTTCCAGGTTTATTGTCGGATTCTTTTCTGATCCTCTAAACCCTTGTTTTCGACTTGGTTTATTTATTTGGGTCTGTTGGATTTACAGGAAAAGTTGTTCCTAATTTATTGAAAGGACTCTTAAGTTTTGATTTAACGATGCTGAGAAGAATAAGTAATGCCAAATTTCTTTTGAATAAAAATGATATTCGATATTTTTGATGTGATACATTTTTTCACTGTTTGATTTTTCAGTGATTAAGGATTCATATATGATGCAGTGACCCTATTCTTATTTAAATTTGAAATCGGTCCCGTCTCTATTCAGGTTCCATATCCTCGTTGCCATCTTATCAAATTGAGATTCACGTTCAATCTTGAGTGTTATTTAACGTATATACTTTTGAAACAAAAGATTCTGCACTTATGACAGTTCTCCTCATCAACATACATCAAAAGTGCTTCGGTAATACTGTATAGAGCAAAGATATCCACTTATATTAAAAATAAATAGAAACCATATTCCTCTCTGCCTTGGAAATAATTTAGACGCATTTCTGCGCACTCCATTAAATCTCGACGTTCCATAGTGTTTCATGCAAGTTATTAAAAATGATTTATCAGCGAAATAAGAAATATATTCGAGAACATTTTTGTCCTGGGAAATGGTAGAGTTTATTATTTTTATTTATAGACTATTTTCTTTTCAATTGTTTTTTGCATGAAAAACCCCCAAAAAAAGTCTAAGAGAACTTGTTGCGCAAATTAAAAAGTATACGAAAATGTTGTCCCTCTTTTTCAAAAATTCCGAGAGAAAATTGCGTTCGATAAAAAAAGTGACCCAGAGCAATAAGTTAGAATTATTGCAGCATAAATATTTCAAGTATCTATGTACTTTCACTTGAGGGAAATTATTGAAAAAAAGAAAATTTAGACCCCATAACACTTAATGTTCAAACCTTTAAAAAATAGGCTTATTGAAATTAACCAACTCCGGAAGGCCGAATAGGTTACCAAAGTTTCGTCCCTCGAAAAGTGCAGTCACTGAAGGACATAAAATGTACACTTCTAGTTTTAAATGCACACTGTGAGTAGAAGGCGAGGAATCCATTTCCTTAGATGGAATTCGTTGGGCTGGAAGTGAACTGGGATAAGAGAAAGTACAAAAAATATTTGTTACAACGACCGACGAATGTTCGATCCTGCTTGTGAGGAGGATGAATAGACAACAACATTCAAATGGAAACTATTGGAGCTGCTCCAGGATGTGTTTGTAGTTCAATACGCCATACACGACGTCAACATCCGCTCAGCAGCATCGAGTGAATGAACAACAACGCTACAAAGACTAAAGTACTGCAGATGCCATAGCACTGGGTTTCAAAAACGAGACAACCTATGCCAGGGACAAGCGGACGATGATAGGGTTTTCGACTTGGATCCTGCCAGAATTGTGCGCCGGTTAAGAACTTGTCCATCTGCAACTTTTTAAATATATAACTACATAAATAAACCTAAACAACTCAGCTCTTGAGAAAAAAACAACAACATTGTAGAATATGTGTCATCCAAAATGCACTCAACCGGCTTCTTGAGTATCAATGTTTTCCGAAATGTAATTTCCACTTTAATAAGAAACCCGTCCATGTTCTGTTTGCCTTGAAAATAAGAATGTTATCAGCAATTTATCGATCGATGATGAGCATACTACATCAATATCGATTCGATTGTCATCAGTTGATAGTCGCCTTTTGTTGAGTGACATCTCTTTAAAACGCTCTCTTTTTTACTGTTGGAAATTAACTAAAAAATTAAACGTCTCTCGAATAGACAATCAAAATGGACACCTTCGATTACGATGAAGATGACATTTATCAACGAAAACGGTAACTTTCCATTTCAAATTTGACAAAAAATTCCCTTTTCATCACATCCTCTTATTGATCGTCTAGAAAACAAAAGGAAAAACCACCACTGTGGGACTCCTTTCAGGATCCGCCGCCAAAAAAAGCCACCGGCTCAGCTGCCAGTTGGAATAAATTGACTTTGTTGCTGCAAGTTTTTAAAGTTCTCGTCTACATTGTGGTGTTTGGAATTGTTTTAGGCTCAGCTGTGATATCGAAGCTCAGCTATCTGTTGATGGTGGCACAAATACCTTCGGGTTCTAAAGTGAAATACTGCGACATTCGACGTAAGTAGAAAGCCAAATGGAGTGTGTGTAAAACGCCCATTGCTCTGTGGAGTGATAAGAAGAACCCCACAAACAGCCACATCAGAGCCACATGATGTGTCGAGTATAGAAAATGCCAACCGGAGGCTGTGCGTGTAATCAAAGTTGTGGAAATGCGTTATCACAGTGTGTGGAGTTGGTTTTCATTTTCTAATTCATTTTGTTTTTTTTTTTTTTTTGTTTTTTTAGATCCAAAAAGAGAACTTTATGCACGAATACCAGATGAACAACAAATCGCCTGGATCTGGGCACTGATATTCGCTTTTTCCGCGCCGGAAGTGTTTACATTTTTCCGTTCGTTGCGAATTTGCGTTTTTAAAGATGTTAAAGCACCAACATGGCTGGAAGTTTATTTGGTGAGCGAAATTAAGTGACTTTCTCGTGCAAATCTTTTTTAACGTGGGTTTTACGTTTTGAAATTGAATTTCAGCTTGTGGGGATGGAGATACTGCATGTTGTTGGCTTGGCAGTGTTAACATTCGTTGCACTTCCGGCTATGGATTCTTTTAAGGCTCTGATGTTGACAAATGCTGTTTGTTTTGTTCCTGCATTGTTGTGTAAGTAAAATTTTGTTGTTTAGAAGAGACGGTTTTGTTTTGAGCGTTGTCTTTTTCCTTAATCAATCATTATTTAAGTTAAGCTCTTGACACTAAAACTCAATAAACTTTGTGCCTTATCTCTTTCAATGTCAACTTAATTTCTCAAGAATAACTCTCAGCCTCATTGAATCACCTTATATTTTCATTATTCCCTTATTTGTCCAAAGGCCAATGAGTTTAACAAACCTAATTTCCAGATTCAGAAAAGCCTCTTTAAGCCACCCTCTCGTCCGTTATTCCAAAATTACAAACCCATTTTGACAATTATGACTTTTTTTTGTCTCCGAGCAGGCTTCCTCAGCGGACCAAAATGCTACTGGAAGTCCATAATTAAATCATCACTCAGCCTAGTAGCGCTCGGTTGTCAGGTAACAGCTCTCGTAATCTGGCCAGCCATTGACAACAAATTAGCCATTCAAATCCTTTCGCTGCCGCTGCTGCTCGTATCGTTGCGTTGGTGGGAGAACTACATCGACCGTTTTTCCTTCATTGGTAAACATTTCCTTAATAACATAAACATTTCATTAGCATTTTCCATTAAGGATCCGGCTCTTCGTGTTTTTTTTTTTTTTGAGTAATCAAGCAATTCCCTTTTTTAAGCTTATCTGACAAAAACCATTCGAAGGACAAAATCTCGTTACAATACCTACTTGTTTCTGTCCCCACTAAAATGTATCCTGTTCGCGTTGAGTGCGTTCGTTCTTGATGGACGAAAATTTACAACATACTTTACTGAATTCTTCGCTGGCTGGCAGCTGCATGATGTATACATCAATCAGGTAAGTAACGTAACGCACATGGAAGTCATATCTTTTGTGAGGACAGTCATAATATTGACGGGGCGATAAATATTTTACCATAATCTTATCCGCACACAGAGTTCGGCCATTTATACCGATGTCCTGAGCCGTACATCCTCATCAACGACAACAACGACTACAATGGCATCATTTCCCTTTATGACATCGACACTAATGACTTCAGATCCGCTGCCCCAGCCACCGCCACTGGAAGATGAATTTGTCGTTCAGTCAAATTCGTTGGCAATCGCTTACACGCTAATAATTCAGATTGTGTCGTCATATCTGTGCTATATCTTTGCCAAATTTGCGTGCAAAGTCAAAATTCAGGAATTTAGCTTTTCGTTGTCGGTGAGTTTGGTCGGGCCGGTGTCATTGGTTGTTCTTGTCATTGTGGCAAGTGCCAGGGAGGCTGATGTATGTGCATTCCATGATTATGTACCTGACTATCTGGCATTTCGAAGTTTGCCGATTTATCGGTTTAGTGACTATCTGCAGAGGGACTTTGTTTGGCTGGGTCTGTTGTGGTGGGCATCTCAGCTCTGGGTGACTTATCACATTTGGTATCCGAGAAACGATAAGAATGCACCTACCGAGAAGCTGTTTGTAAGCCCGTGGTATTGTGGGCTGCTGGTGGAGCAGTGTGTGACTATGAATCGACGCAGGGTCGATTGGAACGAGGAGTGTGTGACACTTAAGGTTAGTCATTCTTCCCAAGAATATTACCTTTATTCCAAATGGAGGAGCATAACATCATTCATCCATTCCTTTTTTTGTCTACTTTCAGAATGATACTTTTACACCAGTTGCACCTGTGAATATTGATTCAGATATCCTGCCGCAGGATACTATACCACAACTTATTATTTGTGCAACAATGTGGCATGAGACCCAAGAAGAAATGATGGAGTTTCTCAAGTCGATTGTTCGTTTGGATGAGGATCAATGTGCTCATAGAATGGCAAAAATTCACATTAACAAGGGTAAAGAGGACGACGAATACTATGAAATGGAAAGCATCCAATTCAAACAAAGCCAACCCCATAAATAATAGACTAGGTGTTTTGTACTGTATTATACCCCAACCATAACCCCGGAGGGAAGCTTTTTTTTCTACATATTATATGGTACCTGAATCGCGGGGGCCGCGTGGTTGCTTGGTTAGGTTACCTATCTCGAAAACATGATGGAGTTTCCGTTTCAGACATGTTTTTGTTCATTTGAATAATGGCTTTTTATCCGGTGTGTACGATTACGATGCGCTTGACGAAGCTCAAGCAGTTTTTTTGTTATTCTCCCTTTTTTTATTTATGTCGTTTATTTTAACGAAAGAAATTTATATTTTATGGAAGAGGATAATGGAAGTACCTCGCTATGTATTATATTTACTCGTTGTGCACTTGATGGATTCTCATACAATTTATCTCCTATTATTATTTCATTCTTGAAACTCGTAATTTTTTCGAAGGATGGATGGGGGAGGATTATGTAACAAATCGACTTGGCATTGAAATGATTTTTTCACGCACTATTTTTGGAACACACATTATATTTAAACTACATTTAAACTGCGTTTTAACATAATTCGGTATTTAATCTGTTAATATGAGGTGGCAGCCCTGATTAAAATCCAGTCGAATAAACTCTCAACTGTCTCTTTGATTACTGATGGATAAAACAGGAAACCGATTCATGCTATGTGCTGTTAATTTTTGTTTTTATTTTCTTTCGTGCTTGCCTTGAAACAGATTCATCGTGTTTACGACTTCAGAGTATACATCCACTTTGTTTTATTTGAGCAGTCGTTTACTCGTGTATTTACCTTTAATTTTTCACTCCATATCCTTTAACTGTCGTTGCTTTGATTTGTAAGAATTCAGCATCAAAGAGGATTTACTTTCATTATGTGGAGTTGTTTGTAGTTTTGTTTGTGTAAATAACATTGGGCGCCAGTCTTAATTTTTCCACAAGCTTTTTATGTGCTATTTTTTAACGGTTTGGAATAATGTGTATATAGCAGAAAGTTGAACTTTGTTTTCTATCAAGGATAAAAGGAGAGGGATTTTGAAAAATTACCAAATAATAATACGACAGAAATGGAATAGTGACCAAACAGAACTACATTATTTGAGGCCATTACTTGTATTTTTTTTTTTAAAGAACAGAAAGCATTTCTTTATTGATGGAAGCAATTTTCTGGGAACAAGAAAACGATTGAAATGTTCATACTCTATCAGTTATTGAAAACAAAAATTTTCTGCGATGTCTGGTCACAGTAGCTTATTGTGATCTCAGAGAAAGCATTTTTGGCTTTCAGCAGTAAGCTCAGGATAATGCGAACTATGAAATATTTTGAATGTAGAGAAATCGATTTCTTTCATGATTTCCCAAAAATATCGTGGGCCCTTGGAAAAATTTTGGAGGAAAAAAATCTTTCAAAACTCATCAATACATTAAAAGAAAGGTCTAGTCGAACTCTATTCTTCAGAACGGGTTTCCGGTTTTCTTAAGTTCTGGCAGCTGATATACTGGCAAAAGAGTTGTATATTCGAAAACATTTTTCAGCAATGTCAAATTGATATTCGTCAATGACAGTTATACATGTGCAGCTCAGTCTGTCAGCTTTTGTGAGCACCGAAAATGGAAATTTGAGATTGCTTTCATCGGGCATACTTTCTTACGATCTCCCTCCTTCAGGATTGGGCAAAGAATGCTGAGATTCCATTCATTGGACATACATTCTCCCGACCAAATGTTACAGATGATTTGATGCATGCCCCTATCTAAATGGTTTTTCAATAGGGACGCTACAAAAGTTTTCTTAAATAAAACAAAAACGGTTTTGGATATCAATGAAATTCTTTATTCCTGTGGAAGTACATTTGATGCCATTATGTATGGAAGTCAATTTCTTTTGCATGGCCACCACGGGCACGCTTGCAGAAGTCCAGACGCTCAACCCAATTTTCTACGGCCGATATCGGCATAAATCAGCCGATACTGCTGCAATTTCACGTTCGATATTCGTACGAAGTTCATCAACCGTCGCTGGCTTGTTGGCATAAACCATAGATTTGACGTAGCCCCACAGGAAATAGTCTAACGGCGTTAAATCGCATGAACGAGGCGGCCAATTCACAGGTCCATTTCTGGAGATAATGCGCTCATCTAACTTCGTTCTCAATAATTCGATTATTTGGCCCGCTGTGTGACATGTGGCACAGTCCTGTTGAAACCACATATAGTCCAAGTCCATATCATCCAATTCATTCCAAAAAAAATAATCGGTAAGCATTGAGCGGTAGCGATTCCCATTCACAGTAACGTGCCGGTCTTGATCATCACGGAAGAAGTAAGGCCCAATGGCACCACCAGCATGTAAACCGCACCAAACAGTGATTTTTTCGGGATGTAATGGTGCCTCATGAAGCACATGTGGATTGCTGCCTGACCAATAACGCATGTTTTGCTTATTGACGAAGCCATCCAGCCAGAAATGAGCCTCATCGCTAAAGATGATTTTTCGATGAAAATCCGGATCATTTTCAGGTTGTTGCTCAGCCCAATTCACGAACATACGACGCTTCTGGTGATCAAGCGGCTTCAGTTCTTGCGTCAATTTGATCTTGTAAGGCGGTAGCGATTCCCATTCACAGTAACGTGCCGGTCTTGATCATCACGGAAGAAGTAAGGCCCATTGGCACCACCAGCATGTAAACCGCACCAAACAGTGATTTTTTCGGGATGTAATGGTGCCTCATGAAGCACATGTGGATTGCTGCCTGACCAATAACGCATGTTTTGCTTATTGACGAAGCCATCCAGCCAGAAATGAGCCTCATCGCTAAAGATGATTTTTCGATGAAAATCCGGATCATTTTCAAGTTGTTGCTCAGCCCAATTCACGAACATACGTCGCTTCTGGTGATCAAGCGGCTTCAGTTCTTGCGTCAATTTGATCTTGTAAGGATGTAGGCCAAGATCTTTTCGCGAAATTCGCCACAACGACGTCACAGAAATGCCCAACGCTTGAGAACGACGTGCGTGTGAGAGACTGATTTGGGTCTTCCGCAATTGATGCGCTGGCGGCAGCAATATTCTCGACACTACGGGCACTTCTTTGTCTCACTGGCACGGGAACATTTTGTACTGAGCCTGTGGATTCAAATTTTTCTACTAGACGCTCAATTGTTGATCTGGCAGGACGATTATGACGACCATAAATTGTACGTAGCGCTCTTAAAGTGTTTACCACTGACTCCGAATTTCGGTAGTAAATTTTAATAATTTTGACTCGTTGTTGGATCGTATACCTGTCCATGATGAAATGGCAAACCTTACTGAAGAAATATGTCAAGAGAGCGGGAAAAAATATTGCGTCGTTTGCGTCTCTATTGAAAAACCCTTTAGATCGTCGTCTGCTGCTTTGAAGAGCTCAGCAGCTAGACCATCTGCTCCAGCGGCTTTGTTGAATTTCAGCCGATTTCACTTCGTATAGGTCGGGTTCACGGAATAGTTGCCCACCGTCGTGATTAATGAACGACATCCTACCTGACAGCGGGATTCTGTTCGCGTCACAGATAAACAGTTTACAGTATACTGGTCTTTCCAAATCTTCAGCATCGACTGTGATTCTACTATGATGTTACCTTACTCATCTCTTAGTTATTATTAAAAGTGATCATTTAAAAATGTTTTAAATTTTAATTATTTATGTTCTTATTTGCTTGAAATTCCCTCTACCAAATGTACAATAATGTAAGGTTATCCTTGACAGCTTTCCTAAAGCACAAAACCTTTTGGATCAATAACAAAATTAGTTGTACAAAATTATTTCATCGAATCAAAACATTTATAAATCGTCGTGTTCACATTTTACGTCCAATTAAGAGACCACCCGAATAAGTCCATGTTCTTCGTTCTTACATCACCTGTCATATTTAATTCTCACCCATCCCTTTCACTATTCGTCGAACAATTAATAACCTATGGCTTGGAGCTCAATTTGGAATTCATTTCGATGTCAGTCGATAAATTAAACTCCTCCTTCGTCCTCCCCAGAAAACATAGAAATTGTAATGTTACACCAGACAGAGTGCCTTGCAGCGCTAAGAGCTTAACAAAAATATCTCTATACAGTATAAACCCAAGTTGTCACTACTCGGAACAAGCATTAATATTACATCCTGCTAGAAAAAAAAGTATTCTTCTCATTACAGCAAACATCTTCTTCGATGACGCCTTCGAGCTAGATTCGAAATTCTGTCAGGACCCCAAAAATCCACCCCTTAATGAATTCGTTAAGCTGCTCATCGAGTCCATAGAAAATGCCTGCTTCGAAGTCTATGGCGTTCCAATAAAACTCAAACCACCCATGAAAATCGAAACACCTTACGGCGGTCGTTTGGTCTGGACACTGCCTGGCCGAACAAAAATGATTGCCCATCTAAAGAACAAGGACAAAATAAGGCACAAGAAACGTTGGTCACAGGTCATGTATATGTATTATTTGTTAGGATTTCGCATAATGGAATTGGAGAATGCTTCGCCTAGGCGAAAAACAGTTATTGCCGAGAACACATTCATTTTGGCCCTGGACGGTGACATCGACTTCCAGCCGCAGGCTGTGCAACTGCTTATCGATCGAATGAAAGCCATTGATGAATTGGGTGCTGCTTGTGGTCGTATCCATCCAGTTGGCCGTGGTCCAATGGTATGGTATCAGAAATTCGAGTATGCCATTGGGCATTGGTTGCAAAAGTCAACAGAGCATGTTATCGGTTGTGTTCTGTGCAGTCCGGGTTGTTTTAGTTTGTTTCGGGGCAGTGCTTTAATGGAGAATAGTGTAATGAAGAAGTATACAACGGTATCGCAGGAGCCTATGCATTATGTGCAATATGATCAGGGCGAGGATCGTTGGCTGTGCACTTTGATATTGAAACAGGGTATGCGAGTTGAATATTCGGCCGCTTCGGATGCATATACACATTCGCCGGAGAATTTCAATGAATTTTATAATCAGCGACGACGTTGGGTGCCATCGACTATTGCGAATATTTACGACTTGCTGTCCGATGCCGATATGGTGGTGAAGAACAATAGTAGTATATCGATGCCGTATATTGGATATCAGTTTATGTTGTTGGTGGGAACGGTGCTGGGGCCGGGAACGATTTTTTTGATGATGATTGGTGCGTTGGTTTCGGTGTTTAGCATCGACATTTGGACGGCGTTTTTATGGAATTTCTTTCCGTTGTTGACGTTTGTGCTGGCGTGTTTGTACTTGAAGCAGAAGTATCAGGTTTGTAGTGTGGATTTCACCAGGATGATAGTGTTTTACATGATTATACCATTCATGTAAGCCAATCGGAGGCTTATCGTCAGATGTGTGTTCTTCTTAACAGTCCAGCCCTGTTTTTAAATTTCTGCTCACTTTAAACCTTCAAACACGTTAGAACACTTTATACCATTCATTCATTAGTCACAGTGTATTGGGCATTCAAATGAATAGAATTATTTAGAATATTAAGTTTATTTATATTCATTTTTAAGACCATTTTATACCAATTTATTCTCCAGTCGAAAGAATACCAGTTTATACCAATTAAAACATTTCTTCGACTGGCCTCTGTTGTACCAACACAAACAATCCTTTCAATCATTATCAGTTGTTTTTGGGTTAGACTAGTTTATACCATTTAGCATAAGTACTGAAACTAAAGGACTTAAACCTTTCGAAGAATTTTTTTCGAGTCATTTTTTTTAGGAAATTTTTTTTCAAAATTTTAATAAAATGAGAGCATAATGCTGTCCTTTAAACTTTTAGACCAGTTTCTAACAATAAATTTACAATTCATGCTACAGTAGTAAGAAGAAGGAGTCTATACCATTCAAAAATTCGCTCAAGCTGTACATACTTTGTTCTGCTTTGTTTAATTGACGCCCTCTTGTTTATTTTGCGTAAGACCAGTTTATACCACTTATCATTAGCATATACTAAAGCTTTCGAAGATACTATTTTTCCAAAATTCACATATTTTAAGCAATTTAGTCAGAGCATTAAGCCTTTGTTTAAACTTTTAGACCAGTTTATACCAATGTTTACAATTCATGCTACAGTCAAAAGAAGACCAGTTTATGCCAATCAGAAATTTGCTTGAACTTGCCTTTGTCGTACAATCAAAAACTTTTTTCATTACCTTACAAAACTCGTGTTTTTTTCTAATATTTTTGAGTTAGACCAGTTTATACCATTGAGAATAAGCACTTAAACTAAAGTATTTGAAGAATCCCTCTTCTGCTTCAAAATTGTGGAGAATGAAGCCTTCATTTTAACTTTTAGACTAGTTTATACCAATAATTTTACTTTGAGTAATTATTTGAGCTTGAGAAACCTTTAAAACGCTGAAAATCTAACAGTCCTGGTGATATCCACCTTTCACTAAGTTATAGCCTTTTGGACAGAGGAAACAAACATTCCTTAATTAATTTCAATTGCCCACAGTTACTGATTGCTTTCGTAGTAAGCACAGTTTATTGCTTGGTCATGATGGCAGTCCTCATAGGAATCATAATACAGATGTTAGAGGATGGTATCTTTTCTCCAGCAACACTGTTCTTTATTATCGTTGCTGGCCAGATAGTTATTGCCGGTATGTCAAGTGGAATATCATCCATGTCAATGAGTGCATGTTTTGCTTTTTCTTTTGGAAGGATTGATGCATCCTCAAGAGGCTGGTGCCTTGTGGTGCGGGTTCATCTATTACATCACCATACCATCGATGTACATGCTTCTGCTCATTTATTCGATATTCAATATGAATGATGTTTCCTGGGGAACACGAGAGAAAAAACCCGAAAACGAAGGACAGGTGAGTCGATATGAACCAATGTAGGGACTGCTTTCATTACTCTTTGTGATGTACAGACCAAGGCAACAGACATGAAGAAACCCTCCAACGATGCCAAAATGAATAAATTTCAACAAGTATTCGCATTCCTCAAACCATCCAACGAAGAAGAAGGTTCCTTTGACTTCTCCTGTGCCGGGTTGTTCCGTTGCATGTTTTGCACACATCCAAAGTCAAATGCTATTGAGAATCAACTTATGGTCGTTATATCCAACTTGTCCGAATTGAATAGCAAAATCGATGTACTGGAAGAGTAAGAGGACATTCTATGAAATTCCAAACAAACTCAAATCATTCCTTTTCACAGGAGAGTTGTAAAGGAATCTAATACCGAAAACAAAGTGGACAGGGCAGAGAACACAGAAACTATTCCGTTGGTAAGTTGATGATTGGAATCGTTTCATACAATGTTCTTGTTTGAATTCTTTTTATCCGGATCGAAGGACCAACCGAGCGATGACATCGAAATTGACTTGGACTACATGCCCGGTTGGGTGAATGACCCCCTCCTTGTCGATTCACCGATTGGAGAGATTCCATTGCAGGAGAAACGCTTCTGGCGGGAACTCATCAAAAACTACTTGAAACCGATGTTCCACACAAAAGAAAAGAAGGATCAAATTGCGGCCAGCTTAAGGGATTTAAGGAATATGTTTGCTTTTGCTTTTGTGATGATTAATTCATTATTTGTACTTATTGTGACATTGTTGCAATTGAAAAAGGAATATTTGCATGTTCAATGGCCAGTTAGTCCCAAGGATTTCATCACTTACGATGAGACTCATTTGCAGGTCTACGTCTATCGTCAGTATCAGGAACTAGATCCGATTGGTTTGTGTTTTGTGGTGTTTTTCGGATTTATATTGATAGTTCAGTTTATTGCAATGTTTTTCCATCGATTTGCGACGGTATCTCAATTATTGGCAGCGACGAGGTTGGATTGGTTTTCAAGGAATTCGGTAAGGTGGTGTTTTGGACTGTTGGGAAAATTTATTTTTTGTCATTCGTTCTTTTAGAAATCTGAAGATGATGCTTTGCAAGAGATTCGAGGTAATGCTGTTAATATTGCTAGACAATTGCAGCGTCCAAAGAGAATGGACGATGATGAAAATGAGAATGAGAACGAAGAGGACAACAGTGATGAAGAAGGAGGAGCATCGCGTCGGCAAACTATTTGCAAGCTGCACGAGAATCGCGAGAAACATCAACAGGACTATAGTGATTTGGTGAGGAATTTCGAAAGTCGATTCTATGGAGAAGGTGAGTTCAGGAACTAATCGACTTTTTTTTTAAGTGGCGCCCAACAAAGTTATTTGTCATTTGTTCAAGTGAAACAAAAGTTCATTGACATTTCCCTTTCAGATGAACTCAATGTTAAGAACATTTCAATGAGTCGGAAATCAATTATGCTCCTCAACGAGACTAGAGATGAGGCAAAGAGGCGTAAGACCGAACAGATGAAACGCAGTCAAATTTTCAACCTCAACGGGGGTTACGACAATGAAGCATTCGATGCAGCATTTTAAGGAAAGAATTTCTTGTTTGTATTTAATTAAAAACAAATTTACATATTTAAATACCCAGCATAGCAAAACATGTCTTTGTACTTTTTTTCTTCGTTTCGTGTACTAAATTGAATGCAAACACGATACATGGTCAATTAGCATTCAAATGTGAAGCCAGGAGACGAACAATCATTTCAAAAGAAACGTCTTAACGAGCTCTACCAGGAAAATAAAAAAAAAATTGTTGTTGGAGTAATGGTTGCCGAAATAATGTCAATATCGTATTTTTACGATCTAAAATCAACACTCTTAAAAGGTTCTTCGAGTAATACATAAAAAAATGTAAGCGCTGTTAACATTAAAGCTGCATTTGAAATCTCGTAAATATCGTATAATTACGATCTAAAATTAATATTTTATCCAGATTGCTAGAATGAAAGTGACCTGGTAGAAAATTTTAGAACATTTCTATAGCAATAGCAGTTCTAGCTTCTGGTCACCATAATACCGCCAATAGCGTTTCCTTACGATCTCAAATAAATATACATTTTATCGAGATCGATCAAATGATACATCATAGGGAAGGTCTAAACGAGCACATTTAATAAATTTCAAGATAGTTTTGTCTGCAGGCTTCGTTTCCAAAATATTGTTAATATCGTTTTCTTACGATCTAAGACAAATACTGTTTCGAAACCGGCAGTGATACATGAAACGAAAGGAAAAAACGAAGCAAGCTGGAGGAATTAGTATTTTCTTCCATTGGTTGTGCAATAATTTTCAATATCGTATTTTTACGATGCAAAAATAAAATATTTTAGCAACACCCATCGACTGACAACAAGCAAGGAACAAGCGAGCGAGTTCTTGAAGTAATGCTCTACCAAGAAAATTAAAAAAAATTGTTGTAGTAATGGTTGCCGAAATAATGTTGATATCGTTTTTTTTACGATCTAAAATCAACATTATTCCAAAGTTCTTCGATAAATGCATTGAAAGAAGTAAGCTCTGTTCACACTAAAACTGAAGTTCTAGCTATAGAAATATCGTATCCTTACGATCTAAAATTAATATTTTACTCAGATCGATCTTATTAAAAATGATACTTATTAGGGAATTTTCAGATAATTTCTTTTGCAGTTCTAGCTTCTGGTCACCACAATACCGTCAATCTCGTTTCCTTGCGATCTTAAATAAATATACATTTTGCCAAGATCAATCGACAAAGGAAAAGTCTATACGAGCACATTTAAGAAGTTTCAAGATCGTTTTGCCTGCAGACTTCGTTTCCAAAATATTGTTAATATCGTTTCCTTACGATCTAAGACACACTGTTTTTGAAACCTTCAAAGTGGTACATGAAATGAAAGGCCGATGCAAGCTGGAGGAATTTGTGTTTTGTTCACTCGTTTGTCCAATGATTTCCAATATCGTATTTCCACGGTCCAAAAATAAAACATTTTGGCAACGTCCATCGACTGACAACAAGGAAGGTACAAGCGAGCTCTGTTAGAACATTTCGGGAACCTACTAACTGCGATCCTGTTAATCTGACAACCTGTAAAACTTTAACTCATGAAAAAATACAAACCCTGAATTGAGGTTAGAATCAAATGTGATGCATAACGCATGTCTTTATTGCTAACTCATGAGTGTGCTTTATTAGGATTAAAATCTACAGAAAACTGTTTGCATTCTTTTTTAATATTTTCTTATCCCGTTGCAGAATCTCCTCCTTACGTTCTTTTTTAGCTTGAGTTATAATTTTATCGATTTCCTCCAGTGAAATGC
>CAKKXW010000004.1:7022213-7034050 GCA_920937365.1 Sphaerophoria rueppellii | reverse complement strand
TGGAAAGTTTTCACCCATAAGTTTACTTGAAGATATCTCTGAACAAAGGATTGCTGTACGAAAGATCCAGACGCCGTCTCAAACCGCGACACTTAAGATCACAACTTTTTATGCTCGCGTCAGAATACCTTAATGTCTTATACTCTTTTGTCGTCGGTGAAGGCCAGCATTTATTTTGTGGTTATTAGCTGGAAGGATTACGAATTGATGTCGACGTTGATGCCAGTGCAGGATTCTGTAGTTTAATACTTATTTTTGACACTTTCGGAGCTGGTGGCGGTACATCCGACTGACGAGTAGCAACGGTGGCAGCTATTGCTCTATTGAATGCCGGAGCCGGCGGGGGCTCATCATTGTCAAGGTCGATTATTGGTGTTTTATTTACGACCGGAAGTGGCTGCTGTTTTCTCATATTCTGTAATTCCATAAGACTGCGCTCGTATTTTTCAACACTAGAATTCACAGCGCCAAACTCTGCCGCAGACCTAGAAAGCATGTCGTTAGGAAACAAGTCTCTATAGAAGTTCATTTGAATACCCACTTTTGAAAGGTGCTCTCCAAGTTAGGAACTTGCGGTTTGGCGAGTTTTTCCAGCCGCGCCGCCTCTTTTTTTGCTTTCTTTGCTTTTTTCTTTAATTTCTTCTTCGACGACGATGACTTACCCTCTCGCAGTTTCTTGTGTTTCGATGCTTCTTTGATGAGTTTCTGAACTCGTGTCTCGTAATCATCATCCGCGCCCAGCAAATCGTCCATCTAGAAAAAAATCCCATCAACTCAATTCAACATGAGACATTTTGCAGACACATACTTTATTGTAATCCGTTGCTGTATCCTTTGGAAGCATGTGAAAGGGTTGATTGAATTCCAAAGTCGAACCAACATTACCTGAATTCATGTCGACCATTCGTTTGCTGAGTGGCGAAAGCGACTTTTGTTTGCGATGCTTTTTCTTTTGTTTCACGGAATCTGCAAGTAAATTGGTTAAACATTTGGAATTGCAACCAAGAACTTGGAACTACCTGAACTGCTATCCGATGATTCGCTATCCGAAGCGGAATCTGAAGAGTTGTCACTGCTCGAAGACGTACTTTGAGACTTATGTTTGTTTTTTTTCTTTTTCTTCACTTCGGATGCACCTGTGGTAAATTGCACTGTGAATCGAAATTTTTGGTGTTTCAACAAAAACAAAGAAATTATAAGGAAATAAAAACAAACGAAAAGGAAACCCTCGGAACCCCAATTTACCTGGGATCGAAAGCATATTGATATCAATCAACGACGGCGCTGCCAGTTCAGGCCGACGCATTAGTGCGTCCAGCGAGATCCGCGCCTGTTCATGATTGGGAATTATGTTCAAGCAATTTTTATATGCCTTTACTGCATCGTCCAACTTATTCTCGTCCTCGTAGCTGCGTCCTAGTGCCACCAAAGTCTCGCCCATGTACTTCCTTGCGTTGGTATGAAAAGCATTCAACTTCAGAGCTGTCTCGAAATCCTCCACCGCCTTTAGAAATGATCCCTTATTGGCATAAAGCGCTCCTCTGGCCACCAAACCCTCGACATTTCTAGGATCGATGTTCAGAGCTTTATTCAAACACTGAAAAGCCTCAACATGTCGGCCGATTTTGAAATGCTCAATACCATCGGCGACAGACCTAAAAAGACATTGTACACACTAAAAATTTGAACAAGCACAAATCCAGCCAACCTAAACGCCCATTTGCTGGCTTGAGTCTGCCTCAGTTCGATGGCATAGTCCTGCGTTGGGAAACGATATTTCAGACTTCGCATGTGACTAAAGGTGTCGTTGATATCCAAGCCTACTTCCTCGTAGAGGGCTTCATAACAATTTGTATTGTTAAACAGCTTTGAACTACACAGGTAGTCCATGTAGTTGTCAACTGAATCCGGAGTGATTCTCCTGCAAAAAAATACGATTCAAATGTTTAAATCAAACTCAAATGCCTGGCGTCTGCGTTGAGATTTCACCTGTAGTAGTCGGGAACCTGTTCGGGCGAGATTAGTCCCAACGGTGCTGAGGAATCCTTGGTGAGGACTCCTTTCATTCCGAGCGTCATGCGATCAGCATCCACTGATATATCAAGGACCTCGCAACAAACTAAATTGTTTGATGCGTATTGTTTAAGGTTGCCCTTTTCATCGTATGCCGGAATGGTATACATGTTGGGTAGTTGAGCCTGCAAAACAAACCATTGCGCAGCACAGAAGGGGAAATCATAAGAAAAGGCTTACTGATGCATTTGAATTGAAATCAATGCCGAAATCATAATCATACTGGGTATTCAGGGTTAACAAGAGAAAGAAAGAAACTCGAGGGAAATCACAAATTGATCACGAAACTTACCTTCAAATTCAAATCGGCCAAGTAACGGACAAGAGGTTCGCGTGTACAAAGCACTTTAACGAGCATTCCATTTGGAAATGGTTTGGTAATGACTCCATAGACAATAGTTCCTGGTTTTACTGCATCCAATGTGCTATGACACACCTTAGTCTTGTCCTCAGCCGCGGTGTTAATGAAGTACTCGTACGGCGGTAGCGGTACAATCGTTTCCGAAACATCTAAAATTTGTTATTAGCAAAGATTACTTCAAACTCAATAGAACTTAAGAATCAATCAATTTCAAAAATGGAAATGTTTGTCTTTTTTCAAATCTAAGAGGGGACGCAACGGACCTTTCGTTTCTGACGCGGTTTTTAGACTCGTGCTTTGTAAATCCCGAGTGAACAGTTTGTCGGCATTTCGTGCAAGAAACTGGTGGAGTTTCAAGCGTTTTGCGCGATCCTGAAAGGTTAGGTTTTTCTGTCGTTCCATATAGACAGAATAATCGGGATCGGTAATGCCGAGTTTGGGGAGCTCATTGTCACCACGTTCGCCGGACCAAATCTTTTGCAGCGGCTGGCCGTGAAAACGCAGCGCACCGACTATAAATTCGGGATTCATTTTGTTTAACTTTTATTTTACTTTTTTTTTACTTCACTGTGGAACAATAAAAAGATTATTTCAATACTTTCTCAAATTCAAATGGAAAAAAAATTAAGATATAATAAGGAATATTGATTATCGCCATTTTGGAAGATTTCGAAAGGTTTCTGAAAGAGAAAAAAAGAAATGTTAAAATTTGGCTTTAATTTAGTCCTACCTCAGTCAAATCCATTGTTGAACGAACACTCAGAAGTTTGCTTTATATATTATTGGAGTTTCACAATTTTAAGAGTTGATAAAGTTGGTTTGTTTAACAATAAATTGTTTAATATTTTATTTTCTTGTAACTTTTGCTAAATTTTATCGCAATACAATACAATGCAGTTGGAATAGGGAACAGCGTTTCTGCCTTCTGTGACAGCAGCGGTACAGTAAAAACAGAAATCAAAAGGTCTGTTCGTTTTCAGTTTTGGGAGGGGTTATTTCAAGGCACTTTGAATTTTTTCCTCATCAAAATTTAACAACTCCATTCATTCGTTTGTGATATACAACTTCAAGGACTACATTTCTTTCGATTGCTTATGATAACAACATTAAAAACCAACAAGCGATGACAATCATCAACGCTATTTACACCAAGTCACATTTCGACTCACACTAGAAACGAAAAACAAACAAAGCTGCCTGGAAAGGAAAACATTTAACCTCAACAGAACTAATAGAACTTGACATTTTGAGTTTTGACATTTGAATTCAAATGACACTTGACTTGACACTTGTTGAACCGGCAAAAAAAAATCATAAATTGCAGCGTTCCCGAAAATAAAAAAAACAAATAAAGACAATTCAATTCTAAAACATGAAATGTGTCTTAAATGGGTCAAACTCTCGAAGTAAGTGCTTACATTATTTACTCTCTAAACTAATAACCGTCGCTTGAAGTCTTCGCCAAAGCAATTCAATCCCTATCCAAGTTCGGGACCGATCTATACATCGAAGCTGACGACAGTGGATTCCAACTGCGTTCATTGAATGCCAACAAATCGGCCGTTGGAACGTTCAAATTTTTCATAAGATTCTTCGAGACCTATCATGTTGTGGCTGGTTCCAGCAGTGAAGACAACGAGAACTACTGTCGACTGTCGATGAAAGCCTGTTTGGGGGCATTTAAGAGCATGAAACAGGTGAGCTTACTCCTTTCCGTCTAATGAACACTTTACCATTAAATGATTTAAGGTTGAAACATGCTCGATACAAATCCAACCCTCGAGTTCCAAGTTTTTGGTCACAATGAACTGCAAACACGAAACGGTAAAACATTTCATCATCTCGATTATTGATGACGATAACGTCTCCGCTGATATTCCATTGGATAACTTCCCTAATTCGTAAGATGTCATTTGGTTTTCTTAAAATTTAAGCTTAATGCCGTTTAATCTTGTAGAATCGGTGGATCGTACAAAATATTTCAAGAAATTGTCTCAAACTTCCAGACTGCCGAGGAGGAAATCACATTCGAAGTGGGAGCCGATAAGGTCAACGTGAAGAACTACATCGAAGGGTCGTTGGTCAATGATAAATTCATGAGATCACAGTTGAAGCTTACGTAAGTAACTTTAAAACCTGAAGGAAGCATTTAAGTTCTCGTATTCATGTCTTCACAGCTCCGAGGAGTTCGAAACCTACAACGTTTCTGGAGACACTGCAGTGACGTTCTGTCTCAAAGAATTCAGGGCCTTTCTCTTATTTTCCGAGGCCTTACTTGAAAACCTGGAAATAAAATTCAGAGAAGCCGGAAGTCCGATTGTCTTTCAAATCGAGAAAGCTAATTTCTTTGAAGGAATTCTCATAATGTCAACTCTGTCACCTGACGAGGTCACAATGTGTGAGAACGTCCAATCAAGGGAAATAACTGAAAGCTTTCTCTCGCGATCGTCTGCGACCCACAACAAAACGGCAACGAAACGCAAACCACCCACCAAACGGGCTCCTCCAAGTAGAGAGAGCAAAAGGCTGAACAGTTCGAATTTAGCTCACACGAGTGCCCAAGAGGAACTTCCTAGTTCTGATGACTCAACGATCTTCAGGTTCGATAGGCAATCGGTTGAAGTTGCGCGAAATCGTGAATCATCGGCAACGAGCAGCGCAGAGTTACCACGGATTCCTAGCTTGGGCGATCACTCGGAAACAATAGCCGCCGACCAAGTTGAAGCCATGGAAACCAATGCCCGCGATACAAATAGCAGTGAAGTATTCGTGACGTTTGTCGAGACAGAAGAAAATCAAGAACAGATAGCCCAATCACCTGAACACAACGACGACGCCAATCGGAAAGGTCTTCGTTACATTTTTAAACGATGTTTCGAGGCGACGTATGTGCCGCGAGAACCTTCGCCCTCCGATTCCTTATATGTGCCGGATTCTGATGAAGAAAAGTGAACTGTATTTTTAATTTGTTAAATATTTATTTGGGGAATAAAGTTGGCCGTTAGAATATCGTCAGTCTTGTCTTTCAACTGTTTGACATTTGTTTGAATTGTCTTCACTGAAGAAAGTGCCGATTGCATTGAGACCTGAGATTTCATTAGGATTTGGTCGGCACTGAGGAGCTGTTTAGAAGCGGAGAGCACGACATTCCGGATGAGGTTGTTGAGATTCTTCCATAGAGCTATATTGGACTCAACTAAATAAAAAAACAAACTTGATGAGAATTACTTGGGAACAGAATATGGGATTGTTTACCAAGTTTTCTGTGGAAGAATTCGTTGTTGTTGATTGTCCGATTGTTAGATTCTATGGACGTGTGGTTGTCATTTTGGTCAAAGACATCTGGAAAATTACATTTCGATTTTATTATTCGCAAGGGTGAATATGTATGAATAGGTATGTTGTGGACATACCTTCATCAGATTCTGCAGCTTCGCCTTGGATTGCTTTGGCATAGACAATTGGCTAGAAGAGGTTTTGTTTGTTTTGAATTTTAAAACTTTGATAGGGGTAGTGTAAGCTACTTACTCTGTCAACAATCGTTTCTTCTTCGGATTCAGAAGCTTCTCCAAGGACAAGAAGCGACATTTTTTAAGGAAATATTCGAAAGATTTTGCTAAATTTTGTATTTCATTTGGTTTGTTGATAAGATTTTGACAGTCGCCCGATTTTGAATGAGCTGCCATTTTCGAATTCGCCGTGGTCGCGTTCATTGTAAATTCAGTTTTCTATTCATTAGGTGTGTTCACTTAAGCGGAAATAAAAATCTATCTATCTATAATTTTTGTTCAACTTGTTTTAAATATTTTCTTGTCGGAGCGGCGCAAACGCCATCCCCAGCTACCAAAAATTACACGCACGAGTTATTCTTTATTATTATATTATTATTTTTGGTAGTGTCCATGGCTTAGTTGTTAGGTACGTTGGCTGCTGAGCAGAACTTCCAAAATTCCAAGAGTATCAATCTGTCAAGAAAATGTGCTTCTCAACTTTGCCGTTCGGAATCGGCGTTAAATTGTAGGTCCCCTCAATTCTTCACACGCACCCACAGACTTGTTGATGAGAGTAAGCCACTTAGGCCTTGGCTCTTCAAAAGCTGTCACGCCATTTTATTTATTTTTTTGTTTTAAATAATAAGGGCTACTTGTACATACAACGTTTCCAACTACTTAAATCACGAGATTTAGTGAAGTAGCTTTTGTATAAGCCTCGACTTTTCCAAGATAAAGAATTAGATTAAGAATAAATCTTGAATTTTATCGGATTAAGGGCTTGTGCGAATTTGATGAATTGATGAATTTTTAACCACTACTGTCATATTTTAACCTGTTCCGCAGCTAGTCAAATTTTAAACACATTTTATTCAATGCGAAGTGTCAAAATTTAACCAAACGTCAACCCGATTCGCACACGGCCTAAAGGTAAAAAACTGCGTTGTAACCAACCCTAAATCTGAGAAAACTCGAGAATTGTTCTAAATCTTCTTCGATAAATCTCTAAGTACGTTGAAACGCAGCAAGAACTTGTAAATGAATACTATTCATTTCGCTATGTCTTTGATAAAAGTTCAACCTGGATCGTACAACTAGCCCTAAGGAATAACTATAATATCATAATAAGCCATAATTTTTTCAAAAGCATGTCTTGAATTGGTTTTTTCTCTGCTTAGAAAAAATCGATCGTTACATGCTTTCACGCTGTTCGGTAATAAAAATCATTTTTCTCAAGATTGTTAATAGAAGTATGGTAAAGTGCTGAAACTCTTTTGTTTGTTCCTAGAAACTTTGATCAAATTGTTTTGCCGTTGATCTGTGGTTCAAATTTGACCTACAACTGAACAACGGTTTTCACGTTATGAAAACTGGAACAGTATGATTTAAAGCGATCAACAATGGCTTTTCAATCCATAATTATCAACTAAACTAAATAGAACATAAAGCAAATATAAAAGAAATTGAAATATTTATAAAAGAATAGAAATAGGATTCATTGGAAATCGGTACATAAAATGAGACAAAGCTAGTATCATTCTTATTTTATAGTACAAAATAGCCTTGAATTAACAAGATACCAAACAATGCCGAACATAAGGCTAATGAAGCTTATCAACCCTTTACTTTTAACACGAAATTCTATTGCGAGGTTTAAAATTTATGGCAACATGTTTCGACAGCGCTCTTCAAATCTGATGGTCCCGCCAAGTTAAATGGAAAAAATTGTTCAAAATTGTATTGTAGAACAATTCATATTGCATTTAATTGCTGGGCAATCGAAATAAACTTATTTCTCCAAACAGTCTCAAGCACCTTGAACTGACGAATAAGATTATTAACCTCTTGTTTAAGAAATCCAAATAGACCGTAAAATGACAGATCCAAATATTATAATACAAGAAATTAGCAGTATTGTTGTCATGTCAATGTATTTCCACTTTGATTTAATGCTGAGTCTTAAATAACTTCAAATTACATATCCGCAACTAATTGAAATCGTTTAAGCCAACAATATCGTCTGTATTTGTCTTTTTATTGTATTCTCTTTAAACAAAAAAATATTCATTTGAACTTGGTGGCAGTAATGAATATAAGAATACCATATTTACACATTATTATGGCATATTTGATTTGCTATCTGGAATTTGAAACACTTCACACATTTTGGAAAAACGCCATCAGTGTTTAACAAATTTAAAGGTATTTGAGATCAGATGTCATTTTATTGAAGGAATCTAATCTCAATCGTTATTTCATTGACTATGTATTGTTCTTTCAGATTTTTGTAAGCGTGCAGACAATTATGGTATTATGCGGAATAAATACAGATTGAAAAGGCTACAGATAAGCCTTGACAGGTAATAAGGCTTAAGGATTTATGTTATAACAGGACCAACTTATAGATCAAGAAAAGGTACATATTATTATGACATTTACATCGCAGTTGAGTTTAAAAGGGAGATTGGAAACCAAGCTGTCAAAATGACAATGCTTAGAAGCTATGGTTCAAGTTTACTGCAAGAGTATATACGTGTTTTTATCAGGGTTTTACAAAATTCAGTAATCTTGAGTAAACCACCTCATTTTTGTTGCTGTTTTTGTTCACTTATTTGCATACACGAGGTAACAGAAAAATATATAAATAAATCTCTATATATATAAAAATGGATGTGTGTTTGTTTGTATGTTTCTTATAGACTCCGAAATGGCCCAACAGATGTTTGTGAAATTTTCATGATTGATACTGTTATATTCAGTGATGATTTCTGTGAAAAAAAAAAATGGAAAAACCTCATGGGAGAGTGGAAAAACTGGAAAAACCGAACAAAAGTCGGAAATTAGATATTTTTGGTTGGAATTTTTTGGTTCAAAATGGGTTTTAGAATGGAAAAATAGAATGTTCTTGATGAAAAACTCGGAAAACCCATTGGTTTTCAAATGGAAAATTGCATGAAATTGTGGATGCATTGGTTTTCAAGTGGAAAACTGGAAAATTTCAAATGGAAAACTGGAAAATTTTAAAATGGGTTTTCGAATGAAACTCGGAAAACTCATGAAATTGTGGATGCACTGGTTTTCAAGTGGAAAACTGGAAAATTTCGAATGAAAAACTGGAAAATTTCAAAATTGGTTTTCGAATGAAACTCGAAAAACTCATTGGTTTTCAAAGGGAAAGTTCCATGTAATATTAGGTGCAGAGGTTTTTAAATGGAAAACTGGAAAATTTAAAAATGGGTTTTAGAAGGGAACTCGGAAAACTCACTTGTTTTCAAAGGGAAACTGGAAAAAATTGTGATGGGGAACTGGTAAGCAAGAAAAAGTAAAAAGAAAAAAATGGAAAAATGGAAAAATTGAAATGCAAAAAAGAATTGGTTGCGCGTTGCGGGTAATGAGAAGTGGGTTTCTGGCTAATGGTGTAATGGTAAGCGTGAAGAAATAATTGGTAGCGTAACAGAGTATTTTCGTAACGGGATAACGGATATGGGTAACACAAGGAGGTAGTGGGTTGGGTAGAAGGGTAGAGAATTATCCTTATCGATTATCGATTGAGGCAGTACGAAGTTTGCAGGGTCAGCTAGTTTAAATTATAAAAATCAATAAAGCCTTTATATTTTTGAAATATATGGACATTTAAACTTTGTTTAGATAATACTCTCTTTTTCGGGCTGACGGCACAGTCCAATGCTCTAATATTGTGAATTATGTAAATCAAAGAAAAATTAATATTGTAAAATAAAATCACACGTACTACTACTACAACTACCGCTGATGGTGAGGAAAAGTTCTGATTATGAAATGAGTTGATTTTTTGAGTTCATTATAAATTTCCACCTCTAGTTTGGTGGTTCAGTAACGTGCCAGAGTAATGTAATATACGTAAAAATGAACAAAAATGACGAAGCTGTTCGATAGAAGTCACGCATGATCTCTCAAAAGAATCCTATTAAAAATTGATTGTCGGGATTAATCATCCGGATCACAAACAAAGTATTAAAATTATTATTAATGTGTGCAGTGTAACTGTTTTTGATAAATTTAATATTAATTCCCTTATTTAAACTGTGTACTTGAGTATTTTAATCATTCACCTGCATTTGCGATGTGCATTTTAACATTTTTTACTATACTACCTAATGTCCATTGAATCGGCAAACAATTTTCTTTGACAAAATGTAAATACAAATAAAAGTGATAAGAGCGCCATGATAATGTCCCGAATTATTTAGTTCAATGAATCAAATGAAATTGTTTGTTTGTTATTTGGCAGTTTATTTTAAAATAACCTAGGTGTTTACAAAAAATAAAAAAAATTTCGGTATGAGCTTATATTAAAATATTTCAAAGGAACTTTTTGGAATGACTAAATATTGTATTTAGCCTCTGACAATACCAAAATTTGTATCTGTATAGTGAAAAAAAAAATGTTGAATGACGTGAGTTTTCTTCAAGTCAACAAAGTATTTATTTTAAATTTGTTGCAAAATTGGTATTTAAAATCCTTTTCATGAGAACTCCTTACTGAGTGTCTGCTCTAACAAACGACACCATTACCGATATGAAAAATAGTGTATGTAAATAGGATTGGCAGTTAAGACACTAGACAGTAATCACAAAATTCCATTATGGTGTTTGTGACTTTTACCACATTTTCTCCGTTGAAGCGCTTTTGTGGTTGCTGAATTTCTTAAAGTCAATATGAGAAAGCCCCGGCTAGACAATCATTATACCATGTCGTTCCATTTAACTAGATTTTCATGAATTCAAAACGAATTGCATGTAAAAGTAATTATGAGCTTTGTATTCTCTAATCCTAGTCGAACAGGGACATTGGATTATTCAGCTTGGAGAATGGGATATGGGAGTGAATGTTAATGAAAACATTTGTTTTGAATAATTTATCATTATCATATTTTGTGGTGTAACTGATGAGCTGGACATTGAACATAACATTGCTTAGTTTTGGTATTTTCACAGTAGTTATTGCGAAGAAGAAGCAAAATCGTTTGATAGCATGGAATAATGTTGGAATTGAGATTCGTCTTGGCGTATTACCATAATCTGTACTTATAAATATTTTTGTATATTAATATGATAGAATGGCATTTCATTAGGAGGAAATTGAAATTGAGTTTGAATCACACTCCTATATACGTTCACATATTTTAACGATTGATTGATTTTCATTAACATAATGAAATTCAAAAGAGACTATCTACGTCTCAGCATGCTAACCTTACCGGGATGTTGGTAAAAACAACCTTACATACTCTGATAAAAACTATGGAATACTACTTGAAGGCGCTGTTTCTTTTTATAATTAGTACACACTAAAGGGTTTTTTTTATACCTTTCTGGTATAAACCAGAGACACAGTGAGTGTTTTAGGAATGTGGGAGGGGGTTGGAAAGAAGGTGTCAGTGTACATTGGTCTTAAATTCCTTAACATTGCAATGATTTGGAAAGGCATAGTGTGGAAAGGAATTTCACATTCGCGGAGTACGGCTAAAGACCGATTCTCTATACTTGAGAGTACCTCCGAAGTTGGGTTCAAGGGTATACTGATGGGCATTCCTTGAAGCGCAAGTATTACAAGCAAATTGATTAAGGGGAGGAATACAACTGCCTATTTCACAAGAGAACTTACCGTAAAAGTACCGATAGAACAGAGAGAGACACGAAACGTTACGACGACGGTATTCTAACGAGGTAAATGAATTGGTTATGTGTCTATCACTAATCATTCTTACAGGGCTGGAGCACCAGCCCAGAGATGAGAATTGTACTCAAGCCTTAGACGAATTTTAGCCATATAGATAATAGCAAGACCAGACGGAGAAAATTTTCTTGCATCGCCTTGAGAAACCTAAACATCTTGCGGCATTTTTGCCGATATCGCATATGTGCTCGTT
>CAKKXW010000004.1:6867938-7017512 GCA_920937365.1 Sphaerophoria rueppellii | reverse complement strand
GGTGTGTTCACTTAAGCGGAAATAAAAATCTATCTATCTATAATTTTTGTTCAACTTGTTTTAAATATTTTTTTTTTGTCGGAGCGGCGCAAACGCCATCCCCAGCTACCAAAAATTACACGCACGAGTTATTCTTTATTATTATATTATTATTTTTGGTAGTGTCCATGGCTTAGTTGTTAGGTACGTTGGCTGCTGAGCAGAACTTCCAAAATTCCAAGAGTATCAATCTGTCAAGAAAATGTGCTTCTCAACTTTGCCGTTCGGAATCGGCGTTAAATTGTAGGACCCCTCAATTCTTCACACGCACCCACAGACTTGTTGATGAGGGTAAGCCACTTAGGCCTTGGCTCTTCAAAAGCTGTCACGCCATTTTATTTATTTTTTTGTTTTAAATAATAAGGGCTACTTGTACATACAACGTTTCCAACTACTTAAATCACGAGATTTATGGGATTTTACATTCAACCACCACGAATCGCTACTAAAATTCAATGTTTTTTGGGTTCAATGTAATTTGTTAAGCCAAAAGTAGCAATCTCTTTTTTGAATGTGTGGGTGAAAGGTATCAAAACAGATTTATGATTGAATATTCTTCAATTTAAAATGTTTAATAAATTGAATTTAAACACAATTCGTAAATTTATATTCGGCAAAATAATTTTTTATACAAATCTTGCAACAAACTCCATTCGTTTTGAATATTAAAAAATATCCCGTTGTATGTGTTAAAATACGTGTGAGAATATGTGTAAATCTGTCTCCAAAAAGAGATTTTAGAGAAATCAATTCTTCAAGTAAAAACTTCAATACTTTTTCCAATGTAATTCATTTAAGGGGAAAAAAATTGCCACAGATCCGTGAAGAATCAATTTCTTGGCCCAATGTAAAATCCCATTAGTGAAGTAGCTTTTGTATAAGCCTCGACTTTTCCAAGATAAAGAAGTAGATTAAGAATAAATCTTGACTTTTATCGGATTAAGGGCTTGTGCGAATTGGATGAATTGCGGTTAAAAATGGATGAATTTTTAACCACTACTGTCAAATTTTAACCTGTTCCGCAGATAGTCAAATTTCAAACACATTTTATTCAATGCGAAGTGTCAAAATTTAACCAAACGTCAAGTTTTAACCACTTTTTAACCCGATTCGCACACGGCCTAAAGGTAAAAAACTGCGTTGTAACCAACCCTAAATCTGAGAAAACTCGAGAATTGTTCTAAATCTTCTTCGATAAATCTCTAAGTACGTTGAAACGCAGCAAGAACTTGTAAATGAATACTATTCATTTCGCTATGTCTTTGATAAAAGTTCAACCTGGATCGTACAACTAGCCCTAAGGAATAACTATAATATCATAATAAGCCATAATTTTTTCAAAAGCATGTCTTGAATTGGTTTTTTCTCTGCTTAGAAAAAATCGATCGTTACATGCTTTCACGCTGTTCGGTAATAAAAATCATTTTTCTCAAGATTGTTAGTAGAAGTATGGGAAAGTGCTGAAACTCTTTTGTTTGTTCATAGAAACTTTGATCAAATTGTTTTGCCGTTGATCTGTGGTTCAAATTTGACCTGAAACTGAACAACGGTTTTCACGTTATGAAAACTGGAACAGTATGATTTAAAGCGATCAACAATGGCTTTTCAATCCATAATTATCAACTAAACTAAATAGAACATAAAGCAAATATAAAAGAAATTGAAATATTTATAAGAGAATAGAAATAGGGTTAATTGGAAAACGGGACATAAGATGAGACAAAGCTAGTATCATTCTTATTTTATAGAACAAAATAGCCTCGAATAAACAAGATACCAAACAATGCCGAACATAATGAAGGTTATCAACCCTTTACTTTTAACACGAAATTCTATTGCGAGGTTTAAAATTTATGGCAACATGTTTCGACAGCGCTTTTCAAATCTGAGTAAGTTAAATGGACAAAATTGTTCAAAATTGTATTGTAGAACAATTCTTATTGCATTTAATTGCTGGGCAATCGAAATAAACTTATTTCTCCAAACAGTCTCAAGCACCTTGAACTGATGAATAAGATTATTAACCTCTTGTTTAAGAAATCCAAATAGACCGTAAAATGACAGATCCAAATATTATAATACAAGAAATTAGCAGTATTGTTGTCATGTCAATGTATTTCCACTTTGATTTAATGCTGAGTCCTAAATAACTTCAAATTACATATCCGCAACTAATTGAAATCGTTTAAGCCAATAATATCGTCTGTATTTGTCTTTTTATTGTATTCTCTTTAAACAAAAAAATATTCATTTGAACTTGGTGGCAGTAATGAATATAAGAATACCATATTTACACATTATTATGGCATATTTTATTTTCTCTCTGGAATTTGAAACACTTCACACAATTTGTAAAAACGCCATCAGTGTTTAACAAATTTAAAGGTATTTGAGATCAGATGTCATTTTACTGAAGGAATCTAATCTCAATCGTTATTTAATTGACTATATGTATTTTTCTTTCAGATTTTTGTAAGCGTGCAGACAATTATGGTATTATGCGGAATAAATACGGATTGAAAAGGCTACAGATAGGCCTTCACAGGTAATAAAGCTAAAGGATGTATTTTATAACAGGGCCAACTTATAGATCAAGACAAGGTGCATATAATTATGACACTTACATCACAATTGAGTTTAAAAGGGAGATTGGAAACCAAGCTGTCAAAATGACAATGCGTACAAGCTATGGTTCAAGTTTACTGCAAGAGTATGCGTGTTTTTACCAATACTATCTCAGTAAAGTTGTCAGTGTGATCTCGTTGGGGAAGGTCCCCCTGTGCTGTGTGTCGTCCGTTTGCCTGTTAACGTTTTTTATTTCGTCGCGTCTTTGTCTAACGTTTCGTCGCGTCGCTGTGTAAAAAAAAAACAAAACAAAAAAAACACATACATACATAAAACATTAAAATAAAAGAAACAATCAATTAAACAAAACAATAGAAAGAACAACAAAACAACAAAAAAATTACATCCTACAATAAAACTAAAAAAATCACGAAAAAAAAAGAAGCATAATATAACTCAACTTTAATTTACATAAAAAAAAAAAAAAACAAAAAAAAAATAGCCAAACGCAGCACAAGTGAGTACCTTCCTCTTCTCTTCTCTTTTCCTCCTCCGATCGTCAACAGTTGCATGGCTTAGCATATGCATCATATTGCAATGAGCTTTTTTTTTTGCTCGCGCAATGTATGTATGCATATATGTTATGCTAGCAACAACGGATGAATAGAGAAGTTGCTATTTGAGTTCCAGGGTCGGATCGACTCACGCCACCGCTAAGGCATAACACTAGCGGGGACGTTGATTCGAAAAGAAACCTGTTATTTATTTGGCAGCTTCTCTTAGATTTCGTCCGTTTTGGTTTTAAATTTGTGTATACATTGCAATGATCGAAAATTTCAGAGTTGACTATTGTAATGTTCGTGGGCTTCGTACGAATTTTCTTGCCACGTACATCCACACTGTTTCTAACAGGCCAGCTGTTTTGGCGCTGAGTGAAACCCAAGTAGGTGAGAATTCCGATCCTACTGAATTTCTCATTCATGGGTATAGCTTAGTGCCATTATTCTTCCTCCACCATGGTCTCGCCGTTTACATTAGGAATGATGTCGCTTATCAATTCTTACCACAGTATGGACGCTGCTCCAACCCTTTTTTCAATTTTATGTGGTTTAAGTTTTCCGTAAATAAACACATCATTCACTACTGTTTTCTTTACCGAAGCCCAAATTTGGACAGAACTTCAACTTCTCGCGAATTTGACGCTCTGCCTGACTCCATCCAAAGAATTGTATCCCTGTATCCTCACACTGAAATCGTTATTACGGGCGATTTCAATGTACACAATTCTTCGTGGCTTCTCCATTCGGGCCAGACAACACCCGAAGGAATGTGTGCTGAGATCTTTGCTGAGTTTAACCACCTAACTCAGCTTGTCACCGAGCCCACTCGAATATCGGACATTAATGGCCAAGCGGAAAATACTCTTGACTTGTTTCTTACGTCTGACCCTGATAAATACACTATCAGTGTATTAACGCCTCTAGGCAGATCAGACCATAGTATTATATCTGCAAATTTCTCGTGTCAAGCTAATCCAGTTAGAGAAAGAGCTCCGAAGAGAACCGTGTGGCAATACGAGAAAGCCAACTGGGACGGTCTCAACAACTTTTTCCGGATCTTTAACTGGTCACTATGCTTCCTCGATAGTGACGTAGACTCCAGCGCAGATATGATTACTAATATGATTATTTTGGGAATGAAAACTTTTATCCCGAATAGGGTTAAAAGCATCAAACCCAAGGAAAAGTCATGGTTTGATTCAAGCTGTAAAGAGGTTATCAGGGAAAAAGAAGTAAAGTTCCGGTGTTTTAGAGCCAACCCAACTGAGGAAAACCGGAACAAGTTTAAACAAGCCAGGAAGGCATGCAATGCCCATATTCGGCGGACCAAATTTTTACATGGCAGTAAGAATTTTTGGTCATTTGTAAAAAATATGAAGAATTCTTCTTCTTCCTCGGTCCCTACGCTCGTTGACAATGACACTCCAGTTGTTAGCTCGCTCGCGAAAGCTAACCTTTTTGCTAGGCAGTTCGCCGCCAACTCTTCGCTGCCTGAGAGTGTCATGACTCCGCCTGCTCTTGAGCGCGTCAATGATTCCATGGGACAAATCTTCTTTCGCACTCGTGCTGTGGCGAGAGTCCTAAAGGATCTCAACATACATAAATCCGCTGGTCCGGATGGTATCCCCGCTATTATTCTGAAGAGGTGTTCTTCCACGCTGGCAAAACCCTTGCGTAAGCTTTTCCATCTATCCTATTCTTCTGGGCTCGTTCCGAGCAGTTGGAAAACAGCATTTGTCCAGCCAATCCCAAAAAAAGGCGAATCTTCTTCTCCCTCCAATTATCGTCCGATTGCACTTACGTCCCTTCTTTCTAAGGTCATGGAAACGCTGATAAACTATCAGCTTAAGAAATATCTCGAAGACCGAAAGCTTCTTAATGACCGGCAGTACGGCTTTCGCAGCAACAGGTCCACTGGTGATTTGATGGTTTATCTCACCGAACAGTGGAACAAATCTTTACATCGTTTTGGAGAAAGTAAGATTGTTGCACTTGATATTTCAAAGGCATTTGATAAAGTCTGGCATCTTGCTCTCTTATCGAAAATGCGTGCCTTCGGAATCGATGAATCCCTACTTCGTTGGATTAGAAACTTTCTTTCGAATCGTTCAATACAAGTTGTATTGGACGGATTCAAGTCTGAAACCCACAATATAAATGCTGGTGTGCCCCAGGGCTCCGTTTTGTCTCCGACCCTCTTTCTCATTTTTATTAATGATCTCTTGTCTGTTACTTCTAATCCAATAAATTGTTTTGCTGACGATAGTACCCTAAGCTTCTCATATTCGTTTCCAGATTCACATCCCTGCTCTTCGGATGTGGAACTGCAACGGCAAAATATGATAAGCTCATTAAACTCTGACTTAAACAGCATTGTTCAATGGGGAATTAAGAACCGTGTAGAGTTTAATGCTTCGAAAACTCAATGCTGTCTGGTATCGTTGAAGCGAGATATACCCCCCCTGCCACTGTCCATGAGTGGCACTTGCATCAATGAGACCGAACATCTCGAGATTCTCGGTATGTGCATCACTGACCACCTCTTGTGGTCCGAGCACATACGCGATGTCGCCAAAAATGCCGCAAGATGTTTGGGTTTCTTAAGACGGTGCAAGAAATTTTTCTCCCCGTCTGATCTGGCTATTATCTATAAAACCTATATCCGTCCAAAGCTTGAGTACAATTCACATCTCTGGGCTGGTGCTCCAGCTACATACTTAAGCCTCTTGGATGGAATTCAAAAAAGAGCTGTAAGAATGATTGGTGATAGAGAGATCACTGATGCATTCACCACTTTAGACCACCGTCGTAACGTTTCGTGTCTCTCTCTGTTTTATCGTTACTTCTACGGTAAGTGCTCTAGAGAAATAGCCAGTTGCATTCCACCCCTTAAACAATTCAACCGTAATACCCGCGCTTCCAGGAATGCCCATCAGTTTACCCTCGAGCCCAACTTCGGTCGTACGCTCAAGTATAGAGAATCGTTCTTTAGCCGTACTACGCGAATGTGGAACTCTCTTCCACACTCTGTTTTTCCCGATCATTGCAATGTTCAGGAATTTAAAACCAATGTACACCGGCACCTCCTCTCTAGCCCCTTCCTTCTTTCCTAAAGTACTCACTGTGTCTATGGCATAAAAAGGGTATAAAAACCCCTTGAGTGTGTGCTCATTATAAAAAAAAAAAAAAAAAAAAAAACTTGAGCAAAGGCAAACCACCTCATTTTTGTTGCTGTTTTTGCTCACTTATTTGCATACACGAGGTAACGGTAAAATATATAAATAAATAATAAATAAAATAAATAATAATTTGCGGTATCCGGAGGGTAAAACGTAAGTCAGTTTCCGATCTCCTATTGTCTCTGGACACAATTCTGTTAATGTCATGTTAGACAATATACATAGATAGATAGATTGTTTGTATTTCATCTTTCACGGGCACTGCCTCTTGCGAAGAACTGACAAAACTTCCAAGAGTATCATCTGTCATGAAAAAGTGCTTCTAAACTTTGCCGTTCGGAATCGGCGTTAAATTGTAGGTCCTCTCAATTCTTCACACGCACCTAGAGAATTGTTGATGAGAGTAAGTCACTTATACTTTGGCTCTTCTAGAGCTGTCGCACCCCTGACGTAAAAGTGGCAATTTTATCCCATTTCCCATTTCGCATTTCTTTCACAAAGAAATTGAATTTATTTCTCGAAAGGTTTGAATCTCTTTTTGGAGACGGATTTACACATACTTCCACACGGATTTTACATTATATACTACGAGTTTGACATTTCCAAGTTTTCTTTTGTTGTAATTATCATGTTCAAAACGATTTTACAGCTGACTAGTGATCAGACAACTCAGACATTCAAAAAAAGGGATTGATTCGTTTTTGCACATTTCTTACATTGATTTTAGCAATTCTTCTTGGTTGTAAGAAAAGCCACATTAGATATTCACGAGTACCGAGCAAAACTTATAAAGGAAGAACTTGTTTGAAGTAAAACTTCTTTCGGTAAAATTTCTAGATGGAAAAGGAAATCAATTCAAATTTCAAACTGGATATTATATAACAGTATCTAAAATGACATTATAGGACACGAAATTTATTCGTATCACAGAAATAAGTTTTAATACGCGATCTTTTCTTTCAACGTGTCTTATTACTTAAATGGGAAGTTGGTATTTAAAATTTTATGAAAAATAAAACAGAGATAATACAAAAAATAAACACTTCTGAACTTTTGGGGTAGACAAACGACAGTTGTTGTTATGTGAACCTTGAACTTATAGCGTTTTTTTTTTGGTAATCCGGAATTGGTACACAGAACTGTCCGATTCCGGATACCAAACGAACACGCAAACACATTTTTTTGCCTAATGGTTGAATGTCTATGTATTTGTAAAACATCATATGCAGAATTGAAGATGACTTGACATTGTTTTTATTTTCTTTATTTGTAAATATGGCGGCGAGTACGTATGTGCAAATGTGTGCATGTATGCGTGATTCTGTTTTTGATTCCGACTTCAAATTCGGAATCGTTTTTCTGTTCTATCCAGTACAAGAACTGTCATCTTGTGCCAAGTGAACGAATTCAGAATCGTTCGGAACAGTTCCGGACGACCAAAAAAAAACGCTATTAAACATGGTTTACAAGTACAAGAGTACAATACAAGAGATAACGAATTCCAGCTTTGAGATTTCTGACGTGTCTTTCCTACACCGTTTTTGATTTATTTTCCGGGGAACTTCTGCGAATGTTTTTTTAGTATCAAATGGCAGTTATTGTTCTGGAGAGATGAGATATTGAATTCTTATTCGATATTGAACTGGAATTGCTGTTTAATACTTTCTTTTTTTCTCGTCATCATGGCGACACGTGGAAAAACGTTATGGAGGAAAGAATGCGTTGCTCATATTTCGATATCTACAAGAGGAATCGGAGATCACATTGACAAACCCGTTGAGCATATTATTGAATGAGGAATTTCTGCAATAGAGGACTAGGGTTACTCGGCAGCTAAATTTATAGAAGTGAAGTGAAAGCAAAGAACTGAGGCTTTTTAGTTTTGGCACGATATTTAATTCGAAAATCTTGAAAAATTCTACACATTAAAAAGACAAGATAAGCCTGAGCTCTGGTTGATATTTTCATGGCTAGAAATTCTTCATTATATGGGATTGATATAAGCTGAGGTTGAGGTATCTGTTATCTGATCATAACTCGGTAACCAGATCTCGCCAATGTTTTTGACTTTCGGGGGTTAAAAGAAGCTTTGGTGTATCATTTGGTATGGACTAATGTTGATTTGATGTTCGAAGGGTAGCCACAGTGCATTCAAGAGGACACAAACGTCCACAGCAATCTCTGTCTGTCAACTTCTTCTCTCCACGGATACGGACGGAATTGATGATCACGACCCACGCAAACGATCTAAGGACAACGAATTTCGGTTTTGCACTTGGAATGTTAGGTCCCTTAACAGATCACGTGCAGCCGAACAACTAGCGGAAGCCCTTCAATGCTATAAAGGAGATATAACCGCCATCCAAGGAATGCGATGGGATGGTCCTGGCCTACGTAAAATAAACAACTGTGATATCTACTATGGCGACTGCTACCGGGAACAAAATCAGCATCCATTTGGGTGTGGACTTATAGTTGGGACTCGACTCAGGAGGAAGGTCTTGAGTTTCAACTCAGTGAATGAGCGCATGATCCGCATCAAATTCACCAATGAAAAGGGCTAACTATAATGAACGGAACAGATCGGACGGAGCCGTCCGTAACTGAGCGAAGAAGAAGAAATCTTTGATGGAATAATTCAATCAGCGTCTATAGAGACCAACTATAAAGAGCAATGTCTAGTTTTGGCATCCCAGAAAAACTCGTCCGTCTGTGTTAGATGACATTGGAAGAACTCACCCTGTTATATCATGGTCGGAAAAAACTAACGGACGCATTTGATGTCAAAAAAGGTTTAAGACAAGGCGATGGGCTGTCATGTGATTTTTTCAACATCATTATTGAAAGGATTGTGCAAAACTCCAGGGGCACAATCTTTCAAAGTCCGTCCAGCTACAAGGATATTGACATAATTGTGGAACACAGCTTGATGTCAGTGGAGCATTCGTGAGTTTTGAGACGGAGGCCAGAAAGATGGGTCTAACGAGGACAGACCAAGTTAATGCTGTCAACAAGAAAGGACAACCAACATCGACGTCTGGGAGCCAACGTCAGTATAGACAAATTTAACTTCTAGGTAGTTGAGTACTTTGTCTACTTCGGTTACGCTACAAGCTCAGACGACAAATCCGGCGCTGAAATCAAACGAATTGAGTAGTAAAGTCCTCCCCCGAGCAACTAAAGTGATACTCTTCAAAACCACTTACCTAACCGGAAGGACGTCGCAGAAGAGAAAGACCGCGACTCAGGTGGAGCACCCAGGTGGTAGAGGACCTTAACCAACTTGGTGTGCGAAACTGGAGACACCTAGCTATGGACCGAGCATGTTGGAGACGATTGTTGGATGAGGCCCTTGTTCGACCTGGACTTTAGCGCCGCCATAAGTAAATAATGGCGATTTGAAATCGCAGACATTTCCTGAAGTTCGAAACCGAAACAAATTATTTGGTTGATTATAACTTTATTACCGAGCGCCGAAAAACAATCGCTTTCAATGGCAGATTGAATACTTACAAGCCTTTTTTTAAGTACAATATGTATGTATGCTGTTGCCAAGGATAATTGTGATTTGAAATTGTGGGAAAATGTTTGCAAAGAATTAAAATTTTTGTCAATATCTCGGCTACATTTACCAAGCCTTCAAAATACTTGGAACCCATTTTGGTGAATAGAATTCGACCAGACCTTTCTTTTGATGTATCTATCATTCGATAATTCTTAGAATTTTTTTCTGTCCAAAATTTTGACAAGTGGTGTGCATGATATTTTTCGTAAGTCCTGAAAGAAATCAATTTCGCTAAGTTCAACTTATTTCATAGTTCTCATTATACTGAGCTAACTGCTGAAAGCCAAACTCACAGCCTTATTACCGTACCCGATCGGAAGTTTTATTTCCTTCACCGTGCCCGAATCGTTGTTGTTTTGTGAGTGAAAGAATATTTTTATTTCCGAATTCCGACACTTTTTTGTTTCGGAAACAATCGGACAAAAACTAAACTACTCGCAATTTCGCAATGCATGAAAATGGAATGAAATCGCTATCATTTTGAAATTCCGACGCAAATTTCAATTTTTTTCGTAGATTTCTACGATTAACCCGTCAGAAAGGTTACGGTGTAAGAATTTTTTTAGAAATAGTACGAATCGGAGAGAATTTTGCTCCTATCGGGTACGGTAATAAGGCTGTCAATTCCGAGTTCTGGTTACCGAGATATTTGTACCCGAAGATGTTTTCTGTGAGATCTCACAATAATAGCGTTTTTTTTTGGTAATCCGGAATTGGAACACAGAACTGTCCGAGTCCGGATTCCAAACGAACATGCAAACACAGCTTCTAATGTTGAATGTCCTATGTATTTGTAAAGAATTGCAGATGACATGACATTATTTTTATTTCTAACTTCCCAGAGGAAGTTATTGTAATGGGTCTGATTTTGTGAATCTCCAATTTTCGCATTTCTCGATGTTTTGAGGTCACTAGAATCCGAATCAACCCTTTTTATGATGATGGCTGTGTGTGTATGTGTGTTCGTATGTCCGTATGTGGGGACGTGCGTTACGTTTTTTTAGCTCAATTATCTCGCGAACCACTCATCGTATTGGTCTCATTCGACGTGACATTGTGTTCTTAAGAGCTGATTAGGTTTTGTGCGAAATCGGCTTAGCGGTTTTTAATGGCAATCAAAAATCTAAGACAACCCTAATATAATGAAAGTTATGATAATTTCATCAATAATTTCAACAATAATGCAAAAACTCTTATAGTTAGAGTGAAAAAAAAAACAATATTCAGGATTATCATAGACTATATTTGATTACTAGCTGACCCACCAAACGCTGCTTTGACGTATAAATATTAATTTTCGGAAATACTAATCCGATTAGATTGCTTCAATAATAGAAAACTACAATATTCAGGCGCAATATAGGCTGTATTTTATTGTGCAAAGTAGTTTTTAATGAGTCCACAAAATGGTAAGATCAACTTTTGGCAGATGGCGCCACTGTTATTCAATAAACTTAACGTTTTTCATAAAATCTTCAGTTTTATGGAATTTGACTTTGAACCAACGTGCGTGTACAACTACAACGGGATGTATCGGCTGAATATTTTGCAAAATAACTAATGTTTTTACGTATTTTTCTACTCTGGAAAGTTAGTCGTGTGGACTCGATGGGTCGCACTCATATTTTCTTTATTTGTAAACGTGTCGGCGAGTACGAATGTGCGAGTGTGTGCATGTATGCGTGATTCTGTTTTTGATTCCGACTTCAAATTCGGAATCGTTTTTCTGTTCTATCCAGAACAAGAACTGTCATCTTGTGCCAAGTGAACGAATTCAGAATCGTTTGAAACAGTATCACTACCCAAAAAAAAACGCTATAAGCTAGGGACAAAACCAAAAACAATGTTATTTTTATGAACATTATGTACCATTATTCTCGTGCGTCATTTGACATAGAATGCCTGGGAAAAATGAGAGAACTGGCAATTTGAAATCGCGGGAAATTTTCTGAAGGTAGAAATCGCATGAAACGATTTTTTGCTTATAACCAAGCGCTGAAATTATATCCGGCTGCCATGCTTAAAAGAATATTTTAAGGCCATTATTTTGACGTATCGTTCTGCATATGTATGTACATGTGTAGGGTGACGGTTAAGCTTCATTACCCCTAATCACGAATAGAGTTCGGATGCAGTTTAAATCTTAGCGCCGATTACAAAAAAAAAATACACCTTGACATTGTTTATGATAATTTTTTATTCAACAGATTTAAATATGATAATTAAAAATTAACACAAAGATGATATAATATTGATTACAACAAAGTGGAATTATATTTTAATTGTTTTGTAGGCTGGGTGCGTTGTTTGAAAACAAATATTGTTGAAGGACCAAGTTAGTATTCATCGTTCTGGAAAGGATGATATGGATGTCCCAGAGCACTGTTGGAAGAAAAAGAACATTAACGGAATGCTTAAAAATTTCCAAAACTAAAAAAGAAATAAAAACAAACAAAAGTGCAAAAGTATCGGCAAGTGGGTGCATTACAAAATACGAGAAGAGATTTCAAACATTAAAATCCTTGATTGTTACTAACGCAAGCGAACTACACTTCAGACACACAAAGTCTGCAGTCAAGAACTTAACATATTTGGGCTTGTCTTTACCTTGAACGGCCTTTTCTTTCTCTTGCATGGTATATTTCTGACATAAATTTGTGCAATTGAATGAAATGCTAGCGTGCATTGGTCTTACAGGCCTTTTTTGTTTAAATTTGTTTACATTTGATGATTCGATGGAATAGTTTATAATAATATGAGTGAAGAGGAAGATTCTAACGTAACAAGCAAGATAATACTTTCAAGGTCAGTATAGGTCACACTATGACTATTTAAAAGTTGTCTTATCAAACAAACATTCAAATAGGAACATTTATTAATAATTATATTCGAGGTAACAGAGAAACATTCAAATACAAATTTTATGAAACGCCTCCCACAGACAAACCTCAAGTCTTGTTCTAATTCTTAAAATTCTTCATGGAAAGGATAGTGCGGGTGTGCTCCGGCCTCGCTATTGTTTTTGTATTTGCAATTAAATGAAAAGTTAAAAATCGAACTGAAAAAGAAAAAAATTAAACAAAAAATACAATAATTACCTTTCGATGGGGACGAAGCGTCCATTGCAGTCAAAACTGTCAATAACCGCCTCATCTGCGTCAGTCAAATCGAAGCTGAAAACATCGAAGTTCGATGCGATGCGAGATTTGGTTACCGATTTGGGGATCACAATGTTGCCACGTCGCAATTGGTAACGAATCAAAATCTGTGCTGGAGTTTTGTTGTATTTCTTAGCAATCTCAACAATCTAATGAAGAGAAACATCAGTCAGTGAGTAATTTTAATTGCAGTGTAAACAAACCTTTGGATCCTCCATCAAGACGGGATCGCCAGGCTTGGCCCATGGCCTGTTCGGTGATCCCAAAGGACTGTAAGCAGTTATGGCAATGTTCTTCGACTTGCAGAAGGCCATCAATTTCTTCTGATTCAAATAGGGATGGCATTCAACTTGATTGGTTGCCGGTGGGATACGAGCCGCAGCCAGCACCCTCTCGACTTGTTTCTTATTGAAATTCGAGATACCAATTGACTTGGCCAAACCAGCATCGACGAGTTTCTCCATTTCCTTCCAAGTGTCAACATAATCGACTTTCGAGTACAGTGTCTTGCCGTCGGGTCCTGCCGGGAAGAGGGATTCGCCTTCGGCATAAGCCATTGGCCAATGAATCAAGTACATGTCGACGTATTTAAGACCAAGATTCTTCAAAGTTGTTTCGCAAGCACCACGAACCAAATCGGGACGATGGAAGGTGTTCCATAGTTTGCTGGTGATGAAGAGATCTTCACGCTTGACAACGCCTTCGGCGATTTTTGCATTCACACCTTCACCGACTTCGTGTTCGTTTTGATAGACGTGAGCACCGTCAATGTGGCGATAGCCAATGTCGATGGCGTCCTTAACGGCTTGGGCTACCTCACCTGGAGGGCTCTGAAAATCGAGTTATTAAAAACTTAATGAGGGAATGCTAACAAAATGCATGGAAACAGATATTTAACAAAGGTGTGTGCTTTTCGCCACCTGATTTCAAGATCTAATTAGCTTCTGTTGAATTTTGTTTTATAACTAGAGTGGAAAACAGACGGTCACGGCTGAAGATGAATCATTGGAAAATATTTCAATGGAAGGTCGTTTAGTTGCTTGCAGGTCTCGTTCAAAAAAGGGTTTTAATATTCACTTAACTTCTTTTGAATTGGAAATGGAAGTTAAACACTTATTCCAAAGTATTACCATCAAAAGGCTATCAATCGATTTTAGAAGGATAATGATAAAGAAAGTGGTTGGTTCCATTTACTTGGTTGAGAATGAATTATAGAGAACCCTCAATTGTAAAAGGCACCGGCACGCGGCCGAATCAAACGCCGGCAAATTAACAATTTACCAAAAGTTTCCAAATTGCCGGGGAAGAATAAACTCTGTCGACAATGAATAATAAAACGCCTTTGAATCACCCGAATAGTCCTCTTCCGACTAGTTTAGATTCTTTGTCATTAATAGTGGAAAAATACAGCAAACGTTAACTTCCCCAAACCACTTAAGTTCTTAAATTGCGCTCCCTAATGTCCAAAGCATAAACACACTTTGAAGAGACATGACAAGTTAATTTGCAACACTCATTGGTCGCATGGATGGAAACTTTAAAATTTCCAAAAAGTTAAATTAATAAATCATTTGAGACCCAATTTAATTGACAAAACTATTGTTTGACCTCTTCCGGGACTTTGGTTTGGTTGCTAGCGAATCATCTGAAGAGCCAACCGTTAAACAAATAGTTGATGAGGTTGAATTCACGTAAACACTAAACATTGTTTGCACTCAGAAGCACACCACTCTGCTCTGATTATCTTATCAAGTCAAGTCGTCTTCTTATCAATGATTTTAGTTTTTAAATTGCTGCTTACGATATTTACAATAATTAGGAATAACCATGTTTGTTCTCAACTGAAGCTTGAGCAAAATTTCACAATTCGAAGAAGAATTATTCAAAATCAATGGGGAACTAACTATGATTGAGCAAGTTAATGAATTATTTGTCGTATTTGCTTCGATTTGGTGTGCCACTGCCACTGCCACATAAATAAATAATTCATCTGTTACGTCACAAAACACTCAAGTATCTACGTAGCTTACTAGTCAATCAGTTTTTAGTTTTAAAAACAAAAGCAACGATATGTTGGGATATTTCTAGACTTATTAGAAATTCTATGAAATGACAGCAATCAAGGTCGTCCTATAATTTTATTCTAATGCAAGCGAGATGCAATGTAACGAGAAGAATTATCGCATTTCTATTCATTTATATAGAAAATAGGAGCAAGAAACTAGAAGTGTGCGTACGGTAAAGATAAGAAAATGCAAATTTTGTACTTACTCCCCATGTTCCGAGACCAAGAATTGGCATTTGCCTGCCATTATTTAGCGTAACATTTGGTACTTTAGGGCCCATTTTTTTTAGTTTGAAATTTTATAAACAAAGAAAAATTATGAAGATAATGTAATTTGTTAAAGAGATGACGATAGGAGGAGCACAGTTTTAACAACACTTGGAGAGAACCGGTAAAAAACTGACAAGAAATTATTTAATTCACGCTTTTTATCAAAATATTATGCAAATAGCGTGGAACTTTTGCTGCTGAGCTTTTCTTGTTGACAGATGACTTCGAATTCGAACTTTGAAGTTTTATTTGCTACGTTACGTTGAGATTACGTGAATAAGTGATGCCACTTTATATTTTTTATACCAATTATCAAATTCCAGTTTATCGATGGACCAATGACTATGCGTGAAACAGATTAAACCAGCAACAGCACCAGCGCCGTCAACAGCAAACAGCACGCTGGCTAGCAAATATTTCCCAAACACATTGCCACCAGCGACGTCTAACAATAATAACCAATCAATGATAGTCATTACATGTATTTTTATTTTTTGTTGTTTGGCGTTTCTGATTTTCGTACATGGAAAGTTGTCAGCAATGGACCAGCAACAGCAAATTTAGGACTTTGACCAAACGACGCTGTTGACGTTGCTGGTGCTGGTTTAATCTGTGTCGAAAGATTAAAATACATGGGCTCTAAAACAATGGCCGCCGCTGTTGCTGGCGCTGTTGCTGTTGTTGGTTCAATCTGTTTCTCGCTTAGGTTTTGTCTTTAAATATATTGCAAATTGTGGGAAACCGAAAAGTTCAAAATCTCAAACAGCTTTCATCCATTTAACCAAATCATTTATGAAAACGAGCAAATAACTACGTTTTTCTACTATTGAAAACGTTGCACATAAGAGAAAGAATGACATTGAGTAGTCAAATACCATTGGTCTGTTCTTATTTTGTCTATGGTCCACTATAACTGTTGTATGGAACATTCAGGGGCAAAAACACCGCTTTAATAAACGAATGAGAACAATACTTACGAAGAATGCGATCTGTGTGAACAATTATTTCAACATTAGCCGTGTTTTTTTCACTAATCAGTAGCCAGCACAGTAATCTAGTGCGAATAAAACGCTCCAACTCACTTTATCTGTCAAATTCGATTTGTATATGGCAATTGTTACATACAACGTCGCAAAATAAACCTGTGGGTTACGCCTTGGGTTACACAGAATTAGCAAGTACTTCAACCTAAGCGAGTGCATAACTCGGATGAGCTCAGATCATTGGATTTGTATTTTTTCTTCTTAACGCCAACAGAGCTGTCTTCATTTCAATGATTGAGAGTTCTATCGCCGGCACAACTGTCATTTTGTTCTGCCCTTTTTATCGACTGCAATCCAAATTGTTGTTGTTTGCAAAGGGAAATTTTGCTGTGCTGCCTACTGAGTTGTAAAAAAACACGACTATTGCCAAACGATTTCGCTATTTACGAGGAAATTCTTGCTAAGCCGTGTGCGAATTGCGTGTTTATCAAAATTTGACGTTTGGTTAAATGAAATATGTTAAAATTTAACTAACTGCCGAGCAGGTTAAAATGGGACACAAGTAGTTACATTTAGCTAACCTTTTTGAGCAATTCGCAAACGGCCTTAACATAAAATGTTTTTGACAAAATTACACGCATAAAATAAGTTGGCGAAGGCGAACGAACGAAATGGTTCAGAAACGCAGGAGAAAACTTATCAAACTTCAAACATGCTTAAACTAAATAACAGTGATCACTTTATAACAAGATTGGAAACCTACCTACGTTTACCCTCCAAATACCGCAAAAGTTATTTTTTTCATACACACATACTCTTGCAGCAAACTTGCTTTATTATGTAGGCAATTGTATCATTATTACAATAAAACGCATATTCTTACAGCTAACCTGTGTCTTTAATTTTGTATTACACGCATACTCTTACAGCTAACCTGCTCCCTTAGCTTGTAGGCAAATGTCATTTTGACAGCAAGCTTTCCCATCTTGTTATAACTGATCAGTGCTAAATTATTTCTTAAATTTTGTTTCTACTGTCATTTTTGACATATGTATATTTCCAAACCGTAACGCTTAAACTATGAATTTATCTCGAGATAAGATTTCTTTCAATAAACATCAAATTACTAGAATTTTAAAAGCAATCAATTCGTTTCCTTTTTGAGACTCACACGGATTTTATCTCTTCGCTGTTTCCATTCTGCAACCTCTAAATCAATGCATTTCGATCTTTTGAAAAGCAGTTCAAGGTCTCTCACCCGCATTCTGTCTATCAACTGCTATAGAACTGTATTTTTATAACTAATCTTAAACACGATGTTTCTTTTATCAATGGTGAAATATAACAATAATAGTTGTTTTTGTCCTATCTCTTTTCGATTATCTAAAAGAAATTCCCCAATTCTCTCGACTCGAAGTTATTTAAGCCTCTTACTTACCAAACTGTCTAATCAGTTATTTTCGTTTTGAAGACGGTTCGGTTTACATTAAGGAGCAATGCATTGCGCAGTTTTTCAAATAATATTAATACTAGTTATTGGAAGTCTTGGAATCCAAGCAGAACTGAGATTTTTTAACATAAGTGACATTTTGAGCGCCTTGAAGCCGTCTAAATCCAATGGCGTTCGAGTTCAAGGTGACTGTTCGTATAAAATAACAGGCGATTTGACAGATCCACATCCGTTATTTCTTAAACATAATACAACGCAGTTGTTGTTGCCAGGTTCATCTGGAATTGTCAATATTAAAAATGGCCAACACTTTGACATGTACTGTACAAGAGGATTTGCCGAACCCTTACCAAATAAGACCAAGATATCTCCACAATGTCTTCAAGGTTCATATTTCTTGGTCGATGGATCTATTCGGAACTTCAAGGAATTTTCTTGCATAGATTGGTCAATTTATACAGCTCGTCGAACAAATCGTACTTGTAATGGAGGAACAATTCTCATCGACATAGGCTTCGAGATCGATGGAGACAATTTTGTTCATGTCATGGATGTGTGTCATGACGAAGTGAATGAGGTCACTCGATATGTTCATCACAAAATGAACCCCTCTTCTCAAGGCTATCAGCGATATGCCACCAGACCGTTATTTATCACTGGAGACTTTTTCAAAGGCCGAGATGTCAACGAAGTCTAAACAAAAGTTAAACAAAAACAGACATTTGATGCAATTCTTGGAGAGAACACAACAAAGTATTTTAATTCCAACGATTTGTATTTGGCGAGGGGTCATATGTGTGCCAAGGCTGATCATGTTTATGGTACTGTGCAGAGAGCGACGTTTTTCTTTGTGAACGCTGCTCCACAATGGCAGGCATTCAATGCTGGTAACTGGGAAGTTGTCGAACATTCTGTGAGGAAGTTTATAGCCGATCGTGGAATCGATGTCGATTGCTATTCGGGAACATGGGGTGTGTCAACTTTACCGGATGTCAATGGCACTGAGAGAGAATTGTATTTGGATTTTGATAAGAACAATAACGGTTTGATTCCAGTGCCGAAAATCTATTTCCGTGTGGTTGTAGAACCAGCAACGAAAAAGGGCATTGTTTTGGTGGGAGTTAATAATCCATATGTTTCCTTGGAACAAATTTATCGAGAATATGTGATTTGTGATAATGTTATCGATAAAATTACTTGGATTCATTGGAATAAGGAAAGCTTAGAAGAGGGTTATTTATATGCATGTGAAGTTGCGCAATTTAGAAAAGTTGTTAAGGAATTGCCCGAGTTTGACGTCAGAGGATTGTTATATTGATCAAAATAATTGTTATAAGATTAAAGTGTTACTATTATATGAGATTTAATTTGTATGTTTATTTAAAATAAAGTTTGACATTTGATTGTCAGTGCTGAAGCGAACAAAGTTTGACAGTTCATAATGTTTTGTTTTAACTGCCGGGACAGATCTAACAAATGTCACGTAAAGTTAAGTGGTAATAAAGGTGACAATAAAGCGCCTCCTTCGACAAATAATAGAGTGGCGCGACAGCTCTTAAAGAGCCAAGGCCTAAGTGGCTTACTCTCATCAAAAATTCTCTAGGTACGTGTGAAGAATTGAGGGGACCTACAATTTTATGCCGATTCCGAACGGCCAAGTTGAGAAGCACTTTTTCATGACAGATGATACTCTTGGAAGTTTTGTCAATTCTTCGCAAGAGGCAGTGTCCGTGAAAGATGAAATAAAAACTTTGGGCCCAAGTAGGATTCGAACCCACGACGTTCTGCTTAGCAGCCAACGCACCTAACCACTAAGCTACGGACACTACCCCCTTCGACAAAACATAACTAAAAATAGACATTTTCAAATCTTATCAGTTTTTCTCCCAAAAAAAATGAGTGTGCAAAATGCGTTTAAAAATAAATGGGGAAAACTCACTTGAAGCATGATCGTCACGATAAAGACCATTTTTGATTGAGCAATTATCTTGATTCTGTCATTTCAAAGCTGTCAAAAGAACAAACTTTACGGTGAAAAAGAAAACACACACATACATTTTGTTATGTTCTTTCAATTTCATTATTTATCACACAAACAGCATTTCTTCTTACATCTAATATTCGCTATTTCCCTTTACTCAATACAATAACGATGTAACATCGAACTTGGGCAGGTACGGATTTTTTCGAGCAAAATCAGCGACTTCGCATGCATACGAATATCCTGCTTTGATGTCGGTCTTCTTCCAGTTAATCCAATTGATTTTGTTGCTCACATCATTGCACAAAATATAATCCTTCTTTATTTGCTGCAAGGACAAATGAGGATTGTTGACACCAATTAAGACAACTCCTCGCTTTGTCGATGGTTCAATGATAACTCTGAAGTACAACATCGGAACTGGAATCAAACCATTATGATTTTTGTCGTAGTCCAGGTACACCGGAGTTTCAACTCCTCTTCTATCGGGCAAAGTTGTCACACCATACACTCCCGTCCAGCAATTCAAATTGAGTTTGTTTTGAGAAACCCATTTTCTGACACTGTCTTCAACTCTTTGCCAATTACCAGCGTTAAATACCTGCCACTGTGGGGCGGCATTCAAAAACAAGAATGTGCCTCTTTGTTCGGTGCCATAGACAAAGTCCGCTTTCGCACCCATGTGACCTCGAGCAAGGTATACATTTGTGTTTGTGTTGATATAACTACCAGCTACTCCACCAAGTTCGTTATTGATTGTTTTGATCTGAGTTGCCTGCTTATACAAATTGTCAACGTTTTTGCCACCAAAGAATCCTGCAGTTACGAAATTTGGCCGAGCAACACCATTTTGGAAGTAGTTACTTCCGGGTGATAATGAATGTGCCACATATCGTGTCACTTCCAAATCTTGGTCGAAACAAATCTCCATCTGCTTGACAAAACGACTTCCAACATCAAACCCGGTATTGACAATGATGCCGCCATTGCAACGGGCACCGGTCTTATAAGCCCTGGGTGTTATCCACGATGAGCAAAGAACCTTACCGAAATCAATGTTCGAACCACCGATTTTGAAAGTTGTTCCAGACACACATGTTGCAGTTTGACTACCAGATTTGCCTGAGGGATAGGAGTATGTCGATGGACAGAACATTTCGACACTTTGTCCAACGGCAAATTCCATAACTCCGACATCATTGAATGGATAAATTTGAGACGTTCCGGGTTTCAGATAAAGTGGCTGAGGACTTCCTGCAGTTGACAAACTAAAGCTGCAACCTGTTTGACAATTGAATTATTAAAAAGTTGAATGATGAAATTTCAAGTTATTTCATACCTGCTCTTGGTATTAAACGTGACTCGTCAAATATTTCGTCAGGTCGGTCAATAATTTCTTCTAAATCAGGAATTTCATCACTATTGGAATTTTCTGCTGGAGTGACTACATCCTCTCGGTTCTCCCGAAGTCTCTTTAAAAGTTTTGATGAAGAAGAATTCAAAGACTGGGCAGGACAGTTGAGCACAAAACTGCTAACGAGCAGTAATAAAACAGTTATGAACTTCATCCTGCGTGATTTGATGAAATTTGGCTGATAAACGGCCTTTAAATACTGCTCGTAAACGAAGCATATTGGCGCGTGTATTTGTCTACGATAAGTCTCAAGAATTGGCTGATATCTCAAAGATAATCTTGAGGACTGTATAGTTTAGTTGAAGATTTTTCTGAGTGGTTGTCAACTTAAAGATATTTTTACACATTTTGAGATCTGGAATTGTTCTAGTGCAATAAGGGGGCTTTAAAGAGTTTGTAAAAAATAGAAGACATGTTTTCTTTTATTTTCTCTTTATATTGTAAGCAAACGGAACTAATAAATCATGATTTACAACTAAACTGTAATACAACAGGTCAATGAACATTTACTTTACGTAAGGCTGTAAGTTGAGAAGACAAACTGTCAAAATTAACAACCTTATGTAAACTTTGTAAGCAAACAGAGCTAATTAATCAAGATTTATAGCCAAATTGTTAAACGATAGGCCAATGCTTCGTATATATTTTGGGAGTGGTCTCAAGATGGTAAACGATGGTGGCGTGCCATCTTGAGACCTTTTGGTTTGACAGATGTTCTATCAAACCAAGCAGAAAACCAATCCCGATAGTACTGGTCGTTCCATATACAAAGGGTCAATGAACATTTACAATAATTGCGTAAGGCCGTAAGCCAACGAGACAAACTGTCAAAACTCACAACTTTATCTCTCAAACCCCATATACATATATATACGGTCACCAGACTTAAGAGTTAATGAGATTTCTTTTAATAGGAATCATTCAATTTTATTTTTCTTACTGTAAAAGTCTACACCATAAAACCAATACGGAACTTCAATTTCCATTCAAAATGCTTCACTTTCTCACGTACGAAATTTCTCAATGTACATTGTTCGGTTGATGAAATTACGATTGCGAATTTATCGATAAATAATTCAATTGACAAATCTGTTCAATGTGTCAAACCGATAATAAAATCTATTGTAAATTTCAGACATGTCTTTTGTTTATCAGATAAGAAAATATTGTACCGGAAAATGTTAATTTGAAAGTTCAAATTATGTCTCAATATTGTTGATCATATCATCTAATAATAAATCAAATGAGGATCACATGGTGGGGTGATAGGATGAAGAATTTGATTTACCATCGATTAAGAATCGTTTGCATTTTTATGATTTAATTTTTGAGAAAGGGTTGCCAAGATGTATGACTTACCGTTGGGCAATTAAATCTCTTTCTTCAAATATGTTAAGTAAATACCTCGTCTAACAACACGCGTAGCTAAAATTCAAACAAAACTAAATGACGTTATGTAAAATATTCTGGCACTTAAGAGTATTTGCTTCATTTTGTGTGCTAAGAAAAATATGGTGTTGTTTTTTTCGCGTTTATTTGGCCAACTGTTTTTGATTTATTGAAAAATTAGTCAAAGCGAGATATTTCGGAGCTAACATGAAACCTTTATCTTGGAACTACATTCAGTACTTCGAAAACCCCAACTCGAAGCTGAAGCCAAGATGAAGTTTCCCACCGTTCTGTTCCTGTTCGCTTTCTGCTTTGCCCTAAGCAACGCACTTCCTGCTGAAGTTGCTGATGAAGACATAGAAGTGCCACAGGAAGTTCCGATGCCAAAGAGCCGTGCTCTCAAAGGAGGTAAATTCTTTTGAAAATGTATTCGTGTACCTTTCGTGAATCGAAATTCAAACCATTTAAAGGATGCAGTATCACCATCGACAAACTGGGAGATTCTCCACAGCCTCTGTTCCTTAAGCCCGGTGCTGAAACCCAATGGCCACTTGGCAAATCCGGTGACATGGAATTCAAATCTGGTGAATCTATGGAACTCTTTTGCTCGTCAACTTTTGCTAACCCATCAGGAAAATCAGGAAGTCAAACTGCAACTTGCGAATCAGGAATTAATTTCAAAATTGGCAAAGACACTTTCAACATCTCCGAAGTAACCTGCAAATCATGGCCTGTGTTTACAACTCGCAAAACTGGCGTCCCTTGCAATGGTGGAGATATGTATGAATCTGGTTTTCCAGTTGGATCACGATTTGTGAAACAATTTGAATTGTGCTTCAATGAAGTTGATGAAGTTACACATTATGTTCATCACTCATTGTCGCCTGACAATGCTTACTACCAGACCAATTCGGGTCGTCCCGGTTTCATCAAGGGCGGTCTATTCGGTCGCAAGAATGTCGACAAATTATACACCCAAAAGGGACAAACGGTGGCATTGGAAAAAGTTATTGGAAAAAACGCAGCGTTGTACATTGTAGTTAAAGAAACCTCATACCTAGCTCGGGGTCATTTGGCATCTAAGGCTGATTTTGTCACTGCCAATGAACAAAGAGGGACTTTCCTCTTCTCAAATACCGCTCCACAATGGCAATCGTTCAATGCTGGCAACTGGAAAACTGTTGAAGATAATGTCAGAAAATGGGTCGCAAAGAAGGGTATGAATGTGGAATGCTACACTGGAGTTTATGGAGTTACCACTCTACCCAATGAGAAGGGAGTTGAAACTCCAATTTATTTGGACTACGATAAGAATAACAATGGGTTAATTCCGGTTCCGATGTTGTATTTCCGTGTGATTGTTGAACCTTCGACTAAAAAGGGAATCGTTCTGTTGGGCGTCAATAATCCTTATTTAACAATGCAGCAGATTAAGAAGGACTATATTTTGTGCAAGGATATAAGCGATAAGATTGACTTTTTGAAATGGAAGAAGGACGACTTGAAAGCTGGATACTCGTATGCTTGTGAAGTGAACGACTTTGCCAAGAAGAACCCTAATCTGCCCAAGTTTGATGTTAAGTCATTGTTATTGTGAAGAGACGACTGAAACAGTGTTTTTGAAGAAAATAAATACAAATAACAAGTAGTTTTTTGCTTATTTTTATTTTATAACAGTTTCACAGACAACTACACACACAAACCAGCGTTATGACTAGACTAAGAGCTCATGAACTCCCTTCAAACTTGTTGGCAACTCATCAACAACTCGTATAAAATCATCAACTCTGCAAGCGAAGAAATATCCCTTTGGGATATTATCCCGCTTCCATCGTATCCACGGCACCCACTCGCTTATGTCATTGCAAATCAAATAGTCCTCATTGAGATCATCTAATGTCACATACGGGTTATTAACCCCAATCAGTACAACACCCCTCTGTGGCTTTGACTTTGTATCAACAATCAATTTGTAAAACAATTTCGGCACTGGTATCTCTCCATTGTTATTCTCATCTGTGGAGAGATAAATTTCCCTCTGTTGGCCTTTATCATTCGGCAGAGAAATTACACCCCAAGTTCCCGCATAACAATCGACTTCGATTTTCTTTTGCTCAAGCAATCTTCGAATTCCATTTTCGACAGCACTCCAAGTACCAGCATTGAAACTTTGCCACTGTGGTGCGGCATTGAAAAAATTAAACGTCGCTCTCTGTTGAACCCCATAGATGTGATCGGCTTTCGACGAGAGATGCCCCCGTGCCAAGAATTGAGTGCGATTATCGAAAAATCTCCCATAGTTATTTCCGAGGAGATTTTCGAAAACTTTCTTTTGGTTTTCTTTCGAATAGAGATGATTCATGTTGCGTTTTCCAAAAAATCCAGCCTTGCTGAAATTCAAACGGGAAACTGATTTTTGGAAAATGAATGTTTTCTGGTTTGAGTTTGTTGAATGTCCAAAGTGTATTGACTGAATTTGGGTTATGGCAAGCACTGATGGTTTTGATAAATCGATTGGTTCCGAGTTCGAATCCGATTTCGTAGAGATTTGCATTGTCTCCACATGTGGAATTAGCTTCTCTGACCTTGTACCGGAATGGCGAGGAACAATTTAATTGATTGAAGGGAATTTTCTCATTGTTCACTAAGAACGTTTTGTCTTCTGAACAGGTGGCGTTGATAGTCTTAGCATTGGGTTTCAAACGAAAACCTTTTGTACATTGCAATTCAACTTGGTCTCCACTGCGAATTTGTAATTGGCTTTTATCTCCAACTGGCCAGAAATTAGTCGAACCGGGCTGAAGGTGCAGAGGTTGTGGGTCAGGCAAGTCCTTATTTATATCCAAGAGACATGGAGCACCTACAAAAATGTTAAACTTTTAAATGAGTATTGTTGTGGAATCCATTTGAACTCACCATTTGGCACACGTTCCACTTTGATTTCCTCCGGTTGCTTCAATTGAATTCGTGAATTAACATCGCAAAAACTGAATGATACACAAAAAATTGCCAATAATATCTTACAAATGCACGTCATGATGATGTTCAGAACTATTAAAAGATGTATTTTATTTACGTAATCAACACTCTCTAGTTGAACAGCAGCAGAGAAGAGCACACAACAAGTTCTGCTGACTGTTCGTTCTTGTCTGTCTGTAATGTATCTGAAATCTCAGATATACTTGTGAGCGAGGTTGAGGTAAAGAAAGATACATTCACCTGTTACTGAGAAAGTTTGAAAGTAACACCAAACAAAACAGGGTCAAGCCATGTGCTATGACGATAATTTTTATTTGTTTTCATTCTCTCTTTCGAATTTATTTAGGTTTTCGGATTCGGAGTGATAAACTTCACTGAGAGTGATTCATTTGAAGTAAAAATGCTGTTTTCCCATTATCACTAATTACTTTTAATTATTGAAGTTTTCTTGTTTTGTTATTTATTGCCATAATTCCAAACTGGTTTTTATTTGGTAATTGATTTTCTTCCTGAAATGATTTGTTATTGTTTTTGAATTTCCGATAGTGTACAAATGTCACCCATATTTGCAGTTTTAATGTCATTGAACTTGATAGACTTCAGAGTAAAATTAAATAAGATAAAAATCTTTGTTTGAATATTGAATTTTAATTTTAGTTTCAGGAATAGTTTGTTCTGAGAAAAAGAGACTAAAATGTAGATCTCGGAATGTAAATCTCTTTTGAATGTACTTCAGAACCTACAGAAGCTACAACGAGCTCACAGATCCCTCTTTTACCTTCTGATAACCCAAGAAGTTAGAGTCTTCCTGAATAGCGTCGCTTTGTAGGCCTCTTGTCAAGCTGTATGTGTTCGCCTGCATTGTGCATTATAATGTGTTTATTGTTCCAGGGCACTGCGGCGTATACTTACTATTTATAATGGATGTAGGTTTTGTTCATAGTTTTAGCTTGAAAATCAAACTTGTTAATAGTGTTTAGTTGTTTTTGGATCGCAGAATTGTTTTAAATTTTTGAAACCAAACAAACGTTTAAATACATTCAAAGCCAAATAAAATACCCCATTTTTGAATTGAAAAAAATGTTCGTCATAATGATTTATAATCGTTTTGAACTTAAATATTTACAAAAATAATTACAAGAAAATATTCTGAGCCACCTGTTTTCCGGCTTCGATGCCCAAAAACACCACAGACAATACCTCTAGCAAAACCAAAATTTATTTCTAGCACCTGTTCGCTGTCAGTGAAGACCACATTCAATAAATTCAAGGAAAAAGCCAAGGCAAGTCATTGTAACATCAAAAATATTATTTTTTTGAGGTGTTTTTGAACATTTCAAAACCACAAAAGCTTTATGGGAACAATTAGTGTTTAAATCACAAAAAAAAAGTAAAACTTTCACTAAAATGACATTGAAAATAAAAAAAACAATAAAATTCAATGTTGAAACAATCAAAACCATTTTTCGAAAATTAGTGATTCAAAAAATTTTATTTTCTTAAAGCAAAAATTGTTTTCGCTTTGACAAAGACAAACAAACATTCGAATACAAACACATCCTAGTGCCAAAATATTTCATTGTAAATTAAGCCAAAAAGATCTGCTAATTGCACAAAGTGTGGTGCACTTCTCTCTCACTGTGCGGCATGACTTATTTTACTTCATCATTTTGTTTGCTGGCGTTGAGCTCGTTGCTGATCGGGAATATATTGTAGCCTGTTTGAAGACAGCTTCCAAACCATCAATGTCTCCATATCCAATCGCCTAGAAGTTGTCGGTCTTCGCAGTACAGTGTCATCTAAAATTGGAACATTATTAGAAACGAGAGATTTTGGCTCCTGTTGTCAAATTTTTGCAAAAAAAAAACGAAACTTTCGTGTTCTACCAGAAAAAGCTAATTATATCGCATAAATTTACAACTTTTATTTTTTTGCGTAGTCTTTTTACTGCCATCAGTGACGTCTGATGTCGTGTGTAGATATCGTTTAGGCGAAGAAAATCGCATTTGTTTTGTTTTCCTTAACAAAAAAAGTGTGAAACAAACTCTGTGAGTTAGGAATACAAGAATATACGAACATTGTGCTCTAGATCAAACGGATCAAAAGAGAATTTCTGCGAAATAAAACGAATTTTTATATAAAAATAAAATTATTCGGCGAGTTGAGAAAAATTGGCAGGACGTCTGCTTGTGAAATAGTTTAGTTGCGAATTGAAAATTGTACGAAATTTATTTGTAACTCTATTCTATACGTTTCGAGTGCGTGGACACACGGGAATTGTGTTTAATTTTATAATTAAATTAAATTAAAATATTGCGCGTTGTCGCTTTCGAATCGTTAATTCACTCCGATTGTGAATATAAAAGAAAATAATTATTATTTGTGATACGAAAAGTCAGTGTTAACTTTCCCTTAATGCCATTGCATTCGAATAGCATGGATTACCTTTTGAATGTAAATCCGCGACATGCACAAGGATCGGGACGTAGTGGGCGAAGACATCACTGGCATGATAGAAAACTGTATCCAGTTGATGAGGAGGCCACCGACACTGAAGATGATAGTGGAATTGCTGAAGAATCAGCTGAGGAAATGGGATCACGAGAAAGGGAACTCTCCAGTTTCCCCGATGTTAAAGTGACAGAACCAGCTGCAGGCGCACATAAGGTTGGAAATACCCTTGATAACTTCTTCGGATTTTGGTGAGTAAAATACTTTTTTGCATAGAAAAGTGTAGAAATGACTTAATTTCTAAGGGTCACTATGACGTTTACTTACCATTTTTTTCTTAATCGTCTAAGAAGTTATTGATGGGTTCGACTTTTTTGATTTTCAATTTTATTGCAAACAATAAGCTCCAACTGTTGAATCATTCCTTAGTTTATCACACTTTAAATAGAACATTTTCGACATACTTTCTTCTGCATAAATATTTTTTCCTTCCCACATTCGAGTTAACACATTTCTGCAGCAAAATTTTGATTTATTTTTTTGCAAGAATATCTTGTTTATTTTCACAACTTTGCCTTTGCGCAACTGTCATAAATACAAAAAAAAAAACAATATTATTTTCATGTTAAAACTAGCAATCATATTTGACGATTTATTTTACTAAACTACTTGTTAGACTTGGTTCATATTTAAAATAAGATCCTTAGCTAAAAATAACTGAATCCACACCGTCTACAAAGTTTCTGGGAAATCCCATTTTATCCATCTGAAAAATGCATGTCTAAAATTAAATTAAAGTTGACGAATTTTCTAATTTTGAACATGTTAAAAAAGCTTAAAGGGGATTGTATTTTTGTACCTACAAAATATTTCAAAAATAGGAAAATAACTGAAAAAAAACAAAAAACTAACAATTGCAAAGAGTAAATATTTTATTTTTTTCTTTTCAACTAAGACAAAACTATTTTTTTCTATTTTGGCAGCTGTACAATTTCATTTGCTTGTCTTATTTGTGCAGTTGTGTCGTACTTATGTCTATTTTGGTTACATAAAAAAAAATATTGCCTTAGAATTTATTTTCGCAAATATTTAAACAAAGCAAAAACGAAATACAAGTCAAATTTACTTAAGGCGTAATCAAATATGTTTTTCAATTTTTAATAACTTCCTACAAAATTGTATACAAACGGCAATAATTTATTGAACATAATTCTGTTTCTCAATCATTACTTATTTTCATTTTTTATATTTCGTACAAAAATTAATTGCCAAATTATGCCGAACAGACACTATTCTGTTCTCAATAAACTCTCGATAAACGAAAAAAATACTAAGCACTCCAAATTCAAAAACTTTTTTCAATTTCCTTTTCAATTTGCTTTCGAGAAAGTAAAATTCTAAGCGTATAAATATTACGATATAAATCTTCACATGACAGCATACTTTAAGATAATGGAGACTTTGAGTTATGACTAAAATAAATCATTTATTTGATACTTTGATCTACAAAATATTAATAAAATATTTACGATACCATTTTAAAGATTTGGTTTGGCAAATCTTAATAAATTTATATTGGCTGTCATTAATTACATCTGAGCCCTTTAAACCTAAAATCTTGAAACTAATAAATCTAATCGATTTGCAAGTGACATTATCTTTTTTATAAGTATCTACTTCCAATTTATATTGTTTCCTTTATCTCCTTTGTTTTGACCATTAGAACAAAATTTATTAACCAACCTCTCGAAAGGTTTAATAAATATTTTACTTTTGTTTTTTTTTTTTAAAGTACATTTTCAAGAGTTCTTCCATAAATAATATTTAATGTTCTCACTTTTCTTCATTGTTCTTTTTTCCCCTTCAAAATTCTAATACTCTCTATCTCGCAGTCAAGACAATATTACAGTCCATTAGGTAAAACTTAGGAGTCTGACACCTTGCAGATATTACAAATCTTGTTGTTCTAAATATCCCATCAATCATCAGACGCAAAGCAATATCAAGGGACAAAGACCGACTAAATGCGTTGCGGCATGTTTTTCTGTTTTGATTCCATCACCAGTATATTTGGGTGTAATAAATTACTTTTTTATATATGTTGATGTATTTCAGTATTTTTTGAATTTTTTAATATTTATTTTCAATTTTGAAATCACATGTTTGTGTTAACTAAAATAAATTGGGTGTTTATATATTTTTAAGCACTCACATATTATCTCCTTCAAATTTGTGTTCTTTTGTTTAAACAAAAATTGGGGGAGAAAAATTATTCTATGAAATATTATAAAATGTATAATTTGTCAAATTAAAAAGTCTTCTTTACGGTTTATTATGAACATGATGCATTACGAAATGATTGGTTTTTTGGGTGTCAAGGAAAAATGATAAAAAAAATGTTATTTCATTCAGACGGGACCGGAAATTATACAAAACATTCTGCTCCAACACAGACTTCATCCTAAGGACCATGAAAATGACTGTTTAATGGAAAGACATATTATTGGGTTCAGTGAATTCTTTTATGCGCAAAAAATTGCAAATTCCGAATGATTTTTGTTTGATCTTAGCTAAAGACTTTATTCCTAGGTCTGGTCCTGTTTAAACATTTTTTTTTAGGTTGCAGTAAATATAGCAAAATATCACAATCATTTTTAACGATTACTTCGGCACGAGACTTTTCCGAAATTTCAAATGAGCAATTTTCCCGGATAACTTAAATCGAATGATGTACGATAATTTTTTTTTTTTTTGGTTTTGTCCCTAACTTATTGTGGTCTCACAGAATAAAGCATATCTTCGGGTGCAAAATATCTCAGCAACCAGAGCTTTGGTGGTGGAATTGAGTTTGGCTTTCAGTTTTAAGCTCAAATTAAAGAGAACTATGAAATATGTTGAATTTAATGAAATTGACTTCTTCATGATTTTCGAAAAATCAAAAAATTGGACAGAAAAAACAATTCTTCCAAAACCCATCAAGAAAAGTCTGGTGTGAGCTATTCATCAAAATGAATTTCAAGTTTCTTGAAGGCCTAGTTGCCGAGATATTGGCAAAAAAGTCATTCTCGACAGCATTTTCCCGCAATATCAAATTGATATTACTCACAATTTTCCTCGACAACAGCTATACTATTGTACACCGAATAAAAGGCTTTCAAGTATTCTATCTGCCATTAACGAATCTTTTTTTAACAACAATTCTTTCAATTTCTGTCTTCAATAATTTTCCGGCAATTTCAAAACGCCAAATCTCTCAATTTTCCCATGTAGTCTATATCAAATAATGCTTGAGAACAAAGGTCTGTTGCTTTTCATCCTTTACCATTCACTGAAAACCAAAACTATCATCAAAAAATAAACCATTTTCTGTTTTCCAAACACTTGTAACAATTTCCTAAATTTACAATACTATATCCCCATACGTTTTGTCAATTCATTCTCACGCATATTCTCCATTTCTTACGCACAAATGACCCATTATTCAGCTGATTCCAATTTGATTTGTCAGCAAATCATTGAAATTCCCAACCCACTTAAAACCCCTCCGAATCATATCTCTTTATTTCGGCAATAAAGTCACTTTTAACGACTTGATTAACCTGAAAAAACCATCCTCCGGTACGAAAATCCATAAAAAATGAAAACAAATCGTTTACATCAGATTCCTTAAGAAACGAATTTTAACGAGTCTCCGTCCTCCCTGCATTGCCCGATATTTCGAATCAACTTGACTTTCAAAGATCTCTCAATCAAGTTAAAAACCATGAAGACACTCGACAGAGTCCCCTCCTTTTTGTTTGTTCATCGCATAAATATCTCATAAATATATTCCACTCCACTGGAACAAAATAAACGACAAAGATGAGTAAATTACCTCGAACTGAATATTCATATTCATACAAATTGCAACAACAAAAATAGTACAAAAACGATCGTCTGAGTGCGTTTTCGAAAGCAAATTCGCTGAAAATCAAAAATAAAAGTAAACAAAATCCACCGCTTTGAAGAACTCCATCAGCTAGAGCCAAAAGGATTTCGACGTGCGTTTACTGGAAAACAACCATATTATTGCCGGTCTTTAGAACAGTTTTTGAAAATGTTTCAATTCAGTTTAAAAACTGCCATTGCAATGCAAAGAACTCTGAAACTGTGCGTGTCGTATAATTGAGTTGAAAAAAAAACAAAAACTGTCAAAAATATATCAGCGAAAAATTTGGACCACAATCGCGTTCCTTGTATTTTCTTAAGAAAAGTTCGTCAAACAAAAGAAAACACTTCAAAAAGAAAAAAGAGAAGCACAAGAACAACAAACACTAAGAGAAAAAAAATAGAATTCAAGTTTCTTGAACATTTTCAAAACACAAAACGCAAAAACAGAAACAAAAGCAAACAAGAAAAAAAAAATCGGAAAAACATTATACCCAACGGATGGGGAATTTTCATTTATCGGCCTAACTCTCGCAGCCGCCGATGTTAGTCAGAAATACGTCCATCAGCCTGTTTGGCTCGGCAAAGTGAATTTGTGCCTCGTGTCAGGTGCTCGGCATCTCGGCAGTTGAACGCGCGCGTTCTTTGCCGCGACAAAAGGCTTTTTTTGTTATATTTTTTGTTTGTAACTGCATTTTGTAAGTGATCATTTGGCAATGTGTCGTCTTTTTCAATTAGAGGCGGTCATTGGCCCGTGTTTTGAATCATTGGGTACAAGATTTTCCTCTAGATGGGAAATTCAAGTGAAAAGTGCGGTCAAGTGTTGACAGACGGTTTTGTAGAAGGTATATTAAAATTTGTTTTGACAGACGATGGACTGCGAGCAGTGTCTTCAAAAGAAAGTGACGAAATGTGATTAGAGAGATGATTCTGTGTTCAAATTATAGAGTATTGTGTCAAAAATATTTTAATGGCCATTACAATGTTTTGGCATCCAATTTACCAAAGGATTTTTAAAATGCTATAAAAGCGAAAAAATGTATTTGAAAATGACTGAAATTATTTTCAAGTGAATTTACTTCTATGTTTTTTTTTTTTCTAACAAGGGCGAATTTCACAAAACAGGAATAATGATTTTAAAAATTGAAGGAGATCTTGGGTAATAAATCTGAAAATAATTTACAACACCATTTATCAAGATCGTTGTCCGACATAACCAATTTCCGAGCTGTCTACTAAAATGTATTATTTCTGGTTCCTGTACATCCATTATACCGTTTTCCGGGGGCAAGGCCACCAAGTGCTTGGTTTTTCCTTAATTTACATATAATTCCCATTCAATTTAAATAAACAAATAAAAACACGAAAAAGATACATTATCCAATAAAAAATTAAGTGTTGTTTAATTAAAATTGTAAACAACTAAAAAATCGAAAATGTTAGTGCAAAACCACGTTTTTAAGTTGCTTTGTTTAAACACTAACATTTTTTGTACAAAACAGCTATGTGTTTGTATAATGAATGGATTAATTAAATGCGTCTGTTAAAAACACCATACGCCTTCTATTAGCCAATTCTCACGAAGAATCGGCATTATTTTTCCTTAAAAAAAAGAAAACTTAACAAAACAAATTCAATTTCCATTCAGCAGCCAGTCATCATTCAATGTCATTGGTAGTGTGCCAAAAAGTCTTGCCAATTCCGATCAAAATGATGGCGTCTCTATAAATGATGCAGAGAAATTATCTTACGATTTTCTTGGCCCCATGTCCAGTCCGGATGTCGTGGGGGTCCACACATTCGTCACCAAAAAAAAAAACCTCCCACCATATAATTCGATTTTTATTACAAATATAATGTCCGCGCCCTGACGTTTGAATGTGACATTTGACAGACTGTTGCTATTGCACATGCCACTCTCTTATTTTTTCCTAAATGCCATTTGACAATTAGGAAAGAATAACATTTCAAAATAGTCACCTTGTTGAAAGAGATATTTAGGATGACGTAAAATTTCAACGAAATTTTGTTTATTTATTTGATGGAGGATCACTTTTTAAAATTATGATGGGACAAATTGTGTTTATTTTTTATATTTTGACGGCTAGTTTCTGGTTGCGTAGTGGGCATGTGGTTTTTTTCTCACTCCCCACAGTAGTGGTGAATAAATTTCAAACGAATCCGTGCACTCATTAAATTAAGATTTGCATTCTCACTATGAGTACAGAGTTATAAAAATAAATAAAATGCATCTTTTAATGTGCACATGTCTACTCTGTATACAACGGTCTATTATGGGTTTTATTGTGTATTTTTACCTCTTCTGCAGTTTTTGTTTCTTTCTTTATTTTTGGGAATTGCGAACGTAAGAGCAAATATTTAAGTAAATACAAAATTGATGGAGAAGATCCTAGCAACACGTTTCCGCTATTAATACAAAAAAAAGCGCTCTGGGGTGGATTATACTAGAAGAACAAAATATATGTAAGGAATGCTAAATTGAAAAAGAATACATTTTGAATAAACGAAAATGCAAAATAAATTAGAAAAAATTATAAATAAACAAAATGTTTGTAAATATTTTTCAATGAGCTATCGGAAATGGATTTTTATTTTGTTTTAATTGACGGAAAACCATAATTGAAAACTCGTAAAATAAATTTTTGAAATTTGTGTGTGCCTCTGGACTGGCATTTAATGGGAATGCTGAAATATCTCTTTGCAAAACGCTCATAAAAAACGAAATTTTAACTCTAAGTTGATTTCAAATCATAAGCGTTATTATATTCATGGTTTAAACTTTTAAAATCAAAATTTCATTCATGCATACTTTAGGGCTTCAAGCAAAAGCTAATTAAAGCTTTTTGAAATCTCCAAAAGGTGTTTCTTCTCAGATATTTCAACCAACGAATGACTACGTGTTCAAAAACTCACAAGAAACTTCACACACAAAAATAAATTTCTGAATGAAAGCTTTTCACTTTTTTTTTATTCGTATCTAAAAAAGCCCATTCTCTTGAGAGTTTTCAACATCAGTTTTTTTATGAATGCACAACTTTTATTCTCTGTTTTCGTCGATTGTTTTGTTTTAAAAAACAGACACATGTTTTTCCCAATTTTTATTTTTCCGTTCTAAATTTTATAGATAAAAATACATACATACATCATGAAATGTTTAAAATAAACTCTGAACTTAAACTAAAATTATTTTAAAAATAAACAGATTCTTAATTTTTGTTTTGTTCATGAGGTTAAAGCAAATTTAAATGATAAACAGATCAGAAGAACTTTAAATTCCTATCGATTCCAAAAATAACTTCAATAATGCGAACGTGTCAGTTCAGACGATATGTGCCCTTAAAAATTTCAAGAATTTCTGGCCACAATACACCCGAACGAATTCATGGTCAAATGCACTCTAGAATGCTAATGCGTTGTTTGCAACAGGAAACAGTGAATCGTATTTTCCTTCATTTGAGCGATCGATGATCGCTAGCCAATACTTACTCTGGTAGAAGGCGGCAACCAGAGCTTGTGCTGATTTTTTTTTCTTCATTCTTATAATGGATTCCCTTTTAATTTTAAAGGTCACATTCCCCCTTAATTTTTGTTTTTGTTTATTTTTTTCGGTATTGACTATTTTTAGCAACAGGCACACGCACGAACTGAAAACAAAGTAATGAACCGAGCAGAAGGCATTGCTGCTCATAGATCTCCCACACCCACGTTTGCAAAGAAATTATTACTTTCTGGATTTATACGTGTTTTGCGGAATCAAACAAAAGCGGGAGGACAATGTTTTGTTGTTTGTTTTTGAAACGCCAACAAATTTTAAGTCTCAAGTGAAAGAACTCAAAATGTAAAATTGCGTCGGTGAATTTCCATCATTTCGTCACGAGGCAGGAGGAGTTTTTTTCTATTCGAACATCATTTTTGAGAGATTGTTTTTCAACTGTATATTAAAATGCATAATTTTTTTAATTAGAATGTATATTTGTATGTCTATGTCTAATTAAAAATGTTGATACCACTTTGATGAAAAAATTCTATTTTTTCTCATCTCTTCATGTTTTACCACAAGCTTTATGGGTTTCAAAACTTTATTAGTTGAGAAGAAAAATAATAATAAATTATATTTCATGTTTTCAATCATAAAATTATTTTAGACCGCCGCAATTTTGATTTTACGTTTTAGACTTATTAACATATAAAATTTTAATACATACATAGCATTAATGTTACTTCGTGATGATGTTTAAAATTTAGTATTTTTGTTTTGGGTTACGACATTTTGCAAAATTTTTTGCCAGACAATTTCGACAACTTCGTTTCAAATCGTTTAGCTGAAAAGCTTCTAGAATCAGAGTTCCTAATTCCTATTCACAAGGAATGTTATTAAGTATAGTACCCTGTTCTATATACTAAAGTCCAGAATACTTTGAAAACGACAATTGAATTTGCTTATATAGGGTTTTCCAATAAGAGGTTTTATTTTGATATTTAAAGAAAAATGGCATTTTTTGAGATAGATGATCGGATGTTTATTTCATTATAAAGAGGAAGGTATGTTAATAATGAAACACAACATCAGCTAAATGGCCGCCACGACCACGCTTGCAAGACCATATCCTTTTCATGAAATTTTCCATAACCAAATCGCAAAGTGGCAGCCCTATGTCCTCGATAGCCTCACGAATTCCATCTTTGAAGTCTTGAATCGGCGCTGGGCTGTTGGCGTAAACCTTATCTTTCACGTGGCCCTAAAGGAAGAAGTCGCAAGGTGTTAAATCACAAGATCTTGGTGGCCAATTGTGATCACCTCTTCGAAAGATAAGACGGTCCGGAAACTTTTCTCGTAAAAGATCGATGGTTTCATTTCTTGTGTGGCACGTAGCGCCGTTTTGTTGAAAGTAAACGTTGTCCAGATCAATACCATCCAATTCCGGCCATAAAAAATCATTAATCATCTCTCAATAGCGCAATGCATTGACCGTAACTGTTGCTCCAGTCTCATTTTCGAAAAGGTAAGGTCCAATGACCCCGCCAGACCATAAACCACAGTCACGCGTTGAGAATGGAGAGGCTTTTCAACAATAACTCTTGCGTTTTCCGAGCCCCAGATGTGACAGTTTTGCTTGTTGACGTAGCCTCCGAGGTGGAAATGGGCCTCATCAGTCAAGATGATTTTTCGATGAAATTCCGGATCATTTTCATGCATTTCAAGGACCCAATCAGCAAAGACACGACGTTGTTGATGATCAGCCGGCTTGAGTTCTTGTATTAACTGAAATTTATGAGCCTTAAGACCCATGTCTTTATGCAATATACGGTGTAATGATGTTTGTGGAATGCCTAATTCCAAAGAACGACGAGGAATGGATAAACCTGGGTTTTCTTCAACACTTTGGGCTACAACAGTAATATACCCAGTTGTTCTTGAGCGACCGACGTGCACGGGTTTTATTCTTCACATCACTAACTTGTTCAAATAGCTCGAATTTGCCCACCAATTTCTGTAATGCGGTCTGACAAGGTGCTTCACGACGACCCAAAAATGTTTTAGTTTTACGAACCGTGCGTCTCCGCCAAATTTTCACCATTTTATAGTGAAATTTAATAATAATTTAATGCGCTGTTGAAGCGTTTATCGTTCCATTTTTATTAATGGCGTAGTTTCTACTTGTCAAATGTCAAAAGTGACAGCTATCGAAATAGCGGGCTATTCCAAATAACACCTCTTATTGGAAAACCCTTTAGTTTGGTTGAAGGGGAGGATTGGAGACTTAATAAGTACATTCGAAATCCGTTTTTATCGTGGCATAGGCGTTGAAATAAACAAACCATTTTTACAGTTTAAAACAAATTTAAAATTTGCGTTTAAACAATTTTCTACACTCAGAAATAGAGCAGCTATTTTACTCTGTATACAAAAACACTTTTGATCATCAAGTCATTGCAAATGATACATCAAAATAACGGTTAGAATGTCTTCTTCAAAATTCTGAAAACCAAAACAATTTACTCGTTGTGGTTTTCAGTGCAGAGCCTTGTATTTAAAGTGAATATTTGAGGAAAAACTTCGTTCTCCATGATTCTCATCATATCGAGTCTCTTTTTCCATACAAAACTTACTTTTTCTGCACCAAAAAACTTAAAATATTGTAATCGCTTTTAGGTTTTTAATTGAAAACATGTTTCGAGGGTGGTTTTTGTTCAACTTATAGTTTTATTTTTTTTTTCCTTTGCTGCTATTTATGATATCGGGTATCTACATTCACTCATAAAAAAACATAGACCATCTTAAAAAATTGATTAGCTCTCATTGTTTATAATTACGAGCGACAAGGCAAGTATGCGTTACGGTGGCGCGTCGAAAAATGAAAGAACTATTTGTAAACTAGACAAGGAGAGAAAAGAAGCTCCTAAGTTTTGAAACTGTATGATTTGAAAATACATTACCCACTTAAATGTTGCCTTGAAATTCCACTCGAGACTTGTGGGCGTTTTCCAAAAAAAACTAGGTAATAATATTTTTCTAGACCACATGTCAAATATGTCTATTTATTAGGAATATCTTAACTGTCGGTAATTAAGAAGATCGATTGTCTACTCTCCTTCGTCTGCCAAAATGATCTCATCTAAAGAGCAATTCATCGGTTGGCTAAGTTTCCAAAATATTTTTGACACAATAAATTAGCTTATAATTTTTACAATCATAAAACCATTACCTTTCGTCACTTTCGTAACGCTCGTAAATACATGTGTAAATACTTGAAGAAAAAATGCTTACCGAAAACTATAAATGTCTCAACAACTCTTTGGAAAGAATTTCAAAAATTAAAACTTTTTAATTTGAAAAAAATAAAACAAACAAACAAATTTCCAGTCTATAAATAAATTCCCAGAGAGCATACATAAAGACAAATTTGAAAAACAGCAAAAAAGAGCAAAACACATAATAAATGTTCAATTTACTTCGTCGCCGCAAAGAGCGGTGTTCTTCCAAGGAAGGAAAAAAACGATCACAAAATGTCGCCAAACATCATGAATTGACTGCAGGTTCGAATCCAAACACTCTTTCCCAAACTAGCAGCAGCAGCATCGGTGACCCAGAGGACGACGATGGTGAGCGTGATGTTACTAGCGATGAAAAATCAAAACCTCAAAACCGAAAGACAAAGTTTCTAACAAATAGCGCACGCGCCCTAGCTCGAAAGGTAAAATTAGATTCAACACTGCCGCGACAATCGAAAGAGACGCCGTCAAATAAAAGTTCATTTGATGGTTGTGTTGTTGTAAATGAAAATAGTACCAATAGTCGAAACGAAGGTGCTGATCCGCTGGGACAGCGACGAATTGACAACGACACCGACGGTGATCAGCATAAAAGTCAATTACACGAAAAACCTGCCAAACGCTCGAAGGACAAAGGCCAATCGTCGTCAAATCGAAGATCGATATTCTTTAGGCATTTTCAATCAACTGCGCCAACAGCAACACCAAGTGAACAACGCTATCACCAGCTAAACGAGGATCACCCCGAATTTATCAATGAATCTGCTCCAGCTGTCGTAACAGGAACATCATCAGAATCATCAGGGACCAGTATTGAGTGCAAGAGACCGTCGCGATCGTTGAAACGCTTTAATCCCATTGTAAGAAGCCGTGAATTCTTCAATGACATTCTCATGGCCAAGGGACGTCATCGGAATCATCGAAATCATCATCACAAGAATGCTGCCACTACAGCAAAATCCAATCAGGACTCCAAAAAGGATTATGATTTGCCCAAGCAATTAAACCCTGAGCCTTCAGCTGCAGTACAACATACTTATCAAATATCTCAAGAATCTATAAATACACCTAGACTACAAACTGCAGATGGCGCTGCAGCAGCTGCTCCGACAAATGTCGTGTCTGCTGTAAGTTCAGTCGAATGCGCCGACTCCATCGGTGTTATAAATAACTCAATCACTACGCAAACTCATGCAGTAGCGAAAGCGGAGAGGCAGAATTTTGTTAAAGATGTAACAATCATTGAAAGCTCTAAGCACATTCAGACGATAGCCGAACGAGCGTCCATACAAGTACATCAACGCGAGAGCGCATCGGAAGTCGCAAGAAACAACGTTGCAGTCGAAAACGAACAAAACAACAAAATAGTTCAGTTAGAGAGTTTTGTTAAAGATGTAACAATTATTGAAAGCTCTAAGCACACTCAGACGATAACCGAACAAGCGTCCATAGAAATACATCAACGCGAGAGCGCATCGGAAGTGACCAAAAACAACCTTGCAGTCGAAAACGAACAAAACAAAACAGTTCCGAACGGGCTGGAGAGTGATCGCGTCACAGCGTCTTCAAATGTTGAGGATCTCGGAAATCTCAAGGAATTGACGGAATGTGATCAAGATCGTTCCACTGTCGAAACCAACAACACCAATCCAACAAACATCGGAGAAATGGGCCAAACACAGGCGAAAACTGAACCGACCGCAACGGTACCGGTTACAAATTCAAGATCAGCATCACCCAGCAACGTCAGGGAATTTCGAGAGTCACATGTTGCAGACAACCAGCGACCTTCTTCACCACCACAGATATCAACAACAAGACCCATGAAATTGATTGTGCCAAAAATTGTAGTCGAAGATTTTGGCAATCCAAACGCATCAACGACGACGACGACAACGTTGGTAAGTTCCTCCTCGGACAAGGCCGAGACTTTTTACGATTCGGTAAACAATCAGAGTGTGCCAGAAGCCAAGATCGAAAATCACCTCCTTAAAGTACCATCTACCGAGGACGTTGCTCAGAACGAACATGATGACGATGAAGAATATGATGTTGAAGAAGATCAATGGCACTTTGTCAACAACTTACTCAACCTGGATGGTGCCGCAGAACTTACTTCGGAAGGTAATACTGCCACAACAGCCTATCAAAGGGCTGAAAATTCCTCAGATTCGAACCTGAGCAATTCGGATTCCGGCATTGCTTCTTCTCCAGCTGAAAAAATCACCGTTTCAAAGATCTTGCATCTAGAAAGTTGTGATCTTGTCAACGACAAAAGCACTTCGGCACATCGAATTCGTGATGGAAACTCGACGGAATGTGATGAAAGCCTACCACTTTGTGATGAGTTTGACTACTACAAAAACCTGCCAACTAATATTGACAATGTCTTAGAGGTTAGTGCCGATGACAATCATCCGGGAATACTCATTGAGAGCATCAGTTTGCCAGATGTTGTTGTCGAATCTGAGACGGCTCAGAATGTGTTGAAAAACGGTAATAGTAACAATGTTAATGGAAGTGATAGTGTCAATGGTGGTGTTCATCGAACGGTTGACGATGATGATGTCGAACATGTTGATAACAGTGCGAGTGTGAAAATGGGTAATGTTCATTTTATACCGATTCGTGTTGAGAAACGTCGTAGTATTGACGACAGTGTATTGATGTCGAAATCGGCAAGTGGTGGTAATTCGTTGTATAATGGACAGCAGTACAATGAGGAAAAAGCGACGGTGGTCATCACGTCAGAGGAAGACGACAAAATCGCCGAAGAACAAGCTGCCAAAGCGACTAATGCAGAAGAAAAGCACAAGTAATTTTTGTATTCCTTTTATATTTTTAAGTTTTTGGCTCTTAGGGGTCAGCTAAAGTGACATTGAAATTCAACAGGAAAAAGTGAGGGGCGACTTTCCTATACCGGATTCTCTTAGCTTTTTTGTGTTTTTTTTTTTTTTGTTATATCTTTGCTTTAGCTGTCAAATACTGAAGAAACAACTTCAGGTTGAAGTATGTTAGTGTTGGCAGATGAGTAATATCTTACACAAAGCAGCTTTTTGTAGCAAACAGCGAGTATATGCGGCGGCTTCGCCGCTCAAGGGGTTTTAACCCTCAGTGTAGTGCACAACTCTGGCTACGCTAGCAAACAGCGAGTATATGCGGCGGCTTCGCCGCTCAAGGGGTTTTAACCCTCGATGTGGGGTGCACGACTCTGGCTACGCTAGCAAACTCTAAATGTCCTCAAAGGGAAATATTTAAGAAAATTCCCGCTCTAAAAAAATCCCATAAATATACGCAGTCTGCCGGTACTAAAAATGACATTAAATCGTGAATTCTGTGCGAAAAGTGCAAATTTATTTAATTAATTAAAAATAGAAATATTATTTCCGACAAAAAAAAATCACTTTATTTGTGCTTTATTAACGCGTATCTATCGATTGAGACCATTTTCAACTTTAAATTCAGAATCCGGTAAAGGAAAGTAGAGCCAAAAGTGAAAAATGGGGAATCTGAAATTTTGTAGCTTATAGCAAACAGGAATTTTCCTAGTTGAAGTGCAGCCGGATAATATTTCTCACAGAGATCTGCCATTGGAATTATATGTTGATGAAACACAAAACATTGGAAAGATTCGTTTCATTTTTGACGTAAATTCATCATTTTAACAAAAAGAAATCGCAAATGAGATTTTGGTTTGCGTTTTAAATCAAAAAAAGCAGTTAATTATCCATTCGAACATTTTCCCGGATTGATTTCAATGATCGTTATAACTGTACCCTTAAATAAGAATTGAAACTGACCTGTTCGTTAGTTTTTGGTAGGGCTATCAAATTTTAAAAAATGAACCACTGCATGTCAATTTATTGAAAAATCGAAATGAAACAATTCTTCTACTCCCTAAAACACTAAAAAAAAAAACACTCAAAGCGTCTGTTTCACAATGTAAAAGTAAAGTTCTGATTAGTTACCCACGACTTAAATTACCCGACAGTTAAATCCTCCTGTTAGAGAGTTTTGCGTTTCACAATCGTCCTTCTGATAAATTTATGTCTTGGGTAACGAATTGTCAGTTATTTCAGTTTTACACTTCGGAAGATTTTGAAAAATGGAAAAAAACTAAAATTCAAATTCGGATTTTTCAAAATAGCTGTTTTAAGGTATTGATAGCAAATCAACCGAACCATGATAGTTGGCCATACAGATTATAGACACAGGGTGATTATGAATCGAATCATATGTGGTATTGCGGAATGTAATCGATCGAACCATGGCTTCATACCGCGAAAAGAACTCATAAAATTCATCAATTAATGGGTCGAGAAGAATATCCATTTTATTGAAAAAAAAAAAATGTTTTACCAATCTTTGCTTCTCAGACTTTTTATTCCAGTTAAACTGAAAAAAAAATGACAAATCCTTGCTTTTTCAGACTGCCAGTTATCCCTTTATCGGGTACTTCATCTACCCAATAAGTTACTTGACAGTGTTGACACATTAACTACTAGTTACCCCTACTCAGATATTGTGAAACGCTATTGTGAATTAAAGCTGTTGATAATTTTCCAAGTAACTTACCTGCTAAAACTCCTAAATTTGCACACTTTTTCTGTTCTTATACCCAAGTTTATGTAAGTTTTGTCAACTTTGTCCTGCGAGAAAAAGGACGGCACTGTGCAGCACAGCATAGCTTCAAGGGAAATATTGTCAGAAATGGCCACGGTAGTGCCCAGCCAAGTTCTATCACTAATACTAATACTACTCCCTTTTTTCAGGATCAAACTCAAGCACATTTTTAACCCTCCATAAGTTTTGAGCCCTATATTATTCTATTTATAGCAGAATCTTGAAATTTTGTACAATAGTAGGTTTCGGAGATTTCAATTTGCTCATTTAGGGGTCGTAGGATGTTGAAATGCGGAATGCTAATAGGGTTTCGGTTGAATATAAGAGAAAATATAAGTATAAAATTGCAGTTTCAATAAAGGGGCGTGGTTGCCGCCCACTTCCTTAAAATTGCCGTAGAATGTTGAAATAAATTCTGGTTTGCTTAAGTTAACAACACTCCCATGAGTCACTTTCCTTAGCGTTTTCTAAATGGACCCTTGGGGTCTAAATGAGATAACAACATCTAGATATAGACAGCCACTTGTAAATTTTCATCCAAACTATTTTCTTCTTGTGTTGTTTTATCTTCTATAATTAAAAGTATTCAATTTCAATATAATACTTTTATTTTTGAAAACATGGCGTTGTTTTAGATCTTATTAAATTTGGTGGATGTCACTGAGTTGTTCGCACATAAACTTTGCTCTTTTTTACATTTCATTTTTTTGTTCTGATTTGTCTCGCTTGATCTATTCTGTTCTATCCAAAAAGGTGGAACAAAAAATCCTGTTCCAAAATGTGTTGTCATGGACAGACTCAATAAACACCAAACCAAAACAGTTTGGGACAGAAAATATCTCAATGAACAATAAAAATTTGTATCTACTTTTCTGTTCCAAACTGTGCAAAACAGTGTCACTGAGCGTTCAGTCCAAAACTCTTAACCCTAAAATTGTTGTAAAAGTAAAACATCCTTCTTAATTGTTTTGAATGTTTCTTTTTGTTTACATTTTCTGTTTTTCTATTCAAAAAACACCGAAAGTGAAGGAAAATTAAAATAAAATCAAGTTCAAATAAACATTGATTCAGAAATAGCTCGACCTTTTTAGAATGCACAAATTGAAGGAAGGTCCTCGTCGCGTTGTCAAAAGTGAAATTCGTTTATATTTAGACATTTTGTCTGAAGGTTAATTTTCTTGCTGATAAAAAAATAAATTTGTTCATCGATTTTTAACTTTCTTAAAAATGGCAAATTAAAGCATACTTTTTTCTTCAACAATTGTATTGGTAATAATAATTTTAAAACGCAAGCTTGCCAAAACCACTGTCTCCGTTAGTAAAAATAGATCTATCAGTTTCAGTATCATCAAATTCTATTCATAAATTTAATTTTATGTAAAAATAGTCAGTTTACATATTTTTTTTCCGCTTACATTTCGTGTTTCTCCTATTTTTATCATTGTACAGAATTCCTGAGTCATCAACCTCATTGAACTGTTTATTTGATAGAATATTTTTTTGTGTTTTAATATTTTCTTTGGCTTGGCTTGTCAACATTTTCAAAATCCATTTTAAAAATTTCCACAAGATTTCGCGTGCGAATTTATTATGACTTCAAAAGCTTGGCAGGATATTGGCATTTGGCCCCAAGCGGCCGGCGGCAACCGGCATAAAAATGCTATACGCATAATTTAACGCATTTATTTTTGACGGAATTATCTCTGGTCTTTTTTTTGTTATTTGTTGAATGCAACGTTTGAATTATTTTGAAGAATTTCAATTTCCAACCGGAAAATAAAAGAATATTTAGAATTTGGCTCAGATCCGAGATTTGCATTTGTTTCCTTTTTTTGTTTAATCGACGCGTTTGTAGTTTTTATGGTTTGACACATCAAACCCAATGTGTGAAAACATTGTGGTTGTGTATTTGCGGGTGATGTTGGAGGTGAAAAACGAAAATCCAATCTGACGTCATTTCGAAAATAAGGCGTTTCGTTTTGCAAAAATGAATGTGAGATAACTTATATTTATTTTCTCTGTGTTAAATCCTGAGAAGAAAAATTAGCACACGAACATTTGTTTAAAAAAAAGGAGTCAATCACCGCAATATTTTTTAAAATTTTGTGTCTAGCGTTTTTGACTTTTCCAATTGAAAATTCCTCGCCTTGAATGTTAAGAGCTTTATTCTAGTCAAAATCTAATGCTCAAAATTTAATTAATTTCCTAATTCTTTTAGTTTTTTTTTTGTTCAAAAATTAAGATTTCGAAATCTTTCAACATCCCGCAGTGTTTTGAATTTTTATTCATTCATTTCTAAATGTTTTCTAAAATTGTAATGATCATTCATTGATACAGAAATAAATTGGTATGAATATGTAGCAAAAATAATCCTACGTCAGAGGGTTGTTCCTTTTGTAAACAAACCAAGAATTTTCCTTCGTTAAATCAAAAACAAAAAAAAAACAAATTTAATTGGAAACAGATAAAAGCAGTTTTCCAATCGGAAACATTTAAAACATTCCAATCACTTGAAGCTAATGTTCAATAACCGATGTTGAAAATGAATTGAGAAATATTTGAAGCATTCTGTTCAGTATATCTCTTCGCGGTAAGTTGAACATTTTTTTATATGTTTAATGCATAATCCAGAAAAGTATTGAATGGGCAGACTGAGAGTTTTATTGAACGTTTTAACAAAAAATATAGAGCAATTTCTCAAACTGTTTTTTGAGACAATTTAGGCTATGGTCTCGTTCATAGTTTCCTAATTTCACTCAATTTTAAATTTTGTAATTTTTGCAGTTCTCTGTGTTGAAATTTTGAAAAATTACTTACCATTGGTTTTTGTTTATGTTCAAATCTTTTATAGGAAAGAACTAGTTGACCAAGAAACCCACTTTAACGCCCAGCTGGACGATGCTCAAAAAAACATCTTTGATCTTGAATCCAAGGTTGGCCAAATGCAATCCAAGATCGATGATTTGGAAAGGGAACTCTCAGCTAAAACATGGAATGTTGAACGTAAGTGTTGTTATTTGTAATTTTAAAAACAAAAACATTGCATAAACAAAAATTTAAGGCCTCGAAAGTGAAATTGGAGCAGCCCGCAAAGAAGACGAATTTGTTCGCAGGAAACTCAAGCTACTCGAAGATGAAAAAACAACACTTCGACAGAAAAGTTCCGAGACAGAGGAAGATCTTCAAAGAAAATGTGGTAAGTCGTTTTTCTGCTAGAAAAATCAAAACTTAAGATTTTTTTTCCGAAGACAATCTCGACCGCGAATACAAAGATCTGGATGAAAGGTTCAAAGAAATGAAGTTACTAGCTGGCAACCTTCAAACCCAACTTGCTTGCGCCCAAACCGAAGCCGAACAATGTCGAAAGGCAACAGAAGACCTGAGGCACGAGAAAGACGAGCAAGTAAGATTGTTGGAAGAAGCCCTAGCTTCAGCCAAAGAAGGCCAAGAAGCAATGCAGAAAAAATGGCAAAAAGAATTTGAATGCCTGCGAACGCAAAATGCTAGTAAGTTACACAAATTCAATTAATTTCAAAATTTCACTGAAATCATGAAAACTCAAATAAAGGTCGTGAAGAGAGCCTTATGAGTGACTGCGAATGGCAATTACGTCAAATGCAGAAATCTTGTAAGGAAAAAATTGACAAGGCCGAGCACCAGCGGAAAGAAGCCATCGAGCAAAATAAAAGAATCGAAGAAGAGGCTGAAGAAAAACTTCACGAAGTCGAACATCTTAGGTCGTATGAAGCCGAAGTCAAGCAATTACGTGGCTTGACGAGTGAACAAGAAAATTCCATAACTTCCATGAGAAATCAGATTGAAGAGCTCAAGGCCGATCTAGTAACTGCCAATGAAAATCTTGAAGAACAAATTGAAGAAGTTCGCAAGATCAAGTATCAGTGTAATAAGTAAGTGCAGAGCTATCGCCCTTCAACCTTCCCCTTTCTCCCCAATTACCTTGCTACCCAATTTGTAAATATGTTTCGTCAAGTCCCCCATATTCTAAGCCAAGCAATCATACATTTTTGTTTCTCAATCATCCGGTTTCGATCAGAATACCGATATCTCGAGCTTTTTTTTAACCTCTGCTAGCATCATTTGCTATTTATCTCTGCTTTCTCAGCTGCTCTACTACACCCAAGTCACTTCTACGTATTATTCTGACAAATGCTTCGCCTTTTAGCGCCATCTATGACAAGGAACGTGAAATGTTACAAAAGATCGACGATGTTCGAAATGAAGCTGCTTCCTTATGGGAAAACAAATTAATGTAAGTTATTTTTTTTTGCTAACACGAACAAGTTTTCCAGTTCCGAATGAATTACAGAACAGAGATGACAAGACTGAAAACGGAACTTGAGTCCGTTTATGTTGACCAAAGGCGCGAAGAACTCAACAAACTTCAAGCCGAACACATAGAAGAACTGAAGGCACTCACCTCAAGATATACAGCTAATGAGGAAGAATTGAGAGCAGAGGTAAGCTCATTTCAATGAATTGTGGGTATTTTGATCAGTTTATTTGCTTTTTAATAGATTGCAGAACTAAAAGCATCACTGCAAAAGCGAAACGAAGAATTTAATAACTTACGCGAAAAATCTGATAACGCCATTCTTCAAACAAGAATGCATCTGGATCGTGCCGATAGAGACTATCAATCGGCCATGTGTCGGGAGGAAGAGAAGAGAGAACAATTAGCTGGTTAGTTGAATCTGTCACTTTGCTTATGGTCAAAAGATCACAAACTTCTTCTTTCTTAAGAATCCCTTCGAAAAGAACTCGAGGCAGAAAAACATGAAATGGAGGAAAAGTTCCGTGAACGACTGGGCCAAGTGCAGGAAGAATTCAATAAAGAATTGCAAACATCCACACAAGAAATGCAGGAGAGACATAAATCAGAAATGGGTAAGTTCACACGATAGAGGTTGCAATATTATGGTATTCGATTTGTGAGAATCATGGAGAACCAACTATTTGCTTTATATTTCTTACGTGTTTTGCTTTTTGTGTGTGTTCCTTAGAAAAACAGTGGCAACGATTAGTCACAGAAAAAGAAGAAGCTATCCATGACCTTGAAGCGCGGCACCGGAAGAAGCTCCAAGAAGCTGAAGATCGCTTGCAGTAAGTCGCCTTATTTTAACTTAGTTCAGACATTTTTGGCAATGCTTTTTGATTGCCTTGTGTCAAAAACAAACTCGATTGATTTTGTTATCAAAATTTTGCATCCATAAACGGTGAATGAATGAAATTTAGCGTTACCGTTACTTTTTTACAATTGGCTTTTCTGCATTTTTCTCTTTTTGGCGTGAATTTTTTTTTTTTTGGAAAGTCTTGTCTTTGTTTTTTTTTGTATTTTGTACATTTTCTTTCTCTTTTTTTTCAACAGAACGAACCCAGCAGATGGTTCTTCGCGAATTTCTGCTTTATTCATGATCACAAAGGGGGCGTGTCCCTTAATCCCATCTTTAATTGCTCTTTATATGACAATGTCAGCCCTTATTGCATTTGCATGTTTATTATTTACTTTTGCTATTTTTGTTTATATGAAATTGAAAAAGTCTTAAAGTAAAATCAGTGTTTAGTTTCTTTTTTTATTTTTTTATTAAATTTGTTTTGTAATAAAACAAAAGTGATGAACTTTTTAAGAACTAAATCATAATTTAAGGGACACGCTTCAGTTCATTTGTATTCGTCTTAAGAAATTTCTCATAGTTCTTAAGGCGGGCACTTTTTTAAAAAATTATTAAATTATTTCACAGACATTTTTTTTTTTCAAATTAAAATAAATTGTTTTTCTATTTAAAAATAATGTGAAGTTAATGCATTCTTCATTTTCTTATATCTGAGTTTCATTTTCATAAATCAAGTTCATCATTTAAAATGATTTTATCATTTTACTTTTTCATTGTTTTTTTTTTTGTTTTTTCTTCTTTTAAATTCTTGCTCCTTTCATCCCTTCCAGATTACTGTTTTTATTTTCCAATTTTTTGTTAGTTTTGTTTTTTTGTTTAAAACAATTATTTCTAACACGCTTTCAATGCCTTTTAATTATTTTTTCGTTTAATTTCTTCCCTTTTCTTCCCCCTAAATACCAATAAAAAAAAAACTATAAAACCAAATTATTAACACCAGAGATGTTGAGACGCGTCACCAACATAACCTCAAGGACCTCAAATTAATGTATGACAGCGAAAAAGCCTCCCTCGATAAGCGTGATATAAGCAACGCTAATGAAATCGAACAATTGCATCGAAAATGCAGATGTCTAACAAATTTGTAAGTAACTTTTTGTTGTAGTTTTTTTTTTGTGATCTAGACATTTGTGAAATGCAGCTTCCCTCTATTCATTTCAAACAATATGTTTCAATTTTTCTTCAATATTGATTTTTTAATAATTAAAATCGTAGGTTCGAAGAAATGCGCATGCGTTACGAACGTCGTGATCCAAGACCTGAAGACCTGCGAGAAATTGCTGAGCTTCGCAGCCGCTGTGAGGCCCAAGAACGAGACATCTCTGCACTAACTGATCGCCTGCGAGATATGCAATTTCAATTGGAAGAACTCCAAGGTGTTGGAACTGCGAATAAAAAGAAACATCAAATCCGAAAACCCCCACCAAAAACAATACCAACCAATTGTGATGTCATCTATGAGGAAGAAGAACGCGAATCTCCGCCGCCACCTCCAATGAACTCACCAAATTGCCAAGAAGTCGACGAAGAATATGTAGAGGAAGAAAATGATGATGACGATGAGAAGGATGAAGAGGATGAGATCTCCGAAAGCACCAACTATCAAAAAAACACCATCAACGATGATGATCATCCCACGAAGATCATTAGTACCAATGAATTGAATCTTTTAAATAACTCTCTTATTTGAGATTCAAGAAACGATTAGCGTCTACAATACATAATTTAATTTTTCGAAGTCGAAAAATGACAGTTTGTTACAAAAATTGTCTTTGTTTGAAGCACGTATTCGAATACTGTCAGAAAATGTCTGTTTGACATGCCTTTAATCAAATTAATTGAATATTTAAACAAAAATATTGTTATTTAGTTTTGTAAATAAAAAACAATTTTTCATCGATAAAGAAAATTGTTAGGCAAAAAAATAACACACACTCAAAGGAGAATAACAAAAAAATTCAGTTCCTGACTCAATGCTCTCTCAAACAAAAGAAGAAAGAAACAAAAATTATCTTTAATTTTTATCATTTATCCAGCCAATTTTGTTGTTATTTCAACTTATCTCATTTTTATTGTTTTATTTTTGATTGCAAATTTTGTTTGTAAAAACTACCATAAAAAACTAATTATTCGCTTATTTTTATCTTAAAAAAAAAAAAAAACAAAACAAAAAATTGAAAAATGAACTAATTAGAATTTAGAAAAGCAAATAAAAATAAATTTAATAAAAACAATTTAATTATAATTTTTTAATTAAATAAAATATCATTAAATTTAATGGAAAATAAAAACGACTTTTGTAATACTACAAAAATTACTCTTGAATTTTTATTTAAATAAGAATGGTAGTTGATTTCTTCGAAAACTTGTTGGAACTTATCTGCGAAATTTTATTAAATAGCGAAGGGAACTGTCACTTCTGGAGAAACAAATAGATAAAGGTGTACCTCATACAAACGTTCAATGCTCTTTAAGACCGACTAACTGGACCTTTTTGTCCAGCATTTTAGATGTTCGAACTTTCCGAGGAGCCAACATCGACTCGGACCACTATCTCGTCATAGCCAAGGTAGTGCTACGAACATCCCGAAAATGGCAAAAAAAAAAAAAACCTGCAAGAAATTTCGACGTCAGACGTCTACAATCGCAAGAAATCACCAGATCCTTCTCTGATCGAGTCTCGAGTAACCTCTTAAGGAGTCCTATGCCGCCAACATCAGTATCGAATACCAGGGGCAACATTGCCAGAAAGCAGTTAGAGATGGAGCCTCTATGCTGGGTTTCACAAAGCCACCAAAACGAAACCCCTGGTTTGACGAGGAATGCAGGCAGTCAAGCAGGAGGCATACAAAGCGCGTTGCACAGAAAGGCAAGAGCTGGTCGTGAGCTCTACGAGCGAAAGAGGAGAGATAGGAACGCCGGCTTCTCAGGAGAAAAAAGAGAGAGCATGAGAAGAGTGAGATCGAGGATGTTGAGGGAACAAACAGCAGGAATGAAATTCGGAAGTTTTATCGGAAGGTTAAACATCATAGTAGAATGGTATTCAATTCTGGGAATTTGGAAAGACCACTATTCTGTAGACTATATAACGGCGACGACGAACAAAACACCGCTGTCAAACAGGAGCCTTTCATCGGACACGATGATAGTTAACAATTCTGTGAACCCGACCTAGAAGAAGTAAAAACGGCAATATCACGGCTGAGATCCAACAAAGCCGCTGGAGCAGATGATCTAACTGCCGAGGTTTTCAAAGCAGAAGGCGACGAGCTAGATAGGAGCATGCACCAAATCATCACTAAGATATGGTCAAAGGAATGCATGCCCGATGAATGGAACCTCAGCATTGTTTATCCGATTCTGAAAAAGAGCGATCCATTAAACTGCGCCAACTACAGTAGAATCAGTCTTAACATCGCCAACAAGATCCTCTCAACAATCTGATTGGTCCTTCTCAATGTGGCTTCAGGCAAGGAAATTCAACCATCGACCAAATTTTCACGTTGCGGTTAATCCTGGAAAAACCCTATGAACTCCAAATCCTTTTCATCGATTTTATGGCCGCGTATGCCAGCATCTACAGAGATGAACTGTAAAAGCTATGTCTAGTTTTGGCATGCCAATGAAATGACGATGGAGAATTCACGCTGCGCAATCAAGGTTGGCAAGTAGCTTACGGAATTTTTCGATGTCAAAAAAGGATTCACACAAAGCGATGCACTGTCGTGCGATTTCTTTAACATCGTTCTTGAGAAGATAGTGCAGAACTCCACCGTCCACACCAGAGGCACTATCTTTCAAAAATCTGTTCAACTTCTCGCGTACGCCGATGATATTGATTTGTATAATGGGAAGAACACAGCGTGATGTCAATGGCTCCTTTGTGAGAAATGAGACAGAAGCGTCAAAAATGGGTTTAGCGGTAAATGAGTGAAAAACGAAGTATATGCCGTTTTCGAGGAAGGACACCCAACACCGAAGGACACCCAACAACTTCGAGGTAGTAGAGGAGTTTTTCTACCTAATCTCCGCTTTAAACACTGGCAATAAGCGTCAAAATCAGACGAAGAATAGCTCTTGCTAATCGCTGTTTCTTTGGGCTAATGAAGCAATTGAGTGGAAAAGCCCTCTCTCGAGCAACTAAGGTAAAATTGTGCAACACACTCATCATCCAAGTCCTGCTGTATGGTGAAGGAGCACGGACCTTGACAGAATGGGATGCATTGAAGGGGAATGGCGAAGAATAATAACAGCGGGTTTGTACAACGACATGGATCTAGCCAGAAGGGTCAAGGTCCAGAGACTCAGATGGCTCGGTCATTTAGAGTGGATGGACACCAATGCTCCGGCCCGGAAAGCCTTCGAAACTGTTCCCAAGGGACTTAGGAGGAGAGGAAGACTGCGACTCAGGTGGCGCACTCAAGTGGACAATCAACTTGGAGTGCAAAACTGGAGACAGCTAGCTAGGGACCGAGCTGGCTGGCGGAGACTGTTGATTGAGGCCCAAGTCCACAACGGGCTGTAGCACCAACTTAACTAACTGGACCTTCTTATGAAAAGTAATAATAAAAGAAAACACAATCCATGGAAATCATATCTGAGCTTTTATATTTAATTCAATTAAGATTGTCATTAATTGTATCAATCGAACAAACCTCAAATTTATCATCATTGACACTTACACAATTTCTTATAACTTTATTCTTTGTAATAAAAGTATAAACGAATCAATGAATTACGATATTCAAAAGAATGTTATAAAATTAATTCTCGTTTTTATTTATTTATTTTTTTTTAACTTAAAACTAATAATATCTGAACAAATTTTATTTGTCACCTTCTGTTCTACTCCTCTTTGACACAAAATTGTACATTCTGTTTTTTAATATTTTTTTTTCTTTTAAAGAAAACCTGATCACATTCCAATTATTAATTCACAGCTGTTCAAAAATTAAGAAAAACCTTATATATTTTGGAAAACTTAAAAAAAAATATAACAAAATTAAAAACATCTAAAAAAACTTAAATTCGTGTTAATTTGTTGCTTATAGAAAATCTTACAATCCTACTTGAATCCATTTTGCACAAACATGTGATCTTTGTTTTTATAATTTTTTAAGTATTGTATTCAATTGATATAATTTGTTTAAATGGATTTGTACCATCAAATAGGATTGCTAATTCATACAAAAATTTTGTTATAAGGAGGTGAGTATGTAAGCTCTAACCTAGTACGTATATTTTTAGTGAAAAATAGCTTCGGAAGATTGATTTGTAATTTGGTATTTTGTTCTTAACAAAAACTGTTTAAAAACTATTTACATTAAAGCTAAAAATTAAAATGTTTCTATATACAGTAATGGCTAGTTTTTTTTTTTGGAGAATGCTAACAAACTTTGTTGATCATGCGAACAAGTTCTTTGTATAAAATGCAATCTCGACTGCGTGGCTTGCAAATTTGGCGATGATCCAAATGCAGGCCACAAACTTCACCGATCCCGGGATCTGAAATTATTCACAGTAAGTCTCCACTCTTTAAGAAAAAATCGTTAAAACTTACCAGCTGAATCAACACCAATAATTCTCAAGTATAGCACCGACATAAGTGTTAAGGCTGTTTCAACAAAACTGAAAACTTCAATTTTCAAATGACCCATTTGATAGAGTCCAACGAATCTTCTGTGTAGATCGAGTAGGTACTTGTTATCTAAAAGCAAAAAGGCAATATCGTAAAGAAAGCTCTCAAAAAAAAGGTCAACAACTAACTTTTCTCGATATCGATCAATTCTATCGATCGTCTAAGAAGCGGGGCGTTTATCGACGCCAAATGCGATCCACGATGTGGCACCGAGTAAAAGAACACACCTCTAGCCGATCTCCATAGAGGCGCCGCAGCTGGTCTACCACTCTCCCAAGGCATCGGCCAAAATTTGTTTAACGAAAATTCCACCTTTCGAATGACCAACCCAGACTATGGGATGTCCGTAGCCAACCTTGTGTTTGATCAACAAATCGGTCATTTCTCGTGATCTCTCCACTAAGCCCGATCGTGGTTCTTTCGTTTTCCACACAGGTCTCCAAAGGTATTGATCAGTGGTGTAGTTGACAGCTAAGACTCTGACGCCTGGACAATCCACTGGCAGCCAATCTCGCGGCCAACATTTCGAATAGTTCGGATCGTTGATCGAAGTTTTTTTGCTTGTGTCAGATTTGCTGCTTGTGGACTCGGTATCGGGTTCAAGGAATTTACTGTCGTTATTCAGGCGAAGCCGAAATGATGGAAAGCTGTATTCGACACCATCACAAAAGAGGACTTGTTCCGGAGTGCCGCATTCATATGTGAAACTGGAAGGGAAACAAATGGTCAATTGAATGATTTTGACACTCGGTTTTTCGGGATACCTACCCATTATTTTCCTGCTCATTGCAACTGTCATCAATGTCAATCTCGTGATAGTTCGAAGCAAAATGCTCTTCATCTGAGTATCGTCTTCGCTTTTCTTGGTGCGCCGGCATCATGATGTTTGGTCGGGAATGTCTTGGGCGTTTGGGTGGCCTCACTTCTGGCTTTGGCGGTCGTTCAAAGTGTTCCGGCTTGCGATCATTGTTCCAGAGACCCTGTTTCCAGGTATTCGCCAGCGAACCATGTAATCCATGAATTAAGACAATATCCGCTCGAATCGGTGTGCCAGGAGGAGGTTCGGTCAGAATTTTGATCGAGCAACACTTTTTGGCTTTAATTTCTTCATGATGATCAGTTGTGGAACTGGCCGAAGAACTTGTGCTACTTTGATACCTTGGCTCACGCAACAACGGTGTCGATGGTGGCGTCGCTGCCGGACTGTCTGGAATGCTCTCAATCATACCATCACAGCGTTTGAGTTTCATCATCTTCAACAACGGATTAATACGGTGGGAGACTAAAAGTCAAGAGAAAAAAACTAATAACCCAGGTTATTCATCAGCTCTATTACAACTGCCAAGTACCTTGAACGGAAGATAAGCTCATGGAGATTGTGTTGGCGGCATAGGCAAGTGCATTCGTAAGGCCTTGGCGGCTTGTGGCTAGATTTCTAAGTGCATGCAAGAATCGAACGTCTCGAATGCCCTTGAGGCTGCGTGCGACTCCATTTGCAAGGGGAAGCACCAATCGGAGTATTATGCCAAATGCAACGCGCATTCGATTGTGCTGGGAGCTAATGAAAAAATCAAATACGATCACATCAGGGAACCAACCATGACAGTAATTCAAATTACCTTTCCATCAATTGACCCTCAACTTCGGATACTGTAACCAACTCGTTTATTGTCTCTTCTTCATCATCACGATCTAAAACCAGATCATTCAGGTACATAGCTGCTGCACTTGCAGCTTCATTGGAATCACTGGAATCTCTCACATTGTCTATAATCCAATCGTTTGTGGCATTTTGTCTCAATAGTTCTTCATCCTCGTCTCCACCGTCATCATCAGTATCACAGTTGACATCTTGGAGTTGCATTTTAATATCATCATCGTGGTCTGAGGTGTGGTAACTGCCTCTTTCTTCTATTTTCTCATCGTCATTGGTTTCGTTAAATGTTGAACAATTGCTGATGAACTTTGGATTTAGTGTGTCAGCATCGGACTGTGTGATTATTGTTTTATCGTTTGATATCATTTTTTTTTCTTTTGCGCTTTTTTTTGTTTTTATAAAAAGTTATTTATGTTTACTTTAGATTTTGTTTTTGTTTATTTTCTTTAGGTTAGATTTTGAGCGTGGGTGTTGATTTAGTATCACATTTTATGATTTAGCGGAATCTAAAAGGGAGCAAAAATAAACACGGTGAATTTAAGGCTTTGAAAAAAATTTTTTTATTTATTTTTTTTTTTGATTAAGTTGCCAGACTTTTCTTATCATTGAAATAGAATTACAAGTATTAAGTAAACAATTGGCATGTCATCACTTCAAGAGCTTTGATATGATAACAGAATTAAATTCCTCCACAAAATGTTATCATACGCAGGTGCTTGAACTCATACCTTCTTGTCTGAATTGATGGTGACGTAACCAAAAATTACAAAGGAAATTAAATGCAAACTTTCTTCATTTAAGAAAAAATTGAAAAGATAACCAAATCTGCATTTTGAATTCTCAAATGTGGGATAGGAGAATTTCATATTTATTTTTTTTAAATGTATGTTTATTGAGAACAATAAAAGCTGACGACGCCTATCGCGATTTATCACCACACATCCAATTTGGAACAAAATTTTCCATTAAAAGGACCGATTGGTGAGTACAATTAATAAATAGACAACGACGGTTTATTTTGAAGCTCTAAATATGGTCAGGACGGTTTTTTTTAGTGCGTGACCGAATTGATAAAATTGTTCCAAAAAGAAAAATTTAAGCTTCGGGGTTGATGTTTATAAATTTAAGTGATAGAAAGTTTTTAAAACCACATCCACTGAAGCCTGAGTATGATCTTGATTAAATTACACTGCATGACAAAAACAGTGACCAAGTCATATTTTTGTATTTCTCTTTTAGACTTAGGCAGTAGCTATGCCGCATTTTTCTCTTGGAAATTAATTATGAATTATGATGCTCTTGATGGCAATTACCTCTATTTATAAGTATCAAAGATCACCTTAAGACAAGGTTGATAATAATGTTAGGAAATGTAAGTTGATTAATTTTTGGATGTTTGTTGTTGCACAGAGTAATTGAAAAAAAAAAATAGGTGTACCACTTTTTTTGTTACTCAGTGTACTGTAATCAAAAGTTTACTATTTCAACCCCTTGCATTGCTAACTTAAGTTAAATTCCTTTTAACTTGAAATTCTTGACATTCAACCTATTGCATGTAGAGGGTCAACTTAAAATGAAATTTGAAATTCTGAGAAAATCTGTCGCAAACATTACTTTCGAAAAATAAAAACAATATTTGTTCTTCTTTGGCATTTGTATTTCGTGTAACACTTTTCTTTTCATTAAATTCTGGACTTTCCACCGTAATTCTTGAATGGAAAATGGACCTTGAATCCCAGAAAATATTTTTTTAACAAATTAAAAACATTTTGAACAACATTTGGACACTACGGCGAATACATAACATTTTTAAAACTAAGTTATTCGAACCATAATTGCTGTTTAATTTTTTTTTTTTTTTGGCAGAGCAAACGTTGAGCAGATCAAACGGCACGGTAGTGCCCAGCCAAGTTCTCTAGCAACTTTGGCACTACACCTTTATTTACAGGAAACAACTCAGGGCACTATACCACGCCCCTCTTACTTCTATACCAAAGAAGCCAAAAGTTTCAAACTCACATTATTTGTTAAGCTAGTCAAAAAGAAGCACCTCAGTAAATTTCAGATATTTAGAATAAGTAGTTTCTAACATAAAGGGTTTTCCAATAAGAGGTGTTATTTTGATATTCAAAGAAAAATGGCATTTTTTGAGACAAATTATCGGATGTTTATTTCATTATAAAGAGGAAGGTATGCCGTTAATAATGGAACACAATATCAGGCAAACCATATCCTTTTTATGAAATTTTCCATAACCAAATCGCAAAGTGGCTAGCCTATGTCCTCGATAGCCTCACGAATTTCATCTTTGAAGTCTTGAATCGACGCTAGGCTGTTGGCGTAGACCTTATCTTTCACGTGGCCCCAAAGAAAGAAGTCGCAAGGTGTTAAATCACAAGATCTCGGTGGCCAATTGTGATCACCTCTAACACGGTCCGGAAACTTTTAAAGATCGACGATTTCATTGCTTGTGTGGTACGTAGCGCCCGTCTTGTTGAAAGTAAACGTTGTCCAGATCAATACCATCCAATTCCGGCCATAAAAAAATCATTAATCATCTCTCGATAGCGCAATCCATTGACCGTAACTGTTGCTCCATCCTCATTTTCGAAAAAGTAAGGTCCAATGACCCCGCCGGACAATAAACCGCACCAAACAGTCACGCTTTGAGGATGGAGAGGCCAAACAACAATAACTTTTGGGTTTTTCCGAGCCCCTGATGCGACAGTTTTGCTTATTGACGTAGCCTCCGAGGTGGAAATGGGCTCATCAGTCAAGATGATTTTTCGATCAAATTCCGGATTATTTTCATGCATAATTTAGTTTTACAAACCGTCTCTTCCAAATGTTCACCATTTTTATAGTGAATTTTAATATTTTCAATAAGTTGTTGTAGCGTGTTTCGTTCCATTTTTATTAATAGCATAGTTTCTACTTGTCAAATAACAAAATAGTGGGCAATTCAAAATAACACCTCTAATTGGAAAACCCTTTACAATGATCCAAAAATCACGCTCACTGACAGATCATCGAACTTATGAAGCACTTCCCGTTGCCCAAGAAACTTGAAATTAGGCACAGTGATAGGTCATGTAGTACATAGAAAGGAAAATATCGAAAATTTGAAAGTTCTTAGTCAGGAGGCGTGGTAGCCGCCTTCTTTAACATTATAAGTATAAATTATATGGAGCACTTTGGGGTACAGTAGAAACATGAAACTTGGCATACAAGTACAACGTGTAATAGAACTAATAAAATATGAAATTTATGATTTTCAACTGAGGGGGCGTGGTACCCACCCACTTACTTAGCAAGTTTTGCAAACTTTTTTAATAGTAGGTTACTAAGAAAACCTGGCAAGTAAATAAAATTAACTAAAGGGGCCGACCCATAGAATCCGTCAATCCGTCAGCGTCAACGCATACGTTGCTGCCAACGTATTTGCCGGATGGAACCGTCCCATAGAGCGCGTTGTAAACTTTGACAATCTCATTTGTTTGATGTAAAAATTATTCCCCAAACCGCAAATCTGAACAAAAAAATTTAAAAAATATCAAAATCGAATCAAAATTATTTTTTTGCACATAATTTTGATAATTCATTGCTTTTCCTTGTTGCTGTGGGAACACATTGAATTGACAGCTCGTCAAATTCAGTTGTCAACGGATCAACGGACGCAAAAAGTAGAAAGTTGAGCAACTCTATCCGTCGTATCCGTCACATGCGTTGCTTATGGGACGAGTTTCATTAGAATATGTATATTCTATTGTGCTGTCAGTTGAAATCGTCAACGCTGACGCACTGACGGATTCTATGGGTCGGCCCCTTAATTTACTTAAGTTTACAAGTTTCTTTCAAAACTAATAGTTGATTCGATGTAAGTTCACTTAAAACATTTGCAATGCACCTACGAGTACTTTCTGAATCTTAGAACCTGACGTTCTTTAAGATCTCATTACTTTTCATGGCTGATTTGTTAGGCAGAATTTTTGTACGAGAGAAACTTGGCATTTTTTTTTACAATTTAATAAAAGGGGCTTCAATCGACTGCAACACTCACCAAGTCATTCTGCGTAACATTGATGCAGACAAACCTGACTCATTTTTGTGGAATTTTCGGCCTAAGTTATTTCCTCCTTTAATTATTTCCATTGCCTGAAAAGTATGTATGTAAGCTAAAATCAATAAACCGTCTTAAGCGTGGGGACGTTTATACTGCAGAGGAAACAAAAATAACATGAGAAAATGTCAGCACGTGGGCCTTCTAGCCGGCTATTATGACGGGGTTGTATTGATTTTTTTTTTTTTTTGGCTTCGTCTTACATTTATGTATAAACTGTCAAATTGTCTGCAGTATAAGGAAAGGTAGCAGTTATGACGAATAGTTACATTGTTTTCTATTTTTTGTGATGGGTAGAACGAAGAGGCAAAATTCACCAACACGAGTTTACTTTCTGGGTTTTATAAAACTTTTAGAATAAACATATGAAAACATCAAAGACTTCAATGCAAAATTAAGAAAAACGCCTGTTTTACAAGGTCACCTCAAAACCATGCTTTGACTTATCCACCTTCTTCTCTCGTAAGCATAAAAATGGCTGTGCCAGCCGAATCCTTTAAATATTCACACAAATTCCTTTTGAAAACTGTCACATTGTTGTGGGATGCAAAGCACATCCATTAAAGAAATCTAACATGAAAAACAAATGAACAAGAAAATTGTGTCACAATATTGTGTACATGAATTTTTTAAGAGGCAATTAAGCTTCCTCAAACATGAACAAAAGAATTCCGATTGCTCTTGCAAAAAAGATTATCTTGTTCCTTCTTTGAATATCTGAACATCTTGTTTTTAAGGATACTTGAACAAAAAAGAAAAAAACGACCTTGAATAGACATATTTTTTGTTAGTTTCCCAGTCCATAAGCTTATCATTCTTGTACCTCAAAGAGAAACTCGTGCAGGTGCTTGGTAAATTTTTTTACTGCATATTGTTGTTGCTGTTTTTTTTCACAAATTCTTCGTTCCGCTCAACGCAATTTACGAACCATTAACACAAACTTGGCACTGATTCATGTATTTCTGTTAAAATTATTTATTTTATTTCTTCGAAACTAAGCCAAGTTTTTTTTTTATTTCATTTATACAGAAAATAAATAAAAATAAACAGAAAAAACGCAACAAAAAAGTTGGCTTTAATACACATCCGTACCGTAAACAAGACTGATGAACTTCCTCAAAAAAATAAATCTTGACGTTGTTGTTGCGAGGACTCCAATTTTTTATTCGTGGAAGATGTTATGCGCAGTGAATGCTTTTATTTCTTAGAATTGTTAGGCGTTTAAATAGTTTTGTGAAAATTCTCAAGTTATTTAAAAAAAATATTTATTTAATTTTAAATAAACTAAACAAAAATCGAGAGGGGAAAAAACTAAAAGCCTCAAAAAAAATATATTTGACGCACCCTCGAGTTAGTCAAGCGACCGACCGACCTCGAAGAATTTCACGACAAAACTGCGCGAATATTATTTTTCATTAACAAAATTGGAGAGGGCGGTCGTCCACTTGATGTATACATATCATAGCCCCCGGTCGGTAGAATGGTCGGTTGTTGCCGTGCCGCATTGTAAATGCATTCAATAGTTTTTGCTCCAATAAAACGAAAAATATTATGAATCTTTTGTTGTGGTGGAACACATACATTCACGAAAACAACCCTTATGTGGGTTTTGTTGGGGCTGGCAAGATTAAGTTTTGTTTGCACATTTTTTCCTGCGTTTTCGTTTCTGTATTCATGAAATTTTGGGATATAAAAAATGCAATCATTACAAGTTTATGAATACAAAAAACAAATACACATATAATATTGTGTAGATAGAAACTTTTACGAAATCAAGCTTTTTCATATAATATCAAATGATGAATAGAAAATCCACACACTTGTCTGTTCTGTAATTTGGATTGAATACAGGAGAACTCTTGATTATGGGAACACCTACACAGAAAAAAAAACAACGCAGGTATTTATTTTGAATGATACTGACTGTTACCGTTTGTAATTGTGAAAGCGTTCAAATACAAGCACATGTCATTAAGACCTTTAGCAAATACAAAAATAGTTTTATTGTTATAATCAACTGCGATGAATAGTGCCTGCCACATTAATAGGAATATTGTTCGTTTAAACAGGAAGATATTTTGAGTAATCCGGATAATGCACACGTGTCATCAAAGAGTGGCATAACTTTCTATTTTGATGAAATTTTTAGGCAAAACAACCCTCTTTTAAGCTGAAACAGTGTTCAGTATGTTCAAAAGTCAGACCTACATATATTTTGATGAGCCATCTCAGAGAATAACAACTTTTAAATAAATAAAAATGTGCACGACTGGGTCGTACGAACTTGCTCCTGCATGCTAAAACTAAATATTTATGATTACTTAAATTGCAAAAAGTAGTGTTAAAATAAGAGATATACTTTAAGCAATTCTGATTACACTCTTACTTACAGCTTACACTTAACTCACAAAAAAAAACTCAATATATAAAAATAATTAGAATTCATTAAGAAAATTAAAATTTGAAAATGTACCTCGTAAAAACATTTAATTTCAAAAATTTAAATTCCAAACAAATTCAAACCTTATTCTTGATTTATTGAATTTTTTTTTTGAAAATCGTCGGAGCCGTTTTTTTTAATTAATTTTTTATATATAAAATTTTTTAAAAATGTCTTACAACTAATTAGGGTAAATACCGTGCAAATATACATATTATACTCCAATCTGGATTTTTTAAATTGATCCGTTTTTGAGATTCAGAATTTTGAAAAAAAAAGTTAAAAATATTTTTTTATAATCCAAAAAAAAATTTTTTGAAAACAAAATATTATTTGAACAATATATACGTACTTTTGAAAAAAAAAAAAAACTTACGCTGATCGGACTTTCAGTTTTCGAGAAAATCTTATAACAAAAAAACGGTTCTATGGGAGGTACCGTTTTGGAGCAATACAATTTTTTTTTACATAAAATACATGAATGTTTAAAAAAATAAAACTTGGGGAAGTTTAAAAAAAGTCGTTCGAGCCATTTTGGAGAAAAAAAATGTTTTGTTTTTTTGCCAAAAAAATCGTATGGTGGCTTCCCTAAATTTTGATCTTAAAACAAAAATAAAAAAAATTGGGATATGAGTTTTTGCTCAAACCTCTAATTTTCAAATTTAAAGTCAATCGGCTACCCCGAACCTCGTCGTCTCAGTCAAATAATTTTGGTTTTCTGTAGACTTTCTTCTATTTTCACCAAAATAGGTAAAAAAATTAAATTTATCAAGGCTATCTCAAAACTTGGAAATAAACAATAAATAACGCTTTTGAGTGACGGATAGTTCTGCTAAAAATTATTCGCATCATTCAGCTACAAATTTAATAAATTGTTGTCTCATTATTTTAGAAAGAAAACATTATTCCGCGCTGTTTTGTACAGAGTAAAATATTTCGTCTATTTTTTTTTGAAAATAGAGACGGGAAATGCACGTTTGCAGATGCTGCAACGGAATACAAGAGCAGAAAGAGAAGAGGACGGAAAATGCACGTTTGCGATGCTGCAACGGAAAACAAGAGCAGCAAGAGAAGAGTACCGAACAAAAAGTAGGAATGAGAAAAAGACCCTGCGAACTAAGAAAAGAGCATCCGCAGTTTCTCAGCTCAAATATCTAGAGTATCGGGCCATGAACAACACCCAACGTTTCTTTAAAAGATCGAAGCAATTAGCTTCTGGTTTCAGAACCGGAACACAGCAGTGAAGGAAACCTCGTCACCGAAGCACAGGGAATTGTAGATGTTTTCAAGCAGAACTTCCAACAGCTACTGAATGCGCATAATGTCGAGCGAGCCAAAGACAAAAGAGAAGCAAGACCTGTCAATGAAGTCCCAGCCTCCAGCGCAGAAGAGGAATAAAGAGCCATCCAAAAAGCTAAAAATTAACAAGTCCGTTGGGTCGGGAAGAATTACCCTAGCGAACCTCTGCTGCTTCGGTTTGGCAAAACAACTTGGTTCAAAACTCCTCACTCGAAAGACAAAGAGTCTGCTATACAAAACTTGGATTTTACCAGTCCTACTCTACGGCACCGAGTGCTGGACGATAAGAAAAAAGGGGAATGGATACTGGGCGCTTTCGAAAGAAAAATTCTTCGACGGATTTTCGATCCCGTATTCGACTATGGCGAATGGAGAAGAAGGTTCAACCGAGAACTGTACGAGCTGTACCAAGATGTGGCTGTAGTCCAGAAGGCCAAGAAAAGACGACTACATTGGCTCGGCAACATTGAGCTAATGGACGACAACGCTCCAGCCAAGAAAATCCTGTCATCCCAGCCCCCAGGTTCAAGACGACAAGGTAGACCGAACATACGGTACAGTTACCAAGTGACTGCGGATGCCAGAGCGCTTGGTTTCGGTGACTGGAGAGTGCATGCCAGCGACCGATCACGATGGAAGGCTGCAATATCTCAGGCTGAGATCCTTCATGGATTGTGAGCCGGATAAGTATATAAGTAGTAAAATATAGGCGTTAACCTTGAAAATTAAGTATAATAGAATACCTCATCAAGAAGTCTTTCAAATAAGTTTGGCTTTCACTTTTTGATTGAAGGCATTTATAATTTTAATTTTATGTAGTAAATTGAATGCAAATTACAAATCTCCAACTGCGTAATTTACCGATAGCATGTAGAAACTTACTAGTAAAAAGCTCAACCTTCTAATCCTATCGCAGCGGTTCTGCATGAACACATTGTTGATGAAACAACTGCATAACAAAGCAGCTTTTTATGCGATGGCGTCAAACAACATGAGAGCTAAGCTGAAGCTTACATTAGATTTCTAGAAATAACGTCAGAGCCATTAACATATTGCGGCCTTCATAATAATTTCTAGTTCATTTTTCCACTTGGGTAATTGCCAGAAAAATGCCGCCACAGCCGAGCCGAGCCGGCCGTTGTCGTTTGCCATCATTGTTTAGAGATACAGAGCCGAACGGCAAACAATCTCTTCGCATGTGTTCGTTGCATGCTGCAATAAAACATCACAGAGATTTGTACACAAAATTCAAGTGAAGTGCAATGAAAGACGACGCAAAAAGTGATAAAAATAGTGGGGGGGTTGATTATGCGTTAGATGTAAATTATATACGTACAGTGCAGTCAATCTGATAAATTGAATTAAATTTGCACCAATTTAAGTGAATGCATTAGCAGAACCGAACGATCGACGACGGACAGGGACATTTAGTTTTTGGACAAGTTAGTTATTCAACATGGTAAGTGAATGCAAGTTTTTCAAGTGTCAAATAAGTTCGATGATCTTTTAAACCTAAGATTCTTGATCAGACAAAGTCATTAGTTTTGGTTCCCAATTTTATGACATTTACCTTTTTCCTAAATCCACTCTACAGCCCTGTGCACATAGGATTTGCGCATCTGATTCTTTTTGACGTCTTTTAAACCTGTTTCTTACCTCCTCTTATAAAGAGCTTGAGGCATATGATTTTTTTGACATTTGGCTTTTGACAACAAGAAGAAATTTAAGTGTTGAAGCTAAAGTTATTGTCTGTACATGATGGGTAGAACAAACTTCCCCATTACCTGTTTGATTTTAGCTTTTGATATGCGTTCAGATTGAATAGAACTATCAAAATTACCGGTTTTGGTTTAAAAAAAAAAACGTCGGTGGCATTAAAATGGTTGATATATTTGTTTTAGCAAAACTGTTTGTTTACTATTCCAAATGAGTCACGAATGGCTAATTGGCCTGAAATGATATATTCACAGATTGAATTAAATCCATCACAAAGAGCCACAACAGAAATCAAGATAACAAAGAATTATAACAGATTGCGGTTAATCAGAGCTATTTTTATTGTTGTCATTAAATTTGTATTTCAAAACCGCCGCACACACCCCCTCTTCTAGTCAGATGAATAAATTATAATTGTTTATAAACAACTAGCCGAAAATACCCTGCGTTGCCGGGTTTGAGAATTTCTGCGAGAGAGCTTTAGGTAATAACGCCAGAAAATTCATCATTCATCATTGTTTGATGTAATATATTGATTATTAATAGTAAAACAGTTGATTTTAATTTGCTCACCCGCAAATTTTTTTAAATGTCTCTCTATTTTTCATTTCATTTCCAGTTCATTCTTCTAAATTATATTTAAGGCTGAACTCCTACTTATTAAGCTTTTGGACCAAGTAATGTGTACACTGAACATGCACGATTTTCTGTGCATAAACATTTTCGCTTTATGAATATTGGGTACATTTCGGTCTCGGCCAAAATTAGTTATATTATAACCAACATTTTACTAAGATTTCAATGTGACTATGACAAAATCATTTAGTGGAACATAATTCTGAATCCTCAATGAGATAGTTACGGTGACCTCACAAATGGAATTGAATTAAATCCAAAATATTTTCATCCCCGAAATCTCAGGAAAAAAATTCAGTTAGGGATGCATCAGACAAAAGTGCAAATTCAAAATAGGGTCAACAGTGGACACTATGACGAATACGTAACAATTTTTTATTGCATATTGAACCAATTAGTTTTCCGAGTTTTCCATGAAAAAATTTCTATTTTGCATTCGAAAACCCATTTTGAAATTTTCCAATTTTCCATTTGAAAACCAATGCACCCACAGTTACATGCAATTTTCCCTTTTAAAACCAATTAGTTTTCCGAGTTTTTCATGAAAAAATTTCTATTTTGCATTCGAAAACCCATTTTGAAATTTTCCAATTTTCCATTTGAAAACCAATGCACCCACAGTTACATGCAATTTTCCCTTTTAAAACCAATTAGTTTTCCGAGTTTTTCATGAAAAATTTTCTATTTTGCATTCGAAAACCCATTTTAAAATTTTCCAATTTTCCATTTGAAAACCAATGCATCCACAGTTACATGCAATTTTCCATTTTAAAACCAATTAGTTTTCCGAGTTTTTCATGAAAAATTTTCTATTTTGAATTCGAAAACCCATTTTGAAATTTTCCAATTTTCCATTTGAAAACCAATGCACCCACAGTTACATGCAATTTTCCCTTTTAAAACCAATTAGTTTTCCGAGTTGTTCATGAAAAATTTTCTATTTTGCATTCGAAAACCCATTTTAAAATTTTCCAATTTTCCATTTGAAAACCAATGCATCCACAGTTACATGCAATTTTCCATTTTAAAACCAATTAGTTTTCCGAGTTTTTCATGAAAAATTTTCTATTTTGAATTCGAAAAACCATTTTGAAATTTTCCAATTTTCCATTTGAAAACCAATGCACCCACAGTTACATGCAATTTTCCTTTTTAAAACCAATTAGTTTTCCGAGTTTTTCATGAAAAATTTTCTATTTTGAATTCGAAAACCCATTTTAAAATTTTCTAATTTTCCATTTGAAAACCAATGCATCCACAGTTACATGCAATTTTCCATTTTAAAACCAATTAGTTTTCCGAGTTTTTAATAAAAAATTTTCTATTTTGCATTCGAAAACCCATTTTGAAATTCTCCAATTTTCCATCTGAAAACCAATGCACCCACAGTTACATGCAATTTTCCCTTTTAAAACCAATGAGTTATATGAGTTTTTCATGAAGAACTTTCTATTTTCCATTCAAAAACCCATTTTGAAATTTTCCAGTTTTCCTTTGAAAACCAATTTTCATAATGCGAATTTTTCGTGCACAGAGATTGGAAAATAAAATCCATGCTTTTTTTGAACATCCATGTTAAAATTTTCTTTTGTACAGAAAGTCGTGTCCAAGAGATCGCATTTAAACATTGTTGTGGTCCAAACGCTTAAGTAGGAGTTCAGCCTTAAATATAATTTAGAAGAATGAACTGGAAATGAAATGAAAATAGAAAGACGTTTCAAAAAATTGATGTCGGCTGTCAGTTTTTTTTTAATATCCAAACAAAATTTTCGAGTAAGTAGATTAAAATCAATGTTTTTTCCTATTAATAATTATTTCTTTTTCTTTCAGGGTATCCTACTGCACATTCAGTGCATGGCAGAAAAATTCCATTACATTTATAAGGTATGACTTTTGTTTGTTTGTTGGTTTATCGACTACAAACATACAACCGACAAACAAACAAAAGTCTTACTTTATATATTAGTATAGATGACAGAATTTTTTGCAGGCAACTGACAGTTGTGGTTCAATTGAAGACATTGATAAAATTATAAGTAACCTATTACTATTAGTTAATCATTGGAATAGTTATGTCATTTTACACCACGTCCAGAGATATAAGTTTCATCTACAGCTTTTCAACCTTAAAAACACCTCAATTGAGTTCAGGTTGTTTTTGTGGTCAATTAGGATTGACATTGAAATTATGAAATATTCTTTTCAGGCATCTAATAAAAGATACATTTCACTTATTAACATACTAAATTGAAGATTTCCTGCTAAAAAAAATGCAATGTTCAAACACACTTTGCTAACTCCCTCAACTGTCAAGTTATTTGTCACGTTTCTTTCGTTATATCTCAAGAGAGAGAACAATCTCAATTGACAATTGTATGCCGGGCACATTTCACTTAATTTAACCAAGAAGCCAACAACTACAAAAAAAAAACGTTTTTAGCTTTTAGAAGTGCCTTAATATTCAACTTTTTTATTCAAAGGTGATTGACATTTTATTAGCTTAATGAAACGATTAACAGATTTCACGTGGATATTGTAACTCGTGAGACATATCAAACATAATAATGACAGTTCAATGTCATATCAACAAAATGGCAGGCATACATAGATAGATTGAATTTGAATATCACCACATTGACGTAGGTTATGATTTAAAATATACACAACTAAGAAAGATCTGTTCGTTTTGTATATTATTTTATTGATCTCTGTTGAATTTATTATTATTTGTCAATTTATATTAATTGGCATAAATTCTACTGCAAATAGAATGAAGAGAAAACTTTGTTTAATATTTTATGAACAAATTGGACATGATCAATTTAAGAGGATGACATTTTTGCTTTCTTTTGAGCAAGTGCTGGGAGAACCTATACATAAGAAAGATTCCTCTTTAAATGGGTTCAATTGAATGTATAGTTAAGAACTTGCGAACAGTACGGAACAGCAACAGAGGCAAGATTATTCAAAGTGTTAAAACTCCTTGTAGTTCAAAATTTATTCGAAATATGAGAGTTCTTTGGAAAATCAATTCATCTGATTTAAATAGAGCACATCGCTTGGTGATTGATGAGATGGTGTTCATGTACGTGTATGCATGCCGCTTTGTTGATTGAAATAAATTGATAAACTGAAAATGAAACATGTCCATGTCAGTAATTTAAAAATAAACTTTAGCACTGTTTGATTACTTTTTAGTAATAATTTAAATGTCAGTCACATGGGGGCCAAAAATTAACCGTCAAATTGACGTGACGAATTGTCATTTTTTGAGAATTTGTTCAAAACCTACGCCACAGAAAGATCATTTACAATAAATGAAATAATTAACCCAGGCCCATTTTCGTAGCAGACAAGCCCCAAGTATTGACTCGCTATTCTATTCATTAATTCAAACTGAATCAAACGCCAACAATGGGAATTGATAAGACTAGTTTATTGTGAATGAATTAGAAAATGTCAGGAAATCAGTGTGAGAGGTTAAAGATTTTATTTTGTGATTGTGTACTTCTGTCTGCCAATTTATCTTCGTTTTTCTTGTATAAGATTTTTAAATACATTGAAAGAAACCACATATATCCGAATTATAATTTTTGCATATTTTAAGGTGTCGAGGTATGTAGACGTTCTTGTAAACAAAGTTCTCGTCATGATTTGACGTATAAGAATACAAGAATACAGACTTTGACACTTGGTATCCAATATTTAGTATGTTTTCCATATTTGACGGTAGTAACTTCCTATTTCCTACTTTATCGAAACATTTGGTTTGTGTTTTTGTTTTTTTTTTTTTCTCCAAAAGATTTGTTTGAAAACAGCTGGTTAACCGACAATCTCTAAAAGTTGATAACAAATAATAAGAAATGACACACATCTGGAACGTGATTATTTTTTTATGCTGCGTGGCGAGAGTTAGATATTTTCAGTATTGAAAAATTTTATTGACTTTGGGTTCAAAATGTTATCACCCGGGAAGAGTAATAATCATTACATTCACTGACACTGACAATGAAAATACTCTGGAGATCATAATGGAGATGAAGATTAATTATATTGTGTACTTTCGTGTTTTTGAGTGATACTGACATTATGCCGTCGCGATAAAACTACAGTCACGTGTGTTACACATTTGATTTTAATTCGTTTTTGTTTTGTTTTCCTTTTTTTGTTGTTTTACTTTTTTTGATTAGGATTGAACCATCAATTACTTCAAAGTAATTAAGTAGCCAAAAAAAAAAAAACGTACGTTTGCGTAACACTATTAACAAACAAGGAAGCAATTCATTGGTGGCTTTTATAACTTTTTGTGACTCTTGAAAACCTTAAGAGTTACTACTTGATTTATTTTATTACACAGCTGTCCGCACTTGTAAGAATAATGTCCCTTAGGCTTTTTGTTCGACGTAATTGGTTCAAGTTCTTTAGATTATTATTAATATTGAGTGATTTTTAAGAACCTTTCTTTAAAGCTTAGGTTATCGTAGTCTCGACGCACTCATTTTTCTATTTAAAGCAGTTCAGAGACGTAAAAACCCGCTCAGACTTTTCAAACATAATGCAACTGACGTAAAATTACATGGATTAAGTTCATAAACTTTACAGAGTAATTGAAAGATTATTTTCAATTGGATGTTAATGTCAAATGCAAACGATTATTGCGATATCTTATCACTTTTTCAAGCCATAAAAGTGTTTATTGTTGACGACTAACCAACGGCTATCATGAATTGAAATAAAATGCAAATAAATTTGTCTTCCGGTATACGTGGCGTATACTTACTATTTTGTCCAATTGTGTGAGGTATTTTTTACGCTTCATTAAGTATAATATGTGCACACGCCCCTACCGAAGATGCCGAGGAGTCAAGCAAGGAGGATTTTTACGACCTCTTGGATAGAGCCTACGGAGCCTGTCCTGAGTACGACGTCAAAATCGTACTCGGAGATTTCAATACAAAAATCGGGAAGGAAGACATCTTTGGCGGATTAGTTGGAAAGCACAGCCTCCACGAATTTACAACAGATAACGGCTTCCGACTAATCGACTTTGCTCGTAATACGTTGATAAGTAGCACTAGGTTTCCAAGACGAAATATCAGCAACCTGGCGATCTCCGGATGGTCGAACCACCAATCAAATCGACCATGTGCTAATCGGTGCAAGGCACGCATTCAACATCTTGAACGTGCGCACTTTCCGAGGAGCAAATGTCGACTCTAACCACTTGCTGGTAGTGGTTAAGTTTAGAGCTCGACTATCAAACGACAAAAAAACTCGTGCGGCCCCAAGAAAGAAGTTCAACATTGGTTGAGACTACAGTGAGCGCCTAAGTGAGCGATCCTCTGCCATCACAGATGTCAACACCTTGTGGAATCAATATCGCGAAATAATAAAAAATGTAGCCGAGACCACCATAGGTCACCAGCCGTCCTCGAAAAAGAACCCGTGGTATGATGATGAGTGCACGTTATTGAAAAGAGAGACGGACAATGCACGTTTGCAGATTCTACAACGGAAAACAAGAGCAGCAAATGCAGATAACCGAACAAAAAGGAGAAATGAGAAAAAGACCCTGCGAAGGAAGAAAAGAGTATCGGGCCATGAACAACACCCGGCGTTTCCTTAAAAGGTCGAAGCAAAATGCTTCTGGTTTCAGAACCGGGACACAGGCTGTTTGAAACAGTGAAGGAAACCTAGTCACCGAAGCACAATGAATTGTATATGTTTTCAAGCAGCTCTTCCGATAGCTGGTGAATGCGCATAATGTCGAGAAAGCCAATAACAAAAGAGAAGCAAGACCAGTCAATGAAGACCCAGTCCCAGCCTCCAGCGCAGAAGAGGTAGAAAGAGACATCCAAAAGCTAAAAAATAAATATTGAGGAGGTGTTTTGATGAACCGCATGCACCAGGTCATCAACAAAGTGTTGGAGGAAGAATGCATGCCCACTGACTGGTCGATGAGCTCCATATGCCCCATCTACACAAACGGCGATCCTATGTCATGTAAAAACTACCGCGGCATATCCCTGTTTAATGTTGCATGACGCTAAAAATACGCTGTGCAGTGTGCAAATGTGTGGCAGCTCATCCGAGTTGTTTCAAACATGCGCAGGGTTAAAACAAGAAGATGCGCTGTCATGTGACTTTTTCAACATAGTCCTGAAGCAGATAGTGGACAAGGTAGGTGTGAGCACGGAAAACACTATCTTCAACAAATCCACCAAGCTCCCAGGCTATGCGGACGACATTGACATCATCGGTCAATCCAAGAGCTGTGCTTGAGGACTTCACAGCGATTGAAGAACAGGCGAAACTCATTGGTCTTGAAGTGAATGAGGACAAAACAAAGTACATGGTATCAACAAACAAAGCAACATCTGTCCACCGCCTAGGACAAAACGTCATTGTCAGTAGCAAAAGGTAGTTAAAATAGTTAAGGAGTTCACCTGCTTTGGAACAAACATCAATCCGACAAACGACACCTTAGTGGACATCCGAAGAAGAATTACGCGAACCGCTGCTGCTTCGGGATGGCCAAAAAACTGGGTTCAAAACTCCTCACTCGAAATACAAAGAGTCTGCTATACAAAACTTTGATTTTACCAGTCCTACTTTACGGCGCCGATGGCTGGACGATAAGTAAAAAAGGGGAATTGATACTGGGCACTTTCGAAAGAAAAATTCTTCGACGGATTTTCGGTCCCGTATGCGACGATGGCGAATGGAGAAGAAGGTTTAACCGAGAACTGAGCTGCATCAAGATGTGGATGTAGTCCAGAAGGCCAAGAAAAGAAGACAACATTGGCTCGGCCACATCGAGCGAATGGACGACAACGCTCCAGCCAAGAAAGTCTTACTTACCAAGTGACTGCGGATGCCAGAGCGCTTGGTTTCGGTGACTGGAAAGTGCATGCGAGGCACCGATCGCGATGGAAGCTGCAATATCTCAGGCTGAGATCCGTCATGAATTGTGAGCCGTATAAGTAAGTAAGTAAGTTGCTTAGTAAGCAACTGAAATTATAAGATAATCAGCAACTACTTAACAGTCTTTGTTTAACTCTCATTTTAAAGAAATATTTACAACTGCAACACTCTAATAAGTTATAAGGAATGTGTTTATCTTAAGCACGTGAATAAACTATTAGCATTAATCTTTACAGACTCCAAGTCAATGTCTTAAACTGCACCCACTAACAACCATTATTTTTTTAATTATGATACACAACTTTAATTCAATTAAAACTAAGAATAAGGAAAAAACAAAAAAATAAAAACGATAAGATTATTCTGGAAGCAAAAATAAGCAATAAGTGCACTAGGGCGTATGTGAATCTAAATTTAGTTTTGCCTTTACGATAGTTGTGCATTTCATATAAAGTGCGCATAAGAAATCGATTGTTTTTGCTGGACATTACGTCAATATATTGTTTAAAAAGTGTAAACAAAAATGTCTGTTTGTAGTCTGTAGGAACTTTGTTACTCATGCATTATGGATCTATGACAAAATTCAAGGGTTGAACTTTTGTTTGTTTTAATTATTTTGAAGGGTCTATTTTTGAGTTCAACTTGTTTTGAACAAGTGCTTTTAAAGGTAAATTCTGCACACAAGTTTGGTTAGTAAATCTGAGAGTGAGGAGGTTTAATTGAGTTAAAATTAGTGACCGGTAAAATTACAACTTTTATATATTTGTATTATTAATGTTCTGCTTTAGATACACAAATGAGTGTGAAAATAAGTTTACTCAAGAAGAACTAATTGTTCAAAGCAAAAAATTTACAAAAAATTATGAGCAGAATTGACTGTGAAGCTGACTTGTAGTCACTACAAAAAATCTCGTCTCGAACAAGTGGGTGTTATAATTAATTCAATTTAACAAAAAAAATAGGAATCAAATAAAATTTCAGCGCCAGCGTCTATATTCCGCATTACTGACACACTGCAGCCATTCAAGGTCTGTCTTTAATTTTCTATAATTTGCAAACAAATTAAAAACAAATCAGACAAACATATTCATTTCTTGTTTCTGAGTGATTGCTTCAGCACAATTAATTTAGACATGTGCTTCAAACATTGTGCCCATCTTGCTTATGGTGTCCACACACTCAACATCTGTGTTTAAATGTCTTGTTATGTAAGCTTTTTTTATCTGCATCTAGCAACAGCTATTAAAAAAAAAAAACTAACACGCCTACATAATGTGAGCATATGAGCTTTAAAGAGACTAGACACATTTAAAAGATCATGTTGAAAGCTTTTTTCGGCACCAGACTGTATGGATCTATGAATCTATCTATCTATCTATCGTATAACGAAGCACGTTCATAAATACAAATGGAACTCACTCTTTTAGCGCTTGTAGTCACTCGTATGCTTATCTCGTTCTGTTACATTAGACAGAGGGTATCACGATTGATTTGAATTTTAATTAAAATCCGAATTGTAGTTCAATAAAATGTCATTCAATTATTTTTTATTTGCTGTCGGGTCTTTCATAAGACACAATGGAAATTCATTATCAGCAAACTCATGTGCAATGAATTCAAGTCACACAAACGCGTAGGTAGTCTTTTTTCAGAGGGTAAGATCTACAAATCCCGGTCTACACTGAATAAAGTTGGTCCCAAACCCAACTTGAATACTTGTTAGAACTTTTGTTATAAAAAAAAATTCAACAACAAACTTCTCGTGCTCCTTTTTTGATCACAAACTGGAATGAGCTTTTTTTCATAAATAGATTAAAGCCTTGTCGATAGAGGAAGAAAAAAAAATGATCGCGATTGCTTTGTTTACTTTTTCATTGTTAGATTACCTACTTTTTGCCGATAGAAGCAAAACGCAGTGTAAACAGAGAAAAAGAGAGTTATTGCGAATGAAATCAAAAGCTGATTTGCTTGAGTAGCTCGAAAAAAGCGATAACAATAACGACTTACTACCACGACAACGATTTAAACAGCGTCCGAACAACTCAAACTCCCAGCTGGTACTGTTTTTCGCCTATTATTGCCTGCCATAAACATTTTCAATAGATTACATTTTTTTGTACACCAAGAAAAAAAATGTATAAAAATAAATACAGACAGCGATACCCAGAGACAAGAAACTTGTTTAATTATTTCGTGTGGTGCGTAGGCAAATTGAATATCTCTTAAAATTAATTTAACATATGAAAGTCGATTTAAAGAGAAGTTGATTATGCAGAGCTTTTTGGTGAGCAATGATTAAATTTTCTGCGAGTTCAATTGCCTTCTGAAAAGTAAAAACAGAGCAATGTGCAATGACATTAAGAAAATGCACTTATCCTTTCTTTCTTATATTAAGGTACAAGAAATATACTGCCTTAAATTTAAATTGTTTGTATGGATTGGCAAGGAAAAGAGCCTCATTTAAGAGATTTAATTTTTTGCAAAGCTTATTTCAGTAAAACGTTTTTTAGACAAGTCAATGTATTCAAAAAAGCACGCAACATTTCTCAGTTCTCAAGAACAGCTCCGATTTTGATGATTTTTTTTTTTTTTGTATTCAAGAAAGGAATTATACCCTTTGAGGCTGAGAGACAGCAAAAAGTTCGAAATAGGTGCTTTTAATAAAAATAATTTGTCTCATAAGCGTTTCATTCAATCAGCTGGACTTGAACGGCAAATTAAATAAAATGATTAGGAAGAACTTTTTGCGGGAAGTTCAGAATGGATCCCTTCATCAGCATGGCTCGAAAGTACGAGTCAATAAACGTCAAAATTACTTACTCACTTACTTACTTACTTACTTAAGGTGGCGCTACAATCCTAGCTAGCTGTCTCCAGATTAGCACTCCAAGTTGATTGAGGTCCTCTTTCACTTGGGTGCACCACGTGAGCCGAGGTCTTACTCTCCTTCTACGCCCCTCGGGAATAGTGTTGAAGGCTTTGCGGGCCGGAGCATTGGTGTCCATCCGCTCTAAATGACTGAGCCATCTTAGTCTCTGGACCGTAACCCTATTTCCATGTCGTTGTGCAACCCGTAAAGTTCGCTGCTGTATCTTCTTCTACATTCCCCATTCCCCCTCAATGCACACGGTGCCAAAGATGACCTCAAGAATTTTCTCCTCGAAACAGCCTAAGGCACACTCGTCCGATTTTATCCACGCTTCTGCTCCATATAGCAGGACTGGGATGATTAGAGTGTTATACAGTTTTACCATGCTCGAGAGAGGGCTTTTCCACTCAATTGCATTCTTAGCCCAAAGAAACACCGATTAGCAAGAGTTATGCGTCTATTGTGAGTGCTCTCCGAGCCGTCGGCTTAGCAATTGGCGATTCAGTTTCAAAAACTGAAGCACCCACACATTCAAATTGCAGAAATGTCATTAATGTCATCAGCATCAACATTGAATCAACATATTGATCAATTTATTAGTACAGTACTATAAAAACACTGCAACTTTCCAAACAAAATTGGCAACATCCTTTAATTTTGGTTCCAAAGAGATCCGTCAAAGTAATATGCAGGCAACCGTTATTTTTTTTAACCTTTTTTATAACCTTGCCAAATTATTCGTGTTCACTCGTGAAATAAAATCTAAAAAGTGAAATTCAAAGTCGGAAATTCGTATAAAAACAGACCAACTAATAGTGTTTATTTCATTAAATTGTTTTAATTTTTTTTAATGAAAGCGGTGGGAAACCATTTTGTGTGGCCTTAAAACTGTCTTAGCACCGGAAGAAATGTAAAAAAACTGCATTCAAAGATTGTGGCCTTTCCGGTCGCGAAATTGCCAGTAGAATTTGGAGATCCAACACAATAATTCTAAACTAAAAATAAAGAAGACGCCTTTAGATGCAGCGAAGCTGCATTTCGCTGAAAGTCATATAAACTGGTCCAAAGAGTGGAGAAAAGTTCTGTTTAGTGATGAAACGAAATTCAATTTAGATGGTCCAGATGGATTTCAGTAATATTGGCTTGACAAATAACGCCAAAGAAAATTGGTTTTGAATATTACTTTGGAACTTTCTGACGTTTATGAATATTGATTTAAATCGTTCAAACCCGAGCCTGTTCATGGAGAAAGAGTTCGTCAATGCAACAAAAAGTAAGTCAGACTAGCGCAGATTCCCGTTTCTTCATTTTTTAATCCTAGAATTCTAAGAACTGGGGCCTGATTATGAGTATGATTATTCGCGGCGGATCGTTTTGCTAGCGAGTTTGACATTTTTCAATTATTGCTTTCGCTTTCGCCTTCGTTTCAAATTCGACCAATTAACGAAGTCTAAAGCGAATTTGAAAGGTCATAATGATGGCTGGCGAATTGAAATCCGACAGCTTTTTTTTTGCGGGTTCACAGGCGAAGGAGTGTTTATTCAAATCACTGGAATATTGGAAGAAATAGTCAAACCAATTTGAAAGGTTGAATTGAAAACGATCCGCCGCGAATCCCATAATCAGGCCCCTGATGTTACATAAATATTGTTCCGAGTGACACTGTGGCGTATGCGTAACACTTTTTCCATTTGATAAGATTTCAAACCAAACGGCAATGCTGCGAAACAAGGAAACAAAACAAAACAACAAAATTTACACATGTTTAACACAATTATCAATTTATTTTTTCATTTAATAAAAATATCAAAAAGTCCCTAAAACAATAATTATTCTTTTTTTACAGATTTATTTGGGAAAATATTCCCAAGCTCTTAAGTTAAATAGATTTTCCGAAAGTCACGTTTTCATGACTTATTCCATAACACAGTTATTCTTCATTCTTAAAAGCTCAACATTTTATCATTATTTTTGTCAATTTTATAAAAAAATTCTTATATCAATATTTCTGGACATGGAAACTCTTTTCAAAAGAGGAAACAAAACAAATAAATATTAATGAGAATACTAGTTCACAAATAATACAGTTAAGGTGCTAGAGGTACAAAAGAAAACACAAAAGTCCAATTGAAAAAGTAAAACAGTCTCTTCAAGGCGGGAGTGCAGGCAGGCGCAAGTAGCAGGTGCTCATGGAAATCCTTTCTTAAGCGATATATCGGACAAAAAACGTCGGAATGATAGACCACAGATTGGAGGTCACGCTTTCCACAGCAGGCGCTGTAAGGCTGTGCTTCACCTGCTGCGGCAGTTGTTCTACTTTTTGTTCTTGTTCTTGCACATCGTCACTTTCATTCGGATTCACCGACTGTTCGATTACTTTTAAAAGTCTCTGATAAAGGAACGACTGTCGGAAAATTGGTTTGCTCAAGCTCAAATGATCATCTTTGAGAACATAAAAGTCGCCATGGTCAATGTGAGCTGAATCTTCGGTGACAATGCGCAGGGGGAATTTAAACGAAGTCAACATTGTTGGAGTTCCTTCGACTATGCTAACAACATTTACATGGCGGAAGCATGTCTTCAAGCAATGCATGAATTTATTGTGAAGTTCGAGAAGTTTTGGAGCTCCCTCTTCCAATTCTTTGACTTCAATGGATGGCGATAAGATCACTTGCATGTGTTGCTTCCATTTGGCGATGGGGGAACCTCTGTGTGGTGTTCCAAGGAACACAATGCCACGGGTGCTGTCGGCTATTTGTCTGACTTTTGGGTCTGGATCGACGAGAGCTTTCATAAGCATGATCTTTGTGAGGATTCCACCCATGGAATGACCTATCCAAACGACCGGACGGTCTTTACCAACATCCGAGCGGGAAATACGTTCCAGCAGAGATGTGGCTCGCACATCGAAATGCCCTTGATCCTTCTCGCATGGACAGTATTTGGTAAAATTTGCTGACCATTCACTCACAGCTGATGTATAGTCAATACCGAGGATTCTAAGGGAAGAAAAGATATTATTATCAAACTGAAACAATTGAATGATTTCGAAACCAACCTCATATTGGGGTGATCCTCTGGCAGCCATTCCATTGGCCAGCAATTTGTGTACTCCTCACTATCCTGATTGATCCATTCACTTCCGTTCACACTGAATTCCCCTTGGCAGCCTTCGTTGGCTTCTAATGGAATGTCTGGATGGACAACTTCCCAGTCCGGAGTGAGTTCAGCTGAACTCTGCAGCGTTTCAACGAGTTCCTTAGTCGCTTCATCGCTTATATTGATCGCCTTGTCTGTTCCTGATCCCGGTACCAACGACTCATTGGTCTTTTTGGCAGTCTTGAATGGCATTCGTTTAGCTTCTCCAACTAAGAAAACATCTTCCGTTTCACTTGTGTAGAAGGCGTTCTTGCCATAGAGACCCAGTTCAGTGGGCACTCGGTCCTTCTGGCGCCATGTAATGAATACACCACCCAAAAGGCCGTGAATAAAGATCACATCAGCTTTTGGCTTAGTTCTCGTCCTCAATTGAGGATGCAGAGGATAAACGTTTGGCGGGTATTGTGTGTAGTTAGGATCGTCATGGTCCAAATTGGCCAGACATTTGGCTGATATGACTTTGAGGCGAATGTCAGAACCTCGTTGCCAATTTGCAAGCACGCCCACCCAACCGGATACAAAGAAGTCCCTTACTGAATCCTTGGCCATCGACATGTTGGCCAGAACTTTGCATAGTTTCGATAGGGTTTCATTGTCATCGTCAAAGATCTTTCTCAGTTCCATGAGATGCATAAGGCCGCCTTCTCTGATGATTTTCCTTGAAATTTTCTCATCTTTTGTGACATGATGGAGGAATGAAATTATTTCTTTCAACAAATCTGTGTCTTGTGCAGAAAGCGAATTTCCCCGTTGAATGAATTCATCAATGTCCTCGCCCTGAAATTTTCAAAATAATCATTAAGAATCACTCCGTTTTGCACTTCCAGTGGTGAACTTACATGAATTTCAGTTGCTGGAAAGTACTTTTGGCAAAAGTGCATCACACAATCATTTGGTAGCAAGCCTTCGAGCATTTTGTGCAATTCGGCCAAAGCGTATTTCGGATTCTTGATGACTCCCTTCATATGGACTGGCAAGAACCATCTTGTATCACAGCCAGATCTGGCTAGAGATACTGCTGTTCGAGCATCGCAGATTTGAGCCAAATGACGAAAGTCCCAATCTTTGAGATGATCAATTTTCGACAGTTGCTCAATGGCCTTCAAGCGTTGGTGTTGATCACCATTTTGAGCAATCTTCAGTAAGCGCCAGGCAACTGAGTGTTTAAAGGATTTCCACCATTTGCCAAACGGATTGATAATGACATTGATCCAATTCTGTAATGACAAAGAGGTGTTTAGAGAAATCTTCAGTTGTTTGTTGTTGTTATCTTACTCTATTTGCTTCCTCCTGGCGTTGGAGCTTTCTCATAGACTCGCGGTAGATGTGGTATTTAATGTAGATGTAATCGGGACGTTTCTTTTCAACATCGAGCACACTGGGATTAACTATTTTCGAAAGAAATTTATTGATTTTGTGCTTTTCATAAAGCACCAAGCCACAACTGAAAAGAAAAAAATAAAAAAAAAACCGTTAAAGTGCTATTTCAGAAAGAGTTGAAATGTAAATGGAATTTGTAAGTGATGCCAAGAAAGAAACGTCTAATGTAAACAGTGTATAACCTCAAAAACATAAACCAAATTCCTAATTGGTTTCGGCGATTTACTTAATCATTTTCGGTTGACCCTGTTGTTTATTGTTGTTTTGATTTAAAAAACAGTGCATCGGGAATTTGTCAACAATTTTATTTACAACAAAACAAGTCTACGTCATGCGATGAAAATAGCAATGATCAATCAGACATTTATGCATATTTACGTCTGCCGAATTGACTTGGGACAAAAAGAACTACCAAAATAAAACTAAAACATTTCCTTATATGCTATTTCGACTGACGCTAATCACGAGATTTAGAGAAGTAGATTAAGTTCAAATCTCGACTTTTCTGGGATTTGTTCTTAATCTACTTCGCTAAATCTAGTGATTAGTATTGCTGGAATCAGCATATTAGCATTGTGTTTCCAGCTTAAGTGGGTAGTTTTTAATTATTAATTTCCCTCTGACTCAACAGATGTTTTCAAGGCTGTTCAAAAGTCGTTGTCTTTCGTATGTTCAATTTGCTTTCTCTTTCACTCTCTAGGACAAGGTTAAAGACGTCATTTTTTTTAAAGAATAGGTAAGTTTTGGGCGTACTCTTTTTTCGAATGATGACGACGGAGAAAAAACATAAATAGAAATAAAAACACGTCATGTACTCCGTCACTCCGTCAGCCATCTCTTTCTCGCAAAATCGTATGTTTGGAAAACAAAACATTCGATAAAATATGATACAAACTTTTTACTTGGGTGTGGGTGGATTAAGTATTAAATTTCTAGAGAATAAAAGTTTAAGATTTAAAGCTGATCTAATTTTTTTATGAATGACTACACTAATGGCATTTTGATTGACACTTGCCACCAACAAATTAACTGTTTTTTCCACCTACCCTGTCAACACTCCAATGGCAGCGTAAAATTTTCTACTTTTGGCGATTTTTTTCAATGCATCAGTCATCATCTGCACAATTTCCAGGCGATGCGAACCTTTTCTATTTAAATTTACCGTTTACGAATTATTATCTTATTTGCACTTGATTACGATTATTCCTTTGACCACTGAACTTTTGTACAATCACTTCTTTCTAGTAATTTCTTTGTCTCTTGGTTATTTTTAGTCTTTTCTTCAGTTGCTTTTTCTTGGTTGTGTTCACTGTGAATTTCAATTAGATATTGAGAGGGCCACGGCTGGCACAAGTGAATTTATAAAACATGAACAATAATTTCTTTCGTTAGTTCGTTGGCACCAAAATGAAAATAGTTTTTGTTTTTGTATTTGCTTGTTGTTTTGTTTTATCGTATTTCTCTGTTTGGGATTTTACAGTACAGCTATTTCGTTGAGCGTTATTGAATGAATGAAGTTGAAAGAGTGTGAATCCCAATGAGAGGAATGTAGGACATTTCTCGCTCTTGGCTCTACTTTGCCTTGTCTGTTGGGATTTTAGTTCGAAAGAGTGAAAGAGATAAAAGTAGCTCGTTTCGATGGTAAATATTTTTGTTTACAAATAGTTGGTTTGGTTGAATTGAAATCAAGTGAATAATGGCGGTGATTGATACATGATACTTGTGTTGGTAGTTTTGTTGTTTTGAGTTTTGCAAATAGAGGCTTGTTTTCGTTTTTTGCATAAATTAAAATAATTTGTTGTTAAACAACAACAAGTGAATGTGTGCAATGTGCAGTGAGTAAGTGAATTGATTGAATTCAATCCAATTTTGCTAATAAATTCCATTATCAAGCATAAATGTTTCAATTTGAGGATAAGAAGAACTCCACAGGTAGTCAAGACAGAGGTCATGTCCACCTTGCAACCGTACTGATTTTTGGTAAGTCTGTTTTAATTTAAAAATTCAAGGTAAACAAGAATGTTTCGAGGTTTGTTGCTTGTGAATGGGTCTCCTTTTTTTTGTTTTGGTTTGTAGAGGTTTACCTGAGGCGAGGTCCAATCTAACCTAGAAGAGAACAGCCCATATATAAGCCGGAGCATCCGAATCCGTTTTCAAGGGCCTCGTCGGTTGAGGCCACTTCCCCTGCGGGGAGCAGTTGAAAAACCAAAGCCTTGCGTTGTAAACAGCTATAGCCAACATTCGGGTTAAGTGGAAGAACTTGCCGCAAGACTTTCCACTCGGACCCCTGTTGTGAAGCCGGTATAAACCCTTCATCGGCTCTGAAGTTGTTGGAGGTCTTATGAAAACTTCTTGGACATCTAGCCAAACAAAGCTACGAGATGTGGGTTCAGGTCAATTAAATAACTCACATAAGACTTCGACTTATTTTTAACTGCTCTTAATTGACAAAACTAAGACTTGCAATTCATATTCGACTCACTGTTGCCTCATAGCAAAACAAACAACGGAATCACCCCCACACTCCCACAGCAATAATATTTACTATATTCAAGCCAAACGCGTCTTGTTTTTCTGTTCATTACGTTATTGATGCAAAAACTATTTTCAATGCAAAAACAAGCACCAATCTACGACTTAAAATTGTAAAGAAGGCGTGGTGGCCTTCTTGTTTACAATTCACGCAACTAGACAAATAAGATAAAACTAATAAACAACAACAAACCGGGAAGTCAGTTTCTCATAAAAACAAGAATCGTACGATGTTTTATATTTAAATGAGTCAGTGTGTCGCCATTGCCGCCTTGTGGTCGCAGACGCATTATATTTCTGAATAGCGCCACATTGTGAGACGTAAGACAAAGCTATGCTCGCTGCCAATTCATTGGCAAAAAGATCAGGGCACAGCTTCATTCGAAGGTGTTCGGCTTGTAGTCTGAAAATATTCAAATATGGGACGCACAGCTCAGAATGCTCAGATCGAAAACGTGCTAACCAATTTGTTTATCGCTTGTTTTCGAGGAAGATGTTTATCATGAAAAATTACCCAGAAATCAGCAGAATGTATTAATGACGACTAATGAGGTGATGGTTGCGCCAAGTATTTATAGACTTCTTTCGGGGATTGAATGCACTGAGTTCGTTGGTCGAAATTAATTTTGGTCACTCGCCCACTCATTGAATTCTAGAAATTAATGTGAGGCACACAGATTTAAAGACAGTGACAGACCACAGACGACTCTTCCTTATTATTGTCTTGAAATAAACAAAAATATAAATGACGTTTCGTTAAATGAAATGCTCGCTAGATTGAATTTGGGTTAAACTCAGTGATGTTGGCTGGTGTTCAAGGCCATTGGAACTTATTCCCAATAACCAGGTCAAGTTTTCAGGTAAATATGTACTTTCATCGTTGAACTCTGACCGGTCTGTTTGCTCTGTGCTTTGAATGATCCAACTGCTATTTATTGGTGTTCCACATCTGTTTTCTTCAGGACAGTAAACAGTCTCATTGAAAGATCGAATTTCTTATCAACCAATCTCTCTATGTCCGAAATTGCATACATTTCCATTCATTATTTTGAAAATATAAAGTGAACAACAGCATGAAATGTGACACACCTTCTCAACAAGCCCCCCATGATCACAAACACTTATGCAAAAAGATATCGTATAAACCGCGTATCAGTTAAATCGTTCAAATTAAATGAAAACAACAACAGAAGTTTTAACGTAAGAAGCTTTTTTTATTGTTGATTATTCAACTTTACTACGAAGACGTGACGTCAGAGGTCCATTGAAAATAAAATACGCTCGACACGTGCTGTCGCTAGGATTTTAAGTACGCGAAAACGAAAATATTGTTTTGAAGTAGATAAAACTTGACGCATTTGGCGTTAAAGTAAAACAAGGAAAACTAAACTGGTGATAAATTTCTAACCTTACCGTATCGCTTGGAAATTTGTAGTCTAATTTCATTGTCCTTCGTCCGTTAGAACGTGTGATAATATACATATGTAGTATGTACTTTTTTTTTAAGGCCTTTCAAATGAAAGTATTGGATCACATAACAATGACCAATTTTATCTATCTTGACTAATTCACGGAAAGCATCCACTCTAACTGACTGCCGAAAAAATATTACGCAATGTAGGATTGTCAAACTTTAATTTCACGCTGCAAATGGTTAGTACTTTCTACTATAGTCAATATTTTTAATCAACTAGCATCAATACGTTGGGTACTTGATCGTTTTTCCAATAGCCAAAGTGACCGAAAGCAATCTCGCCTTACCTTGCAATCTTGTTGAGACAAGCTCGTCTCATGAATTCATCCTCGACCAATAGTTTCTTTATTCGCAAAAACTAGCTCCGGATTCACAAAATCCGAATAGAATCAAATAAAACAGGATTTTGGTCTGCATTTGATAACAATTTTAAAATTCAAATCTGAATAAAACCGTTTGAATTCAAAATTCCACTGTCATACCGGAGACTGAAACAGATACTCGTATAACAACTTCATATTTGGTGTGTGTCTTTGATATGTCAGTTCAAAAATAATACATGAACCTGGTACAGTCAGAGTCAACATATTTAAAAGAAAACGAGTTGTGATAGTCTAGCAAGTATCCCAACCACATTTAAGGGGACACTTAAAAAAAAAACATTTTTTACGATCTTTTAGCTTTTTTTACCTTTTTACGTTCTTATTTTTTTTTTTTTTTTAATGTTGATGTGTTTTTTTATTAAATCACTCTATACTCGACATTTCCAAATAATGGTTCAAACACATTTTAATTGAAACAAAAGGTTAAAGGTTACGAATAAAGTAGTAGACATGTTCATTACACAATAATCCGCATAACCATCATCAAATAAATTATTTTCGCTGGAAGCCCGAACAGAACAAATTTTAACATTTCCACGTACCTAATATTGCTATTATTCTAATTTAAGAAAAGAGAAACATTGAAACCATATTATCATTTCTTGTGCCTTCGCAAATTATTATTTCCGAGAAAAGGTACTTCAAATCGTCGCTCGTCGTCTAATATTAAACAAAAATAATTTCTACCCCCGTGAATGTCAGAGTCGTTCCTGTCATCTTTTAATAAAATTTCCCCTAAGGACAATTTTGTTAGTAATCAAAACGGAGAGATAAAAATGTCTAATGTATGTATATATGGAATCTCTTTGAATTCATGAGCTAGGTTATGCTAATCACTTCCATTTAATTTCCACTTAAACGATCCATTCATTTAAAGAACCTATATATGGTTTTGTGCGTCTTGCCACCAGAGGCGGTAATCATATTGTCAGAACGATTGAAATAAAAAAAAAAACCTTAAAAGTAAAATATTGTAATATGTATACACTTTATATCTCTACCTCTCTATATCTCTGTATGTCTATCTATATTTCTGTAATGTGTATACACTATTTATCTCTATCACTCTAATATTGTGTTATAGCTGAATAGTTATGTATACAAAAATTTTATTTGTAGTTGTAAGTAATTGTGTATACACTCTTTTAGCGTAGGGGACACTCTAGTGGTTAGGAAGAGAACTTCGTTAAACATTGAGAACGCCTACAAGAACCTAGTAGTTTCTCGAACCGCTTTTAGTTATATGAATAGCCACTTGGAAGCGAAGCAATTCAATTGATTGTGAACTGCGATAAAGTTAAGACACTACTGTGTTCGAAAGTAATAATTGAAAGTATTGAATAAATAAGTTTTGTGAGTGATTTGAATAAAGTGAATTTGTGTTTTATTTGAAAAATGAAAAAGTTTTTACTGTCGGACCGAGCCGAATATTACAATATAAAAAGTTAACAGAACTGAGATGAGTAGAGACGACATTCCGTCAAAATAAACCGCCATCTTTGTCATTTTACATATGTCATAAGTTGGGTATTTTTAAAAGCCGCCATTTTTGAACCTGTCAAGCTTAAACGTCAAATATTGGTTGTGAAATTGAAAAGTTATCGATATCTCATACTTAAACTGACAGTTCGAATGAATGAATGTTTGACAGATTAAGCCATTTCTAACCAGAGCTTTTGAATTTCGTATAGAGACGAAGGCTCCGATTTACAATAAATCCGTTCCGTTTTAGGAGATTAAATTGCCAACAAACTATCCAATTATCCTTTATAACACATAAAAAACACCCAATTGAATTTGTTATAATGTATGTATTTACCTCTGACACCCCATTCACATGCCCAACTACATTTTCCCTGGTTTTAATTTGAACCTTATCCCAATTTTTGTGTCTGCCACTTTGCAAAAAAAAAACGAAAACAAAACCAAAGTTTCGTAGTGGGAACCAAGTTTTTAATTCAATTATTTTGAATACAAATCTCACACCACAAATTTGCCATAAACCTCAAATCTCCCTCCAGTCATTGCATCTTTGCAACCTACGGGTTGAGTGTCAGCGCCAGACACCCAATGGAACGAACATCATCAACACTTTGTTTTTTTTTTTTTCCGGAATGAGTTCATGTGAGGCAACTAAAATCTGATCTCTGAATTCATTCCCCTGCCTCGTTTGAATCTGTGGTTGTGCTCGAGTTCCATATTATTTTTTCTTGAGAGATGAAGAACTGTGAAAAATAAAAATGTATGCCAGTTGTTCGTTGGTTTTGGTAATGTGGGTCTCTTCTAAGGAAAGAATTGCATTACACATGTCAGATTAACACTGATGAGATGATTTTCATTCCCCTCATTCCTACGAGCCCACAACGTCTTGAAATCCTCTTATGCCTGGCCTGAGCATTCTTTGAGTGATTTTCCTTCTGTTTTTTTTTTCCTTGCTCATACTCAATCATGGTTTAAATCCATCATCCGTGAAGCTAAAGAAGCAATCGTTTGCACTTAAAACCCGCATTATTTCTCCTTCCTTTTCTGCTCCGTTTGCTTCTTCTCTTTCGATTTTTTTCTTGTTCTCTAAGTGGGATTTACATTAAGTACACTTGAACCAGGTGGTTTGGGGCGCGAAGGAAATTGCAGATTATTGGAAAAGTTGAATTGAAACCTTTGACGACAAGGTAAGATGACAAAATGTCATTTGCTTTTAATTCCGCTTTCCACCTTTGAACGCGATTTTCTTCGAATGAAAATTAATTAAACTTTGGCCTGTGAGCATTCAAATTGGTTGCTTTACTTTGGCGAAAGATGTCACGTTTTCGTCGTCGTTTTCCTTGTATCTACTACCTACCTATCTTTGAGAAGCATTTCTGCATTTTGATGAGATTGAAAAAGCTTTGAGAGAGGAAATTGAGATTGAAACCTTGTTTTAAGAGTTAAGACTTATGAAAAGATGCAAAAATGATGCAAATTATTATGTCGATTATTCCTTCGTGGAATTAGCATGAATATCAAACGAAAAGTCTACACAAGCCGAATTCGTCAAGAAGGAGTCACAATTACATATTTTGAAGCCCTGGTATGCGATATATTGACGAAAATTTACGAAATGATTCAGAAATCGTGATTGCATTGATTTTCACTAATGAGCTCAATATTAATAAAAAACGCATATTCCAGATTAACAAACCCAGAGATTAAGAGTTATTCCATGTTTTAGACAAAATAATTTGTTCCTGGAATAGTAATGTGCGCTTTATCAAAAATCCCTTTGGGATTTTTTTTTGCTGTTGATACTTGACCAGAGATTAGAAAAAGAAGGAGATCGGAAACTGACTAACATTTTGCCACCTAAATTCCGCAATTTTTATTTTCTTTTCGTGTTCATGATGTGAGTTACTGAATTGACGAAAGCTAAAAATGTTTACTTGTTAAACACAAGCACTGAGCTCCTAAGAGAACCGTCTGGCAATACGAGAAAGCTGACTGGGACGGTCTCAATAATTTTTTTCATGATCTTTTAACGTGTCACTATGCTTCATATAGTGAAGTAGATTCTTCTGGGAATTAAAACTTTTATCCCGAACAGGGTTAAAAGCATCAGACCAAAGAGAACGCATGGTTTGATATGAGCTGTAAAGAGGTTATCAGGGTTAAAGTACCAGGGTTGTTACAAAGCCAACCCTGCTGTGGAAAACCGGAATAAGTTTGAACAAGTCAGAAAGGCCTGCACTGTTCATATTCGACGGACCAAATTTTTACATGATCAAAAACTAAGGCAAAAAATACTGCAATGTCCCAAAGGCAGTAAAAATGTTTGGTCTTTTGTGAAAAACATGAAGAATTCTTCTTCTGCCTCGTTCCCAACGCTCGATGATGACGATACTCCTGCAGTCCTGTCGTTAGGTCTCTCGCGAAAGCTAACCTTTTTGCTAGGCAGTTCGCCTCCAACTCTCCACTGCCAGAAAATGTCATGACTCCCCCAGTTCTTGAGCGTGTCAATGATTCCATGGGACAAATCTTCTTTCGCACTCGTGCTGTGGAGAGATGGAGATGGGATACCATCCGGGTCAGCGGATTTGTGTATGTTGACATATACACAAATCCGCTGGCCCGGATGGTATCCCCGCTATTGTTCTGAAGAGGTGTTCCTCAACGCTGGCAAAACCCTTGCGTTAGCTTTTCCATCTATTCTATTCTTCTTGGCTCGTTCCGAGTAGTTGGAAAACAGCATTTGTCCAGCCTATACCCGAAAAAGGCGAATCCTCCTCTCCCTCCAATTATCGACCGATTGCACTAACGTCCCTTCTTTCTAAGGTTCTTGAGCTGATAAACTATCAGCTCAAGAAATATCTTGAAGAACGAAAGCTTCTTAATGACCGGCAGTACGGCTTTCGCAGCAACAGGTCCACTGGTGATTTGATGGCATATCTCACCGAACAGTGTAACAAATCTTTACATAGTTTTGGGGAAAGCAAGATTGTTGCACTTGATATTTCAAAGGCATTTGATAGAGTTTAGCACCAGGCTCTCTTATCGAAAATACGTGCTTTCGGTATCAATGAGTCCCTCCTTCGTTGGATTAGAAACATTCTTTCGAACCGTTCTATACCAAATTGTATTGGACGGGTTCAAGTCTGAATTTCAAAAATAAATGCTGGTGTGCCCCAGGTCTCCGACCGACCCTCTTTCTCATTTTCATAAATGATTTCTTGTCTGCAACTTCTAAAACCAATTCATTGTTTCGCTGACGATAGTACCCTTAGCTTTTCATATTCGTTCCCAGACTCACATCCCTCCTCTTCGGATGTGGAACTGCAACGGCTAAATATGATAAGCCTATTAAACTCTGATTTAAACAGCATTGAAGAATGGGGAATAAAAAAACCGCGTAAAGTTAAATTCTCAATGCTGTCTTGTATCGTTGAAGCGAAATATACCACCCTTGGCACTGTGGCACTTGCATCTTTGAAACCGAACAACTCGAGATTCTCGGTATGTGCATCACCGACCACCTCTTGTGGAGTGATCACATACGCGATGTTGCTTAAACTGCCGCAAGATGTTTAGGGTTTATTAAGACGCTGCAAGAGATTTTTTCCCGTTCTGATCTGGCTACTATATAAAACATATATACATATATATACATCCAAAGCTTGAGTACAACTCCCACGTTTGGGCTGGTGCTCCAGTGACGTATTTAAGTCTTTTGGACAGTATACAGAGTGGAGCATTTAAGATGATTGGTGACCATACCATCATTGAGACATTTACGGTGTATGCTCTAGTGAAATAGCCAGTTGCATTCCTCCCCGTAAGATATTCAACCGTCATACCCGTGCCTCCAAGAATGCCCATCACCCTTGAGCCCAACTTCATTCTTTAGCCAACTTAAAGTTTTCATTTTTATATGAGACGTTCCGGAATTCGATAAGTTCTACATTAAGAGCCGTTTGTTCATTCGAGTCATAAATATAAGTTCTACATAAAATCCCCATACAAAAAAAGAACTTTAAGTATAACATAAATTTATGTTCCGATTGAGCAAATGGGCCTAAATCTCCATACTACAGATGAACTTTATGTAGAACATAAATTTCTGTTCCGAATCAGCAAATTGGCCTAAGGTTCTTGTCTTCTTTTATCTCTGTACTTGACAACTGATCTGTTGTTGTCTTTGCTATACATATAGACATTGATTATAGCGTCAGCTAATGAACTGGCAATTCCTTAAGGAAGCAGTTTTTCTACATTTTTTTTAATCCTTCACCTCCACGGTGGGATAAGTAACCCTCAGTTAAGAGAAATTTCATATTACTTATAAATTAATTAAATTGTTTAAATTTTATCGAAACTTTTCACTGTTGGAAGTGTATACATTTTATTGAAATACTGATTGCCTGTTTTGTAAACAGACACCTTTCAAAAATCCCCATGCACTCTATTGAAGGAACCCCATTGATCGTATTAACCATACAAACCATCAAAATACAATAAAAGTCTCAAAATCTCCCGAGAATCCCATTCAATATAAGCTTCATTAATAATTTCTGTAATCTTCAATCATCGCATTATGATAATTATTATTATCCATTTTTTATTAAGAGGAAAGTTTCTCTCACAGACCCTATAGATTTCAATATCTGTCAAAATTTGTTTACATTAATTTTCCATTCCAGACAAAATTTTCTCACGGCCCTTCATCTCATTTAAAATTCAATATACACAAACAATGCATTTCTCAAGTTTTTCAAGTTCTCAAGTTCACAAGTCCAAAAGATTCTGTCTTCGAAAAAAAAATAAATCTCATCAATATCAATATTGGTGGGCGTTGTGTTAATGACATTTCGTTGCTATTTCGAATTCAAATCGCTTATCGAGCATAAAAATACAAAACACATCACACAGCATCGAAACTTCAAAAAATAAACCCAAAACACGATAAATCTCTTTCGCTCAACCGAATATGTAACTTATGTCGTTTCTATACGAAGCTCATGTTAATGAGATGATGATCAATGCTATTATGGTGATTTTTTTTTCTTTTTTTGGTTTCTTGTTTTTATTTTTTCAAACACAAAAAGAATCGCGTTTCACTCTGCATCGGTAGAGCTTCAATTTGAAACCCTGCGTGTGAACTGGGTGAAGTTTTTTCCCATGTCATTAAAAACGAAACGAAAAAAAATCGTATTCAAAAAGACTCTTGCCTCATCACCACCATGTGGCTCTGACTGCAGCAGCAGCAGGTGAAACCGGTGCTGCACGCGAGTAACAATCTTTAATGCGCCTTGACTGTATGCTTAGCTCTCAAGCTCAGGGAGTGGCGACGAAAAAAGACCTTCGTTAGCATCTTTTGTTGATCTTTGGTTTCGTTGTTGTGTTTGTTTTTTTTTTTTTCTTGTTGGCATTATGACGTTGAAATCGTGATTTTCCAAATAACATTAACAAAATTCATTCAAATTCGTTTCTGGGCCAAAGTTTTCCCAGGCTAATGGAGGTGCCTCTTAATGCACTGTTACCCTCCCATTCGAGTTGATCTGAGGGCAAAGCGAAACAAACAATAGAAATAATATTTTTTTGTTCATTAATAAACATTAGTTTTTTGGATGCGCCACCGTTTCCATTATGTAGCAGTGTGTAGAGCACGGTTTGATGGCGCATCTAATTACGATTAGATTCGAAATTTGTTACGTTTGGCTGATTGAATAGATTGCTGATAAGAGAAACTTTCGCTGCACAGTGCACAGTGAATTACTCGTTTTTAACTGTGCATTGTTGTGCAATAGTGTGTGAGAAGCACTTTCGTCAATTTATGACGCCAGCAAGAAAATATAAAAATTGTTCGCTTGACCTGTCGTAAAATGGAGAAATAAATGGAAAATCGAATAAGCTAACCGAGCAGAGATGCAATTAGGTAAATTTGAGACTTATTTTAAAGTAAAATGAAAAAAAAAGAAAATCATTAAATTGGATTTTGTGGAATTGTGTTAAATCGAGACCGTGGTTTCTCTCCTCTGAAATAAAATTATTGAAAATCTGACAAATTCAACATTTTCCCACACGCATCAAAATTACATTCCTCGTTATTATCCTCGTTTGAATTGGTTTTGTATTTTTATTTTAATATTGTGAGATTAAATAGAGCATGTTTGATGAGTATCTCTATTCAACTAAAAATTAATTTTTCAGGTGAACAAATTCTGCCTTTTTTTTTCATAAATTTACTAGCCGGCCTGCGAGACGTTGTACCCGCCCGTAACTTAAAGGTTGAGTGTGCAGTTTTTCTTAACTTAACAGAGTTGCCACAGTTTTATAAAAAGCAACGGGTAGTACAATTTTCCAAGATTGTCTAACTTTTACCTTTTGTGTAGGATGGTATATGACTGCTCTGACCTACAATTATTTCTTCTTGTCACCTCGGTTTGATTAAAATTTGTTTTATCTTCATAAACAACAGCTTATATAACTCCATAATTTCGTTTTCTGGGTCAGCTAGTAGTAAAATAAAGCTCAAATTACAACTTACCTTAGTATTGTATTTTTTGTTAGTGAATGAATTATTCAAGTCAGATTATCTTTTTTCGAAGACATAGATATAGTGCACGTGGCGTAGTGGTTATGTGCGTTGGCGTTGCGTTGTGGGTTCGAATCCTGCTCGTGCCAAGTACTGCCTCTTGCGAAGTCTGACAATACTTCAATCTTTCATGAAAAAAGTGCTTCTCAACTTTGATGTTCGGAATCGGCGTTAAATTGCAGGTACTCTCAATTCTTTACACGAACTCACAGAATTGTGGATGAGAGTAAGCCATTGGCTCTTCAAGAGCTTTCGCGCTACTCTATTATATTAAAATAATTTTAACTGAATCAGCTAGAAGTATTAAAATAAAAAGTATCCTTACCGATTCCTGGTTTTAACTCCCTTTCCAATAATTTAAAGGACAAATCCATTCAGCCGTTTGTAGTAGGAAAAAAGGAAAAAAAAATGGTTGTGGAATTATAACACGGTAACTATACCTCGCAAAAAGTATGACTGATAAAGGTTAGAGGGACTGAAATGCAATGTATCAGCCCGTATTATTGTTTAGTATTTCACTGATCACTGCAATACCAAGCGTTTAATTGCTTGAAACAGATGATCGCATATTTTGTCATATTTTTTTTTTATCACACTCATGTGTGCCTTGATATAATTTTTCTAATCTGATTGTAGGTACATAACTGCACCGTGTCCTTAGACCAACGACAAAATTCGATCCTTCAATTACCTTGGGTCAGTACGAGCAGACGATAACAATATGGAAGAAGAAATACACGTGTGGTTGCTCAAAACTTACATAAACCTTCTTTAGTCTTCCAAGGCTCTTTGAACCAAAAAAACCTTACCATTAATTTGAAACCACTAAGACGTTAGTTTTACCAGCACCTACTCACTAAGGGATCGGATATTTATGTGCTTAGACAGGCACTCTGCACTCTTAGCCGCGTTCGGTAGAAAAGAAAAGAAAAGAATAGTTAACCGCATTTGTGAATACGAACGCTTTCAGACACGGTATAACCTACAAACATATATATATCAAATCTACCTGGACATCTAGCTCGTATCAACTAGGAACCGACACGGAGAGTCCTTTACGGTTAAATTCATGGTAGGAGACAACACAGCAGACCAAATTTAAGCTGAATGGCTTAGACCAGGATGCTCAAAGCCTGATGTTGCGGAAATGTATTGCATTGAAATAAATACATTAATATGCACATTTATACATATGTATGTATGAAGGATCTCACTCTGGAACTGTCCCTCGCATGCACTCTGCACGCCGAAACCAAGCGCTCTGACATCCGCAGTCACTTGGTAATTGTATACCATGCATAGGTTCGGTCTTCCTTGTCGTCTCGATGAGAAGACTTTCTTGCCTGGAGCGATGTCGTCCATTAAATAAATGTGGCCGAGCCAATGTAGTCGTCTTTTCTTGGCCTTCTGGACTACATCCACATCTTAGTACAGCTCGTACAGTTCTCGGTTTAATCTTCTTCTCCATTCGCCATCGTTGCATACGGAAACGAAAATCCGTCAAAGAATTTTTCTTTCGAAAGTGCCCAGTATTAATTCCTACCAACTAAGGTGTCGTTTGTGGGATTGATGTTTGTTCCTAAGTAGATGAACTCTAACAACCTCGAAACTGCTGCTACCAACAATCACATTTTGTCCTAGGCGGTGGACAGATATTCTTTTGTTTGTTGATAATATGTACTTTGTTTTGTCCGTGTTTTCCGTGCTCAAGACTACATTGGAGAAATCACATGATAGTGCATCGCCTTGTCTAAACCCAATGCATGTTTGAAACAACTCGGATGAGCTGTTGCCCATTTGCATACTGTACTGCGTTTTGGGTAGCGTCATGCGGCTCAGCTGGATCAGTTTGTTCGTCATAAGCTCTTGGCGGTGGATGCTATCGAAATAACCAGCTTTGAAGTCAATGAAAAGATGGTTTGTTTCCAGTATGTGCCACACTAGTACGTGCTGATTATTGTAGCGCAAAACGGTTTAAGACGCTCACACAGTACGTTGGATAGCATTTTGTATATAACATTAAGAAATGTCCGTAGCTTAGTGGTTAAGTGGGTTGAATGCTAAGCAGAACGTTGTGGATTCGAGTCGTACTCGTGCCAATAGTTTTTATTTCATCTTACAAGAGTATTATCTGTCATGAAAAAATGCTTCTCAACTTTGCAGTTCGGAATCGGCGTAAAATTGTAGGTTCCCTCAATTCTTCACAAGCACCTAGAGAAAAAGCCTTGGCTCTTCAAGAGCTGTCGCGCCACTCTATTTTTATGCCACGGTAGTTTTTGCATGACATGGGATCGCCTATTTTGTAGATGGGACATATGGAGCTTATCGACCAGTCAGTGGGCTTGCATTCTTCCTCCTACACTTTCTTGATGGCGTGGTGCATGCGGTTCATCAAAACACCTCCTCCATAATTAAAGAGTTCCGTAGGTATATGCCATCCGACCTGACGGACTTATTATTTTTTAGCTTTCCACCACTTTTGTGCTGGGGGCTGGGACTGGGTCTCCATAGTCTGCTCTTGTTTCTCTTTCGTCATTAGCTCGCTCGACATTTTGTGGTTGGAAATGCTGTTTGAACGTGACTAGATTTCCTTCACTGTTTCGAAGAGCCTGTGGCTTCCACAATGTAATTTAAATAAGAGCCGTCGGTTGTTATTTCAATTTCATCATGAAATTAAAGCCGCATTTAAGGTGGGGCCTTATTTCGCAGGGCGTTATTTCACGTCACCTTTTTGTTACCTGCTTCAATTTGGAGTGGTTGATGAGAACTTTGCATCAGATTACAAGAGGCTAAGAAATAAAACCAAGAAAAATGGTTTTTGATTGGAATGGATTACTCGGTAACCAGACCCCGCAATTAGTTTTGGGCTATTACCGTCTATTACGTATTCCGTAGAACTATATTTTTTGTTTTTTATATGTTTTCTCTTTGGATAAACCTTTTTGAGGACTCCTCCAGGTATTTGAATAAACGTTCTATGCGTAAGTTCACTCGGGCGTATACTGGTTATTTTTCAGAAGAAAAAGAAGAGAAGTAACTACGCTTCTTTCTGAGAACAACCAATAATAGACGTCGCAATTTGAAATTTCAAGAAAACGTCCGTTTCCAGAAATAGCAAGAAATCGAACAGAACTAAGAAATTGTGTTCAGTGTCCACATATCGGTCGGAAATTAAATAAAATCTTCATAACTGCCCAATGTCAATCAAATAGTTCAGTAGACATGACCCTAACGGGTTTTTCAATAGGGACTTGAGACTTTGAATTTAATTTGTAAACGCAATTTATTCATTAACTCAGAACTCTAAGAGCAAACTCTAACTTTCGGCCGTAATCTCGCCTAGTAGAGAGGCAGTAACATGCTGAGTGCAAAAAATTGAGTCAACACTGGTTGGTCAGTTCAAGCGTCCGTAGCAAATGATCCAAATCAGTCAATTCCCCGCCGTCGTTCTCAAGCATTGGGCATCACTCAGACCAGATTGGGGCATTTTGATAGATATGTCTTTGGTTTCAACGAGATGGTACCAAAAGCCACAAAGCAAATACCTTAACATCGATTTAGTAAAGTGTAGTGTAGGTCCAGTTGCTTGGCCGCATCTATACTATACTCCTTGCGGAATACTTTTAGTCATTGGTTTATGCCAACAAGCCGAATACCGACGTATTCGGCTTGTTGGCATAAACGCGAATAGCGGCCGTTTCGTCCAAAATACGTGGACGAGTCAACGGAACCGACCGCTGCAAATGTGTCCACGATGACCATATGAACGAAGTCGATTTCCATTCATAAATGTCGGTAGTACGTTTTTCAAACCGATAATACAGTTTTAGAAATATCTCAAATGGTTTGTGTTTTAGGTATTTAAAAACAAATTGTCAAGTTCTTATTGGAAAACCCCTTATGGCAAAGAATGAAGATTTTTATTTTCTTTATCCGCTATCATCCGTTTACTAAAAATTATGAATGGTGTTTTAACATTTCCACCCAAAAAGCAAATACAAGCTCAATGTTTATGAGCACAGTGTTAGAATCCATAAAGCCAATTAGCATATTTTTTTTTTTTGCAAGATGACACTAATTCTTAATTCCAATTCAACTGAATCTTTCAATGCAAACATTTCTCTTTTTTACTTCAATTCCATTTTCAATTTTTTCAAATCAAATACCTAACTAGCGAGGTTTTAATTCCAAAAGCTAGAGAAATAATTCAAGTTCTTTCAATTTTTCCAGTTATTTCGGTCTTTTTTCTCATCGGTTTTCCCTTTTATCATTAGCTTCATTAGTTTTCCCCAAAAAATCGAAAAGTAAGTAACTCTCTTTTGTCAAAAAAAAAAAATCCTTTGCGGATGCAAGTTGAACTCTTTTGTAATGAAAATGGATACTGAACCGATTAAAATCTAAGAGTAGATGAAATTTCCGTGGAAGAGTCAAGCAATAAATCGGCTACAGTACCTATTTCTATCCCCGGTTCTGGGAAGTAAGCTTTTTTCATCGAATTTCAGTGTTTCAATTAACGAAAGTATACCCGGCTGGGTATAATATATAAATCCGTTGGTCATTTGCTTCGAAAATGGAACTCAAGCGTTCAAGAAATTTACAAGAAATTAGAAGTGAAAGGCTTAAGCAAGTACTAATTTTTTTTGAGCTCAAATTTTATTTAAAAGAAAAGTTGAGTAATTTGTTATTCCTTGAATTTAAGCAGATAATCAATTTTTCAGTCAGTCAGACGTACATTAACCCAAACGGCTCAAAAGCTTAAGCCACTGGTAAACAATTTTTTGTAAATATGTCACCATACCACCCTGAAACTTAATACCCTCGTTTTTTTTCCTACTGGCATCCCTGTACATCCAGTCCAAGGATATTGAAAGGACACAAGCAAAAAAAAAATATAATAAACAAACCTGTCATGTATACAAGCTATTAAAAAAAAAAAAAATCTCAAGGACTAAATGCGCTTTATAAAAACACAAGCACATCCGGTAAAAGTAACACCTTCGCTGTAGGTCGACACTTGATATAATGTCAGCATGTCACCATCGTGTCAATGCCACAACTGGATAAAATGTTTTTTCTTCTTTTTCTCCTCTTTGAAAACCGCAAGTCAACAGCCCCCACGTAATTTAAATAAAACTGAAATTTAATATCCCCTGAAGGGTATAAAATGTAAACTGTATTCCGATGAAAAAATAGTAAATGAGCTTTAAAGGACATAAGCGGGATTTTATTAACAATGTTTTACTTTATTTTATATTTCAAAGTTTTTCATCTCATCCCACTTCTGAACAGATTGTAATGTTTTGAATTTTACTTCACCTGAGCAAAACAACAACACCTCCTTTGAGATAGACACTTCTGTGTGTGATTGCGGCAAAAAATCAATATTCTCTGTCCCGCCCGAAACATGTAATGGCTGGCATAACATCATAATACTTAAATCCATTGATGAAATTTCGTGTAGTCATGCGAACATTCTGAACTGATTACTGAACCATTAGATGGTTTTCTCAAAATTTCTCGGAAGTCGTTTTTCGTCTGAAATACATATAATGTAGATACGTATGCTTCATTATTTAATTAAATATGTATGCGGGTGTGGTTCAAAACCTGTTATCTTTTTCTATGGTCTGTATTTCTTAGAAGATCACTTTTATTATTATTTTTTTGGGGGATATAGAGAATATGGTGAAATAATAACTGTAGCTGACCAAATCTCCCCACGCCTCTTTTCAGATGATGATGATAACACACTGTGGCGTATGAGTACTTTCTTTTTATTTGTTTTTATTTTATCATTGGTGATGTAAGTTTTTAAATTTTATTTTCTATGTACGTTTGGCTTGAATAACTTTATATGATAGAACAACGTTTACCGGGTCAGCAAGTAGAATAAAAAGTATCATCACTTACTTACTTAGGGCCAGTTGCTCATTCGAAACATAATTTTATCCTCTTCATAAAGTCCTACTTTTGTATGAGGATTTTATGTAGAACTTAAGAATTCCAGAACGTCCCATACAAAAATGAAAACTTTATGTAGAACTTAAATATATGACTCGAATGAACAAACGGCAGTAACTTACTTACTTACTTACTTACTTATCCGGATATCGTGATCGGTCTCTTACATGCACTCACCAGTTGCCGAAACCAAGCGCTCTAGCATCGTCTTTTCTTGGTCTTTTGGATGCCATTCACATCTTGGAACGGCTCGTACAGTTCTCGGTTAAACCTTCTTCTCCATTCGCCATCGTCGCATACGGGAGCGAAAATCCGTCGAAGAATTTTGCTTCAATTTCCCTTTTTTACTTCGTCGGATCTCCACAAGGGTGTCGTTTTGGATTGATGTTTCTTCCTAGGTAGTCAATTTTTGAATATATTCTTTGTTCTAATTTATCGATATATAATAGGGGCAATCGCCCTACCTTTCGAAACAAAAACAGGGAAGAAGTCATAGATTTGACTCTCATTAGCAACAATAGTAAAATTTCAGTTGAAGACTGGAGAGTCTCACCTAAAGAATGATTCTCAGATCACTTTAGGATACTCTTTTCTATAGACAGGAACCTGATAGATATAGAAAGGAAACCTTACAGTAACCCAACCAGAACCAATCGGACAGAGTACGAAAAATGGTTGGAAGACTGTATTGATCCACCAGATGACAACACAAGTCTAAGTACCTTAACCATTGACACTGTTGTCAGCTTCTTTTAAAACACACTGACCTTTATCTCGTTCCAGTAACTCCACTAACCCACTCTGGTGGAATGGTGTACTAAAGAAACGAAGAACAGAGGTTAGAAAACTTTTCAACAAAGCTAAACTGAGCAAATTAGAAGATGACTTAAAGTCTTATAGAGCCACACTTAACATCTGCACCAAAGAGTTAAGAAAGGCCAAAAAGGATTCGTGGGCTAAACATTGTGAATCCATTGAAAAAACAAGTGAGGCGACAAGACTTCGTTAATCAGTGGAAACTGCTTTGCATGAGGTGGTTTCACATATTGAGAAAAGCCTCGAACGAAAAGAGTACAACCTGGCGGCATTTCTTGATATCGAGGGTGCGTTTAATAACGTAAAAACGGAATCAATCAAAACGGCCTTAGTTGAAGTTGGAATTGAATCTGCCATTGTCGATTGGATCTTCACCATGTTAAATGGCAGAATTGTCAACACTCAATTGGGATCTAGCACTATTGAGAAAACAGTTACTAGAGGCACACCACAAGGATTGGTCATCTCACCCCTACTCTGGATGCTCATAGTAAACGAAATTCTCACAAATTTTAAAGGTCAGGCATATCAAGCTGACTGTAGTGTCTTTCAGGCCCAGATCTATGCCATTGAAAAAGCAGCTGAATTGGCACATTATGAAAAGCTAAGCTCCTCGGAGATTACTTTTTTCGTGGACAGCCAGGCTGCTATCAAAGCCTTAGCCAGTGAGACCATAAGATCGAAGGCAGTTTTAAACTGTAGGAAAGAATTAAATAGAATCTGCCACACTAACCAGGTTAAGCTCTGCTGTGTTCCTGGGCACAGCAACATAGAAGGAAACGAAATAGCCAGAAAAGGGTCAGAAGCAGATACAAGTAGTGGCGACCATTCATATAGGGGACCACACGTCCCGATTGGGGTACTCAAGAGGAAGATTGACCTCAAATCAAAGGAAATGATCAATCCAGGGACGATTGTGTAATCTCTAGAAGTTTATGGCCTAACATAAATGAAAAGGAAACTCGGTATATTTTATCGCTGAGTAAAAGGAACATTAAAATCCTGATAGGTGTACTAACGGGTCATTGCGCCATTGGCACAATGGCCAACAACACCCGATTTCTGTAGGAGCTGTCAGGATGAGGTCTACGTTAATCGACAACTTTGAATAGCATCGATGCTTACCTTTATTCTTATAGGGGATCACAATGGACCAATAGGCTCCCGTGTATGCAACAGTCCACGCTGTGCACAACCCTCATAACCTAACCGAACCTCTTCCTAGGTAGATGAACTCTTTAACTACCTTGATATTGCTGCTACCAACAGTGACGTTTTGTCCTAGGCGGTGGACAGATTTTGCTTTGTTTGGTGATAGCATGTATTTTGTTTTGTCCTCATTCACTTCAAAACCAACGAGTTTCGTCTGTTCTTCAATCGCTGTGAAGGCCTCAAGCACAACTCTCTTGGATCGACCAATGATGTCGATGTGTTGAAAAAGTCACATGACAGCGCATCTCTTTGTCTAAACCCTGCGCATGTTTGAAACAACTCGAATGAGCTGTTACCCATTTGACACTGCACTGCGTATTGTTAAGCGTCATGCGGCACAGCTAGATCAGTTTTTTCGGGATCCCGAATTCAGATATCGCCATCATAAGCTCTTGGCGGTGGATGCTATCATATGCAGCTTTGAAGTCGATGAAAAGATGGTTTAAGACGCTCACACAGTACGTTGGATAGGATTTTGTATGCAACATTAAGCAGGGATATGCCGCGGTAGCTTTTACGACTTTTATATGTAGATGGGGCATATGGAGCTCATCGACCAGTCAGTGGACATGCATTCTTCCTCCCATACTTTGTTGATGACCTGTTGCTTGCGGTTCATCAAAACACCTCCTCCATATTTAAAGTGTTCCGCAGGTATGCCATCCGACCCGTCGGCTTGTTATTTTTTAGCTTTTGGATGGCTCTTTCTACCTCTTCTGCGCTGGGGGATGGGACTGGGTCTTTATTGACTGGTCTTACTTCTCTTTGACATTTTGTGCATTCAGCAGCTAATGGAAGTGCTGTTTGAAAACATCTTCAATTCCCTGTGCTTCGGTGACTTGGTTTCATTCACTGTTTCTAAGAGCCTGTGTCCAGGTTCTGAAACTAGAAGCTAATTGCTTCGACCTTCAAAAGAAACGCCGCGCCGGGTATTGTTCTTCTAGATCTTTGAGCTTCAGGGTCTTTTTCTCATTTCTCCTGTTTGTACTCTTCTCTTGCTGCTCTTTTTTTTCGTTGCAGCATCTGTAAACGTGCATTTCTTTCTCTCTTTTCAATAAAGTGCACTCATCAACATACCACAGGTTCTTTTTGAGAGAAGGCTGGTAACCTATGGTGGTCTCGACTACATTTTTTTTATTATTTCTCGATATTGGTTCCACAAGATGTTGACATCTGTGGTATTTAGGAGTACGGCGGAGAGTCGCTCACTCAAGCGCTCACTGTAGTCTCTGGCATTATCCGGAGTGCCAAATCAACCGATGTTGAACTTCTTTCTTGGGGCCGCACGTGTTTTTTTTTTTTTTGTGGTTGGATGTCGTAGAATCTGTGGGCATATGCTGTATCTTTTAATACACACCAAGTGCTTTCTTTACCTCCAAGTGGTAACAGCAAGTCACTGGTTATATCACTAGATATAACTTGCGAAACTTGTAAGCGCGAATGCAAAACGAAATCCCGTGTTTGACGAAGAGTCCCAGTAGGGCTCAAACCTCAAATAACGTCACAGAAAAACCTAGCCGAGTTTTTGAGAACACACTGTACATTTTAGTAATGCTCAGGGCTACGTGTTAACTACGAGCTTTTTTAATCTTCATAAACGATCTTATCATCCAATAATGGGTATGGGTATACTTTCTTCCAATGGGAACGGGCTTTTGCATGCTTTGGAACCAAGTATTTTTCAGTGGGCAGTCCGTTATCGGTTCATGTCAATGTAAACCAAAACTTGTTTCACTCTTTCAAATGTTTAAATGTATGTAGGTACTGTGGCATATGATTGTGAAGGAATCAAAAAATCCTTGAGCCCACTTCAACTATGTCATTTCAAGACAAACTTACATTTAAAAGAGTTCAAAACAGTTTCCAATTTTTCCAAGAATCATAAATTCTCCGACATTCCTTAAGTCTTCTCAGGTTCAATTCATTCAAGTTTGTTCATGTGCACCCAACAAAAAAACCCCTCAAGTTCTTCAAAAAATATATTTTTTTGCTAGACTTTTGACAACATTTTAAGCTCCTCCGTCTGGTTGTTTTGCAAACAGCTAATTCATCTCACATCACAGACTCAACAAAAACGATTTTATGAGCTATGTTGTTCTCGCTAAGCTAATAAACTTACGATGATGCACTCAACGTGTGCACCAGACCAAGAATATTAAATAAAAGCAAAAAAAAGTATGCGACTTGGATTGCCAAACGAATGAAAAAGATGAGGTGTTGGAAGGTATTTATGGACGCAGACGATGATGACGACGCCGATGGCCATTAACAACAGAGTGTTCATGTCATGTGTGTAAAGTTATCATCCGTTCCGATGACACACGGACAGTACCCTAATACAGCCAACACATGACCAGAATCACTACGATTTAAGTTCCCATAGTGTTTGATGGTGATCAACGCAGCAGAAAAAGGGTCAAGACGACAACGGCACCCATTAAATCAGCATCATCTTGCTTCTGCATGGGAAAGTGTTACCGAACATAACCTTAACTCAGAACTGGGAATATGATATTATTTTCGAATCGACATCACGACCATTCATCGTCGGCGACAAAACGAAGCCCCTAAATGTGCCCTCCAGAAGCCATATCCACATGCACCAATTTTTTCTCAATCGCCTTCAAGAGTCATGAACAAATACGAACAAGACAACAAAAAATAAACAAAACAAAGAAAACGCCCTCAGTGCCTATAACCACGCAATGAGAGTGTTTGTATATTTTTTCCATGGAAATTTCTTTAATCATTTGACAGGCACATAGCAACATCATGATGAAGAGAAGGCATCATAAGTCAATAATGAGAACAAGAGGAGGCGTCCTTTTACTCGGAAATTCATATAAAAATGAACGTAGGAGCAGCAACGGAATGATGAAGAATAAAAGGCGCCCAAACCAGGCCAGACGTCAGTGTCGGTTCTCGTTTCTCGGTCCCCACAATGCAAATTGGCAATTTTGAAACCGACACGCTGAAGGGTTCGGAGTTCAGACCGATATTATTTTTCTTTTCGTTTATTTTGCTTATTCGTTGAATTTTTTTTTTCATCGAAGTTCAAATGTGGGAATCGAATTCAATAGAAAATTTCTCTTTCATGCGTCAGCAGCATCAGTTTGTTGAACATGTTTCGACACGACAGAAAGATAATAAAGTCTATGCTGCGATTTAACACCATGTTACCAAAACAAAAAGAAGAATAAGAGCAGATGACGATGATGAAGATGATGAGGGGCCTTTATCTCATATAGGTTGTCTTTTGGCTGGCAGCAAACGTGATCTCGTTAGTTCTGAAATTTATTTATTTTAGCTCATCTTCTTTTTGATGCTTTTGTCGTCTGTTTTGTGATGCTCAAAATTGAGGTTAGATACGTTTTTTTTTGCGACTCCTTGTGATTTTGTTTATTTGGAATTTTTCAAGTCCTTTTGTGGAATTCAAAATAGATTATCGGGTACGATTTTATTTTATTCATCGAAAAAGCAAATTAATATCGATAAAATTCGATTGTCAAACGAGTCATTTCGATATGAATGCATAAAGGAATTCTCTACAATTTCATTTAATATTTATCAATGAATGGGTTTTTCATCTTTCATTTTTATGACCGGTAGAGCTGTTGAAATTTTTTCAATTTTTAACTTAACCCGGAAACACGAGAAAAAAAGGGTTTTAATAGTTTTTATTTTTTTCCTCGAAAGTCCTCGTTTGACCCGTGATGGAATTTGTTTGATTTTGTTTTTATTCATTTTGAATCGACAGATTTTCAAAGGATGTCAGAATTATCCGAATTTTTGATAAGCAATTAACCTTTATTCGTTTCAATTGCCATCGATATCCAATATTGATGAGTGGAGAGAAAACAAATGAGTTGAGTTAAAACACAATTCGAAATTCCGGAGCAATGCGCTCCACCTCAATTCCCGAAATACCAGAATATCTGCATTAAACAAATATCCATTATTGTTCATAAGAAAAAAAAAATACAGAAATGGTACAAAATTAATTTCCAACTCAAATTTTCAAACTGTGTTAAACGAAAATTTTTTAATAAATTTGTTACGATTGGTGGGTCCCAATTCCCAATTGACGGGAGCTGAAAAGAAATTATACAAACGTTCACTTATTTGCTTGCAAATAGATTGCATCGGTCATTTCGAATATAACGGGGATTGCGAACAAAATCTACGAAAATTTAAAAAAAAAGTTCATCATAGCCACACCAAACTGTTCTGTATTAAGAACTAATAAAAGACGTGACCGTAAATAATTCACAAGAGGTTTTATTAATTCAACTTAAAAGCTTATATATAATTATGATTTAAGCAATGCCTTTAGCTTGTTGACTGGAGGTGACTTAATACTTGAGTGATCGAGGTATGTATATAACTAATTCGATCAACCAAATTTCGTACATCGAATGATGAATAACTGGACTCCCGTTACGGCTACATTACGAGAGCGTAAAAGAGAACGGCAAATATATATAACACAAACCACATTTATACTCAAAGAAAACCCTTAACGACGAACATCCTCGTGTTCGCCTTAATTCTTCATAATATGTTCGTTTTTCGTTATTGTCAACATTTTTCGATATGCTCATTTTTTTCGGTTTCGTAGTTCGCATGTATGGAGATGTTCGCAAGCAAATCTCATTTTTGTATGAAATACAAATAACCATTAGCCCAATGACTTGCTTCGCTTTTTGACACATCCTCGACAATACACGGCGAATACAAAAACACCGTGTAGGGACTAGGGAATAATGCAAACGAGCATGTTGCGTAGTTGCCAGAGACGAAATAAAGCAAGGTTATCAACAGCTCAAAAGTGAGCTTAGCTAAGCTCACAGCTCAGCTCAAATTTTGAGCTAGCTCACATTTGAGCTTGTTACAATAGCTCAGCTCACTTGAGCTGAGCTGAAAGTGAGCTAAAAGTGAGCTGAAAGTGAACTGAGCTGAAAGTGAGCTGAGCTGATGGTTGAGCTGAGCTGCCGGTGAGTTGAGCTGTGATGGGTGGGCGGTTGCATTGGTTTGATTTTGTAAAATATAATGAAATATATAGATATTTGAACTGTTGTAAATCATCATAGCCTTAGATGTTTAGTTAGTTTTTGATATGCTTTCATGCGTGTGTCTAAAACAGATAGTGTGTTATTAATAAATAATAAACAATAAACACCTCAATTTCAAACTGTTCTCCAGGTGTTTATTTCTCAACAAATTCGTCAAGTGTACTACAACTGCTAAAATCGTCGTGCTTTGTGTTTCGGTTGTGTAGTCTTGCTCCGGACCGGAGCATTGGTGTCCATCCGCTCTAAATGACCGAGCCATCTTAGTCTCTACACCTTAAACCTTCTGGCTAAGTCTATGCCGTTGTACAACCCGTAAAGTTAGCTGTTGAATCTTCTTCTGCATTCCCCAGCAATGCACACGGGGCTGAAGATGGCTCGAAGAACTTTCCCCTGGAAACAGTCTGAGGCACATTCATCCGATTTTGTCAAGGTCCACGCTTCTGCATCATACAGCAAGACTGGGATGATGAGGGTGTTATACAGTTTATCTTAGTTGCTCGAGAGAGGGCTTTTCCACTCAATTGCTTTATTAGCCCATTGAATGAGCAATTAACAAGAGTTATTCTTCGTCTGATCACGGCGCTGGCTGTTGTTATTGCACGCGTTAATTGCGGAGCCTAGGCAGACAAACTTCTCTCGAGGTTGTATGTATCTATTGAAGTTGAACAGAATTTTAGAAGACAGTGTCTCTGGCGTGGACGTTGGAGTTCTCAAGAACGATGTTAAAGATGTCGCATGACAGTGCTTCGCCTTGTCTGAATTCTTATTTGACATCGAAAGATTCCGTAAGCTCGTTAGCAACCTTGATGGCGCAGCGGGAGTTCTCTATCGTCATTTTGCACAAGTGAACGAGCTTTACAGAGGTGCCAAAACTAGACAAAGCTTTATACAGTGCGTTTTGTAGATGCTTTCATATACGCGGTCTTATAATCGATAAAATGGTGATGGGTATCGCCTAGGCTCTACCGCAAAGTGAAAATTTTTGTCGATGGTTGACTTTCCTGATCTGAAGCCAAATTGTTAAGGACAAACCAAATTGTTAACTACATATTACTGCTAACTCAAAATTTAGCAGTGGGATGGGTACTTCTGTTACTCTGAAAATAATTCAATTCATTGATTGACGCCAGCACTTGCTAAGCCACTTGCTTTGATTTGATTTGACGTAATGAATTCAACATTTCATTATTAGGTTTTTGTTCTAGGAATTTCAATAACAACTTGTTGTAATTCTAATTCCTTTGAAGAGCAAATAAACAAGCGCCTACCTTGTTTCAACCAACAATATCTAATTCGTTTCAAAAGGACAAACTAATTTTCAATAATTGTTTCAAATCCTGGAAACCACTTAACAGTAAACTTCAATAGTTTTGTGTTTGATTGCATTTCAAAGTGTGCACTGAAGATCAGGTTCACAACAAAACCTTTAAGACCAAGCTTTAACTTGAAAACTTTATTGTTCAAATTGTTTTCAAAAATTAAAAATTCAGTTTAACACTTTTGGCTGCCACTGTACTGTACCCACATAGATGCAAATATAGAGTTAACCAAAAGCATAATTCTTGATTGAAATTTGCAAATTTAATGCATGAAATTGGTTTTTGGTCTCATGTCTGCGTGCAATTATATGTAAAATATGCGACATCAGTTCTAAGAAAATTAAATCATTCCTGCTCCGAGCGGCCACAGGCGTTGCATTTTAATTGGGCCTGTTGACTATCGAATCAGACATATTGGGTTTTGTTACTTACAGATTGTTATCTGTGATTTTGTTGACACAATTTTAACATATCTAATTAATTTAATGAACTCATCAGTCTGTGTAAGATGATGGAAAATTCACGCTTTTCCATCATGGTCGGAAAAAACCTAACGGACGCTATTGATGTCAAAAAAGGTTTTAGACAAGGCGATGCGTTGTAATGCGATTTCTTCAACATCATTCTTGAAAAGATGGTGCAAAGCTCCAATGTCAACACCAGAGGCACAATCTTTCAAAAGTCCGGCTAGCTGCTAGGATACGCAGACGGTAAACGAGGGCAAGACCAAGTTAATGCTGTCGACAAGAAAGGACAACCAACATCGATGTCTTGGAGCAAACGTCAACATAGACAGATTTAACTATCAACTATCAACTCAGACAACAACACCAGCGCTGAAATCAAACGAAGAATCACTCTTGCCAATCGCTGCTTCGTTGGACTTAGAAGGCAATTGAGTAGTAAAGTCCTCTACCGAGCAACTTAAGTGACACTCTACAAAACCTTCATCATCCCGGTCCTCATGTATGGTGCAGGGACATAGACTATGACTATGACTATGTGAAAAATTCTTCGAGTGATTTTTGGTCCTGTCTGCATTAATGGAGTATGGAGACGAAGATTCAACCAAAAAATGTACGAGCTGTACAGCGACACTGACCTAGCCAGGAAAGTTAAGGTCCAACGACTTAGATGGTTGGGTCATGTTGAGCGAATGGAAAATAATGCTCCGGCTCGTAGAGTCTTCGAATCCAATCCGGAAGGACGTCGCAAAAGAGGAAGACCGCGACTCCGGTGGAACACACAGGTGGTAGAGGACCTGAACTAACTTGGCGTGCAAAACTGGAAATAGTTAGCCAGGCACCGAGCTGGCTGGTCGGCCTGGTAAGTAAGTAATTAATTTAATGACATTACCGAAAAATTACATTCACATAGGTTCTAGTCTTTAATTTTTAAATTGGCTTGCAAAGTTCTGCGAAATAATGAAATGCATTGGATTGCCTTTGCAGTTTGAAAACTATTTTTTTCCGCTTTCTGCTAAAAGGGATTACCTACGTGTTGCATCCGTCCGTGTATACCTACTGAGTTTATTCTTCGAATTTGAAATCCCTTCAAAGTGGATTAATGATAACGGTAAATCCTATACTCCCAACAGAAATTTTATAATTTCTAGAATATTTCCTGCTCTGGAAAATGAATGCAGGATAGTTTTTTGTTTGAATTTTAGAGTTCGAAGAAAATGCAATTAGTTTTATTTTATGCTGCCTTGCACAGTTCTTATTTCATTTTTGTTCTTTATTTATTCATCGGTGTGCGTTACGTTGACTAGTTTATTGGGTCAAATTGTGCATTTCAGTTTATTTCTTTTTATCGATTGAATTGATGAAAAAAAGAGTTATTGGATTGCTTTCAACCAATTATTAACTAAATCTAATCTCTAAAGAACGACCGTTGTTTGCTGTTCCGGTATGTTTTGACAGGTCGTTGGAATAAATTGGTGTGATACGGTTATCTGAGATTATACTCTATGCGGCAATGCCCCTGGTGGCACGTATCAGCAGGTTTGATGCCTCGGTGGCACGGATCTGCAAGTGCAATGCCCCTGGTGGCACAGACCGGCAGGTATGATGGCCCTGATGGAGTGGATCGGCAGGTCTGATGTCCCTGGTAGCACGGATCGGCAGGTATAATTGCCCTGATGGCACGGACCGGCAGGTAAATTGCTCCTGGTAGCATGGATCGGCGTCCGCAGCTTAGTGGTTAGGTGCTTTGGCTGCTATAACCGAACGTTGTGGATTTGAGTCCTACTCGACTACAGACTGCTACAGACTACAGACTTCGTACTTCCTCAATCGATACTCGATAAGGTTAACCCTCTACCACACTATCCAACCCACTACCCCTTTGTGCTACCCAGTACGTTTACCCATATCCGGTACCCCGTTACGGCACTACTCTGTTACCTGCTACCAATTATTTCTACACGCTTACCGTTACACCATTAGCCAGAAAACCACTACTTATTACCCGCCAATTTTTTTTTTTTTGCATTTCATTTTTTTTTCAATTTTTTTGTTTATTACTTGCGACATATAGAATATATGGCAAGTATTGAATTCGTACAAAAAAAAATGTTTGAGATGAGGATGAGATATGACATTACGATGATAGAGAAGTCAAAAAAAGTGGGTCCGGCGATTCCGTCTGTCTGTCTGTCGGAAAGTTTACAGGCACCTACAGCCTTAACTACTGGTCCGATTGACTTCACATTTGAAAATTAGAGGTTTGAGCAAAAAGTCATATCCCAATTTTTTTATTTTTGTTTTACGATCAAAATTTAGGGTAGCCACCATACGAATTTTTTTGCCAAAAACCAAAATAAAATACATTCAAGTATTTTATGTAAAAAAAAATTGTTTGTATTGCTCCAAAACGGTACCTCCCATAGAACCGTTTTTTTGTTATTAGATTTTCTCGAAAACTGAAAGTCCGATCAGCGTAAGTTTTTTTTTGAAAATACGTATATATTGTTCAAATAATATTGTGTTTTCAAAAAAATTTAAATTTTTTTTTTGGATTTTTAAAAAATATTTTTAACTTTTTTTTTCAAAATTCTGTATCTCAAAAACGGATCAATTTTAAGAATCCAAGTTAGAGTATAATATGTATATTTACATGGTCTTAAAAACTGCATACTCAAATTAATTTTAAAACATTTTTGAAAAATTTTATATATAAAAAATTAATTTAAAAAAAACGGCTCCGACGATTTTCAAAAAAAAATTCAATAAATCAAGAATAAGGTTTGAATTTGTTTGGAATTTAAATTTTTGAAATGAAATGTTTTTACGAGGTTCATTTTCAAATTTTAATTTTCTTAATGAATTCTAATTATTTTTATATAGTAAGTAAGAGTGTAATCAGAATTGCTTATAGTATATCTCTTATTTTAACACTATTTTTTGCAATTTAAGTAATCATAAATATTTAGTTTTAGCATGCAGGAGCAAGTTCGTACGACCCAGTCGTGCACATTTTTTTTTCTTGCTTACCAGTTCTCCATCACAAAATTTCCAGTTTCCCTTTGATAACCAGTAAGTTTTCCGAGTTCCTTTCTAAAACCCATTTTTAAGTTTTTCAGTTTTCCATTTGAAAACCACTGCATCTAATATAAAGTCCTGTGACGTTCCCGGTAGACATTCAAAAGGTCTAAACATTTTATTTTTTCAGAGTTTTGCTCTAAGTCAATGGACACCTTAATTTGCGAGAACTCTTGAATTATTAGTTTTAGAAAAAAAGTTATTAAAATGTTAAGAACTTTTGGTTGTCTACCGGGAGCTCTAATCAGAACTCCTTGATTTTGATTTTTTTGGATTTTTCAAAACTTTGTTCTAAGTCAATGAGAACCTTAGGTAACCCTATCTTTTCCAATTTTTGCAGAACTCTTTCTAAAAATCACCAGGAGCTCTAGAACTCTTGACTTAAAGTTGAAATACATCATCAGACCTCATTTTCTGAAAAAAGTCCTTTCTGCGTGAAGTTAGCACAAACATTTTTTTTTCTCGAATTTAAGCTTTAATTCACCAGAACTATTGAAAAAAAGTATGAGGAACTCTAGAACTCTTTCAACAATCATTTTGCTAACTTCACAGGACTCTAATATAACATGGAATTTTCCCTTTGAAAATCAATGATAAAGATATTTTTGTTTTCTTTGAACTGGTTTTTACTGTTCACTATGATAAAGATAAATCTTAGAACTGTTTTTTACTGTTCACTTTTGTAAAAGAAAAAATCTGTGCCAAGTCTTGGTTTGGCTAGCTTCCTTCACAGTCCAGACGATACTGAACTCCAGAAGCACAGATTCTCCTTTTGATACCGTTTTACGTTGACATTTCAATAGAATTATTCTCAAACATAATTCGATCAAATCTTCACTAAATGTTCGAGTAAAAACAATTCAAAGTGTTTTCGATCTCTAACACGGCCATCCTGCGTTTTTCATCGCTCTAAATTAAACAAAACATATCACATCAAATTCAAAACATGACAACTTCGATCTCTAACACGGCCATCCTCCGTTTTTCATCGCTCTCGATGAAACAAAACATCACATCAACTTCAAAACATTACAACTAGTTAATTGAATACTGCCAGTATGATTATAAAAACAAAACATAAATGCAGTAGCTTTTAAAATTTCAAATCTTTTCATCGTCTCTTTTTTGTTTTGTCTTCCTCCCTTTTCCGTCATACTTGGAATTCTTCTTTTGCCAATCTTCAACATCTGCAAATACAAACCCAATCAATGTAGATTCATCAAAACAATTTCTAGGTAATTGCAATAACTCTTGGAAGATATAGCTCAGAGGTAACTTCAACTTGTCTATACTACTGGGAATAATCATCCTATAGCTTAGAGGCTTGGCTTAAGAACTCCGCTTGTTCGCATCTTCGGTCAAACCCACAGAAAATACAGCCCAGCGGCATTTCATGCTTGTCTGCATTAACTGAAGTAATGAAAGAGTACAACTCAGAGGCCCAGTACTTAGGCAAGCTTGTCTATTTAACCAATATGACCGTCAAATTTAATAAACTATACACAAACATCTCATAACCTTGCCAAGTTTTAGTTTGTCGGTAATTTCTGTAACTTCAGGATCAAGTGATTGTCAAATTTTAAGCCAGTTTCCTGCGAGGCTATTGAGTTGAAAACAATTTTTAACGGGTGGGTTTCGACTAAAATAGTCTGCATGTAGCATAAAATTTCCTTTTCTATGAACAATTTGAAAGTTGAAGTCTTGCAGGTATATCCACTACCTTGCGATTCGCGGTAATAAATCCTTTTTGTCTTTTGTGGCGTTTACAATTTGTGACAAGTGTAAATTGTATCCCTAGTAAATACACGCGAAAGTGTTTTATAGCTTTGACCACAGCAAGTGTCTCCAGTTCACAGCTGTGATACTTAGACTCATATGGCTTGGTGGCTTGGCTAAAATAGGCGATTACGTGAAGAGTACCATCTATTCGCTGGAACAGGATAGCACCATACCCAATCGAGCTGGCATCAATATGCAGTTCAGTAGGTAGGTCTGGATTAAAAATTACCAGCAATGGTCTTTTTGTTAGATGATTGATAATGTAGCGCCTAGCTTTCACATTCAGTGGTCCATTCGAATTTGGAATTAATTTTTTGCTGATAGTTCCGGTAAAGTAATTCACCAATCCCATGAACTGTCTTATCTCCCTAACATACGATGGACTGGAAGAATCTTGCAGAGACTTAATTTTAGATTTACTGGGTCGAATGTAAAAATTTGCATTTCTATATGTTGAGAGAAAACTCATTATCCGTAAGAGCTTTTAATACTATGCTTAGTCGTTCAATGCCCTTCTCAACTGTCTTTGATGGTACTAAAACGTCATCCAAATATACTAAGCATATTTTATCTCTTAGTCCCCCCAACGCTTTATTAATGGCACTTTGGAAAACTGCCGGGGCATTTGCCAGACCAAAAGGCATTCTTAGGTACTCAAATTGTCAATCGAGCGTAATGAATGCCGTTTTCTCAACAGAGTTTTCTGCTATTGGGATTTGGTGAAACCCGGAAGCCATGTCCAAGGGTGAAAAAAAATCTATTTCCTGACAACTGGTGAAGTTGATAATCAATGCGGGGGAGTGGATAGTGATCTTTAATGGTAATTCGGTTTAGAGCCCTGAAATCCACACACATTCTATGCTCCCCATTTTTTTTTTTTTTTTTACCAAAATAATTGGACTAGCATATGGTGAACTACTTTCACGGATAATATTTTTCTTTTTTAACTCCACCACTATTTCCTTCACCATGTTTCTCTCGGATAGAGTCATACGATAAGGTCGTTGGTTGACATAAACGTCCTTTGATGAACGGATTTCTAGAGTACCTGTTTTGACCTCTTTGGATGGTAATCCACTGATCGCGAATTCTGAATACTTATCCAGTAACGAATTCAACTGCTCTTCAGTTGATCTTCCCTGTCCAACTACTTCGATATCAGTGTTGGCTATAAAGCCAATGGTAAATTTTCTTTGTATTTTTGTACCTTCTTTGTCCATCCGTATTTCTAACGAGGCATCTTCAAGGACATCACACCCAGCCAATATCTCCCACTGAAGATATATGGAATAACATAAAGCGATAATTCGACATTTACTAGCTTAAGGCAGGCTTTGACATTGATTTCTTAATCTAGTAAAATTGTATCTTTTGCAATTCCCCTAACTACTATGGGCTTTTTTACTTTAACAAAAGGCAACTTGTTTGCCACGTCTGCCCTTATAAGAGAGCAATCGGAGCCGCTATCTAAGAGGCAGTTATATCTATTTCCTTCAATGGTTACTTGTGTTGTATTTTTGGGTATGTCCTTATACCCAACAATACTAACGTTTTTATAACGTTCTGATGAACGTTGCTTAGTCCAGCAAACATCTTCACTATGGCCTTTCTTTTTACAAAATGAACAACTCTCAATAACCTTTTTTGTCACTGATTCCTGTGGCCGAACCACTACCGAAAGTTGATAATTTTGGACAATTAACTTTTAAATGACCGGGCAAACCACAATTGTAACAATCATTATCGAGACGTGGGCGTTTGTTAGCCATTGAGCTTGGTTCCATTCTAGTCAATTGGTGTTCTCTGAATTTTCTACGCGGACGCTCACGGATTTACGAAAGGTGTTCTGTTAAAACTTGAATTGTTTTTGCATAACGAATGTCAAGGAGTTACGCAGGCTTATATCAGAAATACAACCTATTACTATTCTTACAGTGGTCTCCTCAGTCAAATCAAAACTCAATCTTTTTATTTGGGCTACTTTTTCCATGACAAAGTCAGCATACGATGGAAACGTTTCACTTTCTATATTTGCAACGCTTCTCAGCAGCTCAATTACATTTGATGCGCTCGAGAATGTGTTTATCAGTGATGCAGATAAATCTTGCCAAGTATAAATTTGATACCCATGCTTGTTATACCACACCTTAGCCCTCCCCATCAAGGCTGACCTCACTCTGGGAATGATGTCAAAATCGGACTTTTTATCGCGTTCCACCCTCGTGGGTCACTCTAGAGTGATCTGGATCAAAACAAGGGAAACCCACATAATCATCTCATTCCTGCCGTTGTGTTGCCTTTAAAATTTGAATGATTGCATCTACTGTTATAACTAATGCTGCTCCTTGCCTCTATCCCCAGTGTCTTCATTTTCGTTAAACATTTGGAAGAATAGGAAAATCGGAACGAACTCACCAATATAAAGTCAGCAGCTCCAATTTGGACTTGATTTTATTTTTTTTTATTATTATTCTTATTATTTAAGCTTCGTTGGTTTATCCCACTTCTGATGATAAAGATATTTTTGTTTTCTTTGAACTGGATTTTACTGTTCACTATGATAAAGATAAATCTTAGAACTGTTTTTTACTGTTTACTTTTGTAAAAGAAAAAATCTGTGCCAAGTCTTGGTTTGGCTAGCTTCCTTCACAGTCCAGACGATACTGAACTCCAGAAGCACAGATTCTCCTTTTGATACCGTTTTACGTTGACATTTCAATAGAATTATTCTCAAACGTAATTCGATCAAATCTTCACTAAATGTTCAAGTAAAAACAATTCAAAGTGTTTTCGCTCTTAATGAAACAAAACATATCACATCAAATTCAAAACATGACAACTTCGATCTCTAACATCAATGAGTTTTCCGAGTTTCATTCGAAAGCGCATTTTGAAATTTTCCAGTTTTCCATTTGAAATGTTCCAGTTTTCTACTTGAAAACAAATGCATCCACAATTTCAAGCAATTTTCCATTTCTATTTTTCCATTCGAAAACCCATTTTAAACCAAAAAATTCCAAGCAAAAAAATCGAATGTCCGTCCTTTGTTTGGTTTTTCCAGTTTACCCACTCTTCCATTAGGTTTTCCCATTTTTTTTTTTTTTTTTTCACAGAAATCATCACTGATTGTTGTACAATATCAACCATGAACATTTCACAAATATCTGTTGGGCCATTTCGGAGTCTATAAGAGACATTCAAACAAACACACATCCATTTGTATGTATATAGAGATAGGAGGAAGTTCCTGTTATGAAATGGTTGGGCCCTTTCAGCCTAGTTTTTTGACCAGCTGTTAATAAAGTATCGTTCGGTATTGGTAGTAGAGGCGATTTTAACGTGAGTGTGAATTGAATAACGAATTTCAATTCTGTATGGAAAAGTATTTTATATGAAAAAGCATATGACTTCGTTACACCATTCACTTCGTAAGAGCACTGCATTTCCGAATAACTTCAATGTTCAGAAATTCAAGACCAATATATACCATTCCATTCCATTCCAAATATATCCTTCCTTGCTCTCACTGTGTCCCAAACATTATAAGAGTAATAAAACCCTCTCAAGGCTTTAAACAACTGACAAGATTTATGAAGAAAACTGCACTAACGGCAGTTTCCATTTCAACCGATCAGCAGAAATGTAAACAGTTCAATATTCGCGTTGTTTGGATAAGAAACGAATCTTCGTACTTGACAGTTGAGCTCTAGTGTATATTTATGGTCATTTCTGAAGGCGCATGTATTACGGTTGAAGACAGTAATGCAACTGCCTATTTCGTCTATTGATAAAGGTGGCATTGCTTCAGTGAAACTGAAGCTATAATGAACAACGTTAGCTCTCTTTCAAATTTTCTTGACCGAATTAACAAACGTCCCAAAACGTCTAGTCGATTGCACTTGGCAACGTTGAAAAGTCTTCTAGCTGCCTTACGTTTCCACTAGGTTTTCAACTCTTTTTCAAGGCTTTATTATACTTACTTACTTACTTAAGGTGGCGCTACAGTCCGTTGTGGACTTGGTCCTCAATCAACAGGCTCCACCAGCTAGCTCGATCCTTAGCTAGTCGTCTCCAGTTTTGCACTCCGAGTTGATTGAGGTCCTCTTCCACTTGAGTGCGCCACCTGAGTCAAAATCAACCGATTTTGTCAGGGTCCATGCTTCTGCACCATACAGCAGGACTGGGATGATGAGTGTGTTGTACAGTTTTACCTTAGTTGCTCGAGAGAGGGCTTTTCCACGCAATTGCTTTCTAAGCCCAAAGAAACAGCGATTAGCAAGATTTATTCTTCGTCTGATCTCGGCGCTGGTGTTATTGCCCGTGCTTATAGCGGAGCCTAGGTAGACAAACTCCTCTACTACCTCGAAGTTATACGCGTCTATTGTGACGTTCTGCCCGAGCCGTCGGTGTTGGAGGTCCTTCCTCGAAGACAGCATATACTTCGTTTTTCCCTCATTTACCGCTAAACCCATTTTTGCCGCTTCTGTCTCAATTCTCACAAAGGCGCCATTGACATCACGCTGTGTTCTTCCCATTATATCAATATCATCGGCGTTCGCGAGAAGTTGAACAGATTTTTGGAAGATAGTGCCTCTGGTGTTGACGTTGGAGTTCTGCACTATCTTCTCAAGAACGATGTTAAAGAAATCGCATGACAGTGCATCGCCTTGTCTGAATCCTTTTTTGACGCCGAAAGATTCCGTGAGCTCGTTGCCAACCTTAATGGAGTGTTCTCCATCGTCATTTTGCACAAGCGAATGAGCTTGGCAGGGACGCCAAAACTAGACATAGCTTTGTACAGTTCGTCTCTGTAGATGCTGTCATACGCCTTAAAATCGATGAAAAGGTGGTGGGTATCGATTTGGAGTTCATAGGTCTTTTCCAGGATCTGCCGCAACGTGAAAATTTGGTCGATGGTTGACTTTCCTGGCCTGAAGCCACATTGATAAGGACCAATCAGATTGTTGACGAAAGGCTTCAGACGTTCACATATTACGGCAGAGAGGATCTTGTAGGCGATGTTTAGTAGACTTATTCCTCTATAGTTGGCGCAGTTTAGAGGATCTCCCTTTTTCAGGATCGGGCAAACAATGCTGAGGTTCCATTCATCGGGCATGCATTCCTCTGACCATATCTTACAGATGATTTGGAGCATGCTCCTATCTAGCTCGTCGCCTGCTGCTTTGAACAACTCAGCAGCTAGTCCATCTGCTCCAGCAGCCGTGATATTGCGGCTTTCACTTCTTCTAGGTCGGGTTCACGGAATTGTTGGCTATCACCGTTTCCAAATCCCCAGCATTGACTGCGATTCTCTGCAGGCATCAGTTCTTGCTCGATGACCTTGAGCCAGCTGTTTAACCTTTCGGTAAAACCTCCGAACTTCATTCCTGCTGTTGGCTCTCTCAACATCCTCGATCTGACGCTTCTCATGCTCTCTTTTTCCTCCTGAGAAGCCGGCGTTCCTCTCTCCTCTTTTGCTCGTAGAGCTCACGAGCAGCTCTTGTCCTTCTATGCAGCGCCGCTTTGTATGCCTCCTGCTTGGCTGCATGGGCCTGCCTGCATTCTTCATCAAACCAGGGGTTTCGTTTTGGTGGCTGTGTGAAACCCAGCACATTAGAGGCGGCATCTCTAACTGCTCTTTGGCAATGTTGCCACTGATCTTCGATACTTGATGTTGGCGGCATAGGACTCCTTAAGAGGTTACTTGACACTCGATCAGAGAATGATCTGGCGATCTCTTGCGATTGTAGCCGTCCGACGTCGAATTTTCTTGCAGCATTTCCTTGTTTTGGCCGTTGTCGGGATATTCGTAGCACTACCTTGGCTACGACGAGGTAGTGGTCCGAGTCGATGTTAGCTCCTCGGAAAGTTCGAACATCTAAAATGCTGGACAAGTGCCTTCCGTCGATCGCAATGTGATCAATCTGGTTGACGGTTGATTGATCAGGAGATCTCCATGTACCTTTATGGATGTTGAGATGAGGGAACCAGGTGCTTGCTACCACAACATTTCGCCCCGCAGCAAAATCGATCAGCCTGAATCCGTTATCGGATGTGGTGTCGTGCAGGCTGTGCTTTCCGACCGTTCCACCAAAGATGTCCTCTTTTCCCAGCTTTGCGTTAAAATCGCCGAGGACAATTTTAATGTCATAACTAGGACATTGCTCGTATGTTTTGTCGAGGAGCTCGTAGAACTCGTCTTTGGTGTCGTCCTTTTTCTCTTCTGTGGGGGCATGCGCACATATTAGGCTGATGTTGCCGAATTTAGCCTTGATTCGGATTGTCGTCGATGCGTTCGCTCACACATTTGAAGCTCAAGACTTTTTGCCTGAGTCTGCTTCCCACGTGCATATCCGAAAATCGTTGTCCTTTGTACATTTGCTTGGGTCGTCATCAGTGTATCCGTCCGTTTTCGAGGCCTGTTGTTGCTTCGCAACTAAACTTTTTTCCACGCGGTCGGGAAGTCACCCCAACGCACAACCCCCAACCTGGAGTACCAGGCACTTGATGTGACTCCAAGTGCAAGAGCCGGAAAAACCGCTCCTTTTACGGCCTGGGCTTCAAATAAGTCGAAGTAGCCCGTAAAGGTGTTCACCAAGTAGTTCGGCCTAACTGGAACTGGAGACGCCACCGTTGATTCCAAAGAAGAAATTCATTCGCTGCCGTCCCTCGGTGGGAGTGCCTTGGTGGGAACACTCCTTCGTTGTGGGGTAATTGGTAGTAACAGCCTACTCCGCTTCGACCTGTCGACCATGGGAGGCCCTTCTGCGAAATCAAGTTTCGCGATCGCATAGCTCTAAGCTTCATAGTAGTAGTTACCGTAAGCCGCTCCGCCACGTCAAGGCTTACCCCGTGGAGGGTAAGGCTTTATTATAGTGATTGGTTTTTGTGGTAGCCCTGAAATCTGTTCTTATTCTATTTAAGTGTTCGGTTTCAACAGTCGAATTCAGTTTTTCACATGGTTATAACTTCAATGTTAACTGAAACAAAAATATGGAAAAATAAACATAAAGCTCACGCTTAAACCTAAAGCTTTTGAAATGGTTTTTGGAATATCTCATCGACATTCTGTTAACAAGAACCCAGACCGTATTTTTTATTCTCTTATTTTACAAAATAACGACAAAAACATCCAGCACGTTCGGAATTCCTTGTACATATTTGCAGTTTTCCCTGGAATCTATTTTATTTATATATTTCTTTCGATTCGCAACAACATTACAACACCAAAGCCCATTTCGTGGTATCGCCTTTTAAAACTGCAAACACCGGATTCAAGGAAGCTCTTTACTGGTACCTACTCATTCTGTGCACCACCCGCACTTTTACAAAAAAAAAAACAAAAAGAAAAAAAAACATTCAACCACGTGAATCATTTCAAAATCAGGCCAAATATGCAACCCTCCGTTTACTCATCATCAACATCAAGAACAAACGACCGTCTCGCCCACCTTGTATAGACACCATGCCGTTACTCATCAGCGAATGAGGTTTGTGTGTTTTTTTTTTTTATCTACAAAGCAGCACCCGCTTTTTGACTGAATTCGAGTTGTGGGAACATGTGAAATACAGTGTTTCAATGCATTGCAAGTATTCGTTCGTTCCTTTGATAATTTTGTTTGGATTGGCAGAGGGATTGGAAACATTTGTTTGGTCCTTGAGGTGAACACTATTGACGGAGAGAGCGTACAGCTTTGAATTCCAACGAACTAAGCCCGGAGCTTATGGGAAATATCCATTTAGAATGTTTTTTTTTTTTTTCTTTCTTTCTTTCTTTACCACGCCCAAGAATTCGAAGAAATTTTAAATCAATTTTTAAAATTTCTATTCCACGAGTTCACATCGACGATGACGACTAGGGACTAGGACTTCAAGAGCCGTTTGCTCGCTTGTTCACTGTGGGAGCGAGAGATAGCAACGACGTTATTTTTGTTTGCCAAGAGGCTTAATAAACGAAAACGTTGAGCACAGAGATTCACTGGAAACTCTTTGCGTTTGAAATCTCAAAAGGTTCTTGCGATGTTTTTCCAGCAACAAAAAGAAAATGCCTTTGTCAGAAAAATGTTGACTGAGGCTATTATTTCAAGCTTTAAAGAGGACACAATTTTCGGGTTCGTCTTCTTCAAATTTCTTTAATAAGTCTCCAGTTCTTGAGAAACAGTGCTTTTCTTCGAAATTTGTATCCAGACACTGATAAAACGTTTATTTTTTTCACCCACATTTTGACCCCAATTTCTTTTCGCGTGCGTGCTTCAGTTTTTGATTTTTATCATCATGCTACTCTTTAAAACTGAGGCAATGATTAGTAATCCACTTAACACAGCGTCATCATGGGTCTTATCTCGAATTCCGCCAATTAAATTGCGAGTTCTGATGACTCATAGAGGCCAGACATGTTTTATTCCTAAAAAATTGTGAAGACGATTTTTGTTTGATTGTCTGAGGTCTAAACTGGGTTGCCATAGAATCAGCATGAATTTGTCGATTCCCGAAAATTCGTAAACTTTGGGTTTCCATTTTGTGCTTGCAATCTTGGATACTTCAAAGTATGTGAGAAACGTGTCTGCAAAATGTCATTTCCGGAACCTGCAGAGTTAGGTTAGGTTAGGTTGGAGTGGCTGTCTGGATGTAATAGACTCACTTAGACCTCAAGGGTCCATTGTGATACCACTAATGAGGTTACTCATGGGAGAGTAATGAAATTAAACAAACCATTTTGTACTTTTAATGAAGTTAGAAAGACATTTTGTGTCTATCGTTGCCAGTTCACCGGTATTATCGAAGAAGGGATTACCGAGATATTTATTCCTTCTATTGGAGAGTGCTGGACATGTACACAGAAGGTGTTGGATTGTTTCCTCCTCCTCCTCGTCCATGCAGCTTCTACAGAAGTCGTTTGCGTAGACCCCAAGCCTTAAGGCATGTCTGCCTATGAGGCAGTGTCCTGTTATGACTCCAGTTGTAGAGCTTATATTTTGTCTGCTCAGTGAAATCAGACCTTTTGACCGTTTCAGGTCTATGCTTGGCCATATTTGTTTGGTTGCTAGGCAGGTGGTACCCTGTGACCATCTAGCATTTGCTGATTCTAGAGCATATTGTTTGAGAAGATATTTGCATGTAGCAAGTGGTGTTCCTATGTCATGTTTTTGTCTTACATGAGGCAGAAGTGTTCCGTTTTTGGCGAGCTCATCGGCTTTGCAATTTCCCGGAATGTCTCTGTGGCCCGGCACCCAAATGAGGTGAATATTAAACTGTTCCGTCATCTCATTCAGAGATGATCGACAATCGTGGACTATTTGAGAGTTTGTGGAGACAGACGCGAGAGATTTGAGAGCGGCTTGGCTGTCCGAGAAGATTCGTATATCCTTGCAAGATATAACGTTTTCTTTGAGCCAGGATAGTGCCTCTTTAATCGCCATTACTTCTGCCTGGAAAACACTACATTGATTAGGAAGTCTGTATGATAGACTGAGATTCAGTTGTTCCGAATAGATACCACTTCCAACTCCATAATCGGTCTTTGAACCATCTGTATAGAAGTGTATCGTATTGTCTTCCAGGGGTCTCTCTTCTTCCCAGGAAGATCTTGAAGGGATGGAGACATGGAATCTTTTATCGAATACCATTTTTGGGGTGGTATAGTCTAGGCGATCTGGGATAGATCTGAAATTGTCTAGAATAGTAGTATGACCAGTATTGTTACTGTTCCATTGAGAGGTGGCTCTAAGCCTCACACATGAGTTGGCTGCCACCATTTTGGAGAAGATGTCAAGAGGTGTTAGGTTTAAAAGCACTTCCAGGGCTGCGGTTGGTGTTGAGCGAAGTGCTCCTGTGATGCACATGCCTGCAGACCGCTGGACTTTGATGAGCTTATTTAAATTTACCATCTTGTCCAGTGCGGTCCACCATACAACAACTCCATATATGAGTATCGGTCTGATTACCGAAGTGTATAGCCAGTGGGTTATTTTTGGGGAGAAGCCCCATTTTGATCCTATGGCTTTTTTACAAGTGAAAAGCGCTACGGTAGCCTTTTTTACTCTTTCATCAATATTAGCCTTCCAATTTAGTTTTTTGTCTAAAATGAGGCCTAAATATTTAGCTTGGTCGGAAAAGCTTAATGGTATTCCTTTAATCTTGGGTGGGCTAATCTGAGGAATTTTGTACCTTCTCGAGAAAAGTACTAGTTCTGTTTTATGTGGATTGACGTCCAAGCCACATTGCTTAGCCCAATTTGTTAGCCTATTTAAGGCATTTTGTAGGAGTTCCGAGAGAACTTGGGGATGTTTCCCAGATATGGATATTGCAACGTCGTCAGCATAAGCAATCACCCTGAAACCCTCTGCTTCCAGTGATGTTAGTAGGTCGTTTACTACCATGTTCCATAAAAGAGGCGAAAGGACCCCACCTTGGGGGGTACCTCGATTCACCGATCTGGTGGTAGTAAAGCTTCTCATGCTAGAAGTTATTGTCCTGCTTTTGAGCATTAGACTTATAAGATCTATGAGTGATTTCTCTAAATTCAGCTTGTCCATTGCTGTTGTGATCGCCTGGTAACTGACGTTGTTGAAAGCTCCTTCAATATCTAGGAAAGCTACTAGGTTGTATTCTTTGTAATTGAGGGAATATTCAATACTACGTACCAGCGAATGAAGTGCTGTTTCTACTGATTTTCCCTTAGAGTAAGCATGTTGAGCTGTGGAAATGAGACATGGTTTTAAGTTATGTCTAATGTAAGTTTCAATCAATCTTTCCAAGGTTTTGAGAAGGAAGGATGATAGGCTGATTGGTCGAAGATCTTTAGGGTTAACGTGGGAGGGTTTCCCTGCTTTAGGAATGAAGACTACTTTTGCCATTCTCCAGGCTTTGGGAATATATCTCAACCTTAAACAGCTTGTCAGAATGATTTCCAATGGAGGAATGATCATGTCTGAGCATTTTTGTAGTTCGGCCGGAATGATTCCGTCTGGTCCTGGAGATTTATATGGATCAAAGCTATCTACGGCCCATTTCAGTTTTTCCCGCGTTATTAGATCAACTAAATCGCTTGTAGAAGCTTGAGACTCTGATGTTAAGTCGTTGAGTATGCTAGAGCTCCCTGGAAAGTGGGTGTCTAATAACAGATTAAGAGATTCCTCATCTGTGGTAGTCCACGTGCCTGCTTCTGTCATTAAAGCACTGGGTACTGTTGGACTTTTTGAGAGAATTTTTCTGAGTCTTGAGGCTTCTGAAGTATTTTCTATTTTTCCACAGAAGTTTCTCCAAGAAGACCTCTTTCTCTTCCTCAATTCTTTCTTATATTGCTTAAGAGCCTGTTTGTATAAGTCCCAGTCAGAAGGAGATCTAGTGTACTTAGATCTATTGAAGAGTTTGCGACAGCTCTTCCTGAATGGTTCTAGTTCTTTATGCCACCAATGAGGTTTCTTTTTACCCTTTAAAATGGTTACAGGGCATGAAGTTCTCATTGATTCGTTGAGGGCTTCGGTGAGATGATTCACAGAAAGGTCTAGTTCATCTTTACTGGAGGAGCTTTTAAGAAGGTTGTGATCAAGCAGTTGTGCTAGTACCTCCCTATAACGTTCCCAGTTTGTATTACGGTGATTGCGAAAACCCGTAGATATATTTGCCACATCATTGAGCTCAAACTGAATGTATCGGTGGTCGGAGAAGGAATTCTCTTTTGAGACATGCCAGTTTGAAATCAGATTGTGGATCGAGTCAGAGGTAAGTGTAATATCAAGTACCTCTTTCCTGTTCTTGGTTACAAAAGTGGGTTCATTACCAATATTACTTATGAGTAGGTTAGTGCTTAATAGATAATCAAATAAGGACTCACCTCTCTCATTTATATCAGAGCTACCCCATACCGTGTGATGGGCGTTAGCGTCCGATCCAATTAGGAGACCAACTTTTTTGGATTGCGCGTCCACAATTGCCTTCCTCAAGGTGTCTCCTGGAGCTGGGCTGTCGTGGCCAAGATAGGAGGATATGAGCCAGTAGGTGGCTTTATCCGTTGTTAAGACAGCGGTGGTGGTGTCCTTGTCGCTGTAATTGGGGAGTAAAAATACATTTAAGTCATTTTTTACTAACATGCATGACCTTGGTTCACCTTTCTCCGATGCATACAATAGCTTATAGCCAGGAGTCCTTAGGCCTCTAATGGTGGAGTTTGAGACCCACGGCTCCTGTATCAAGACGATGTCTTCCTTGTTTCTATGCAAACGGAGTATCAGGTTGTTTGCGGCCATGATGGCGTGATGGAGATTAATCTGAACTAATCGCAGCATTGCTACTTTTAGTTAGATCAACCTCCACCACTGTTTAGTCGGCGTTATCATCGTCTGAGGAGGAATGAAGTAGGACTTCCTCACTCAGAGTGATGCCTAGGGTGGAGTCTTCAGTATCCATGTCGGAGTTTCTGTCGACCATAGAGTTAGCCTCCACGTCGGATGGCTTGTTTAGGACTTTGGAAGTCGATGGTTCCAATGGTGGTGTTGCATCGACTTCCATATTTGGGGGTAGTGAAGCGTTTCCTTCCGCTGAAGGGGCTTTTGTGGGGGGCGCGTTTAGCGAGTCTTCGTCTTTTTTGTAGATACGGACTATGATTTCATCAAAGCCGTACCTAATCACGCCTTCGGTCGCGGCCAGTGGAGCCAGTGATTCCCTATTGATCACCAAGAGAGCTGATCTATAGCGGCCCACTGTCTCCTTCTCAACCTTTGGGATCTTCCAGTCGTGAGTAGGTAGGTTTGGGTTGCTTGCTTTGATTAATTTCATAATCATATCTGGGCAGTTGTGTAGAGCCGGGACCATTATACGTGCTCTCGGTCGGCAAGGAATATTCTCCCTTGTAACAACTTCGAGCTTGGCACCCGGCCAGACTTCTGGCAAGCCATTGACAGCAGCCCTGTACAGATCGAAAGATCTCTGATCACCACAGGCGATGAGTTTGATACGATTTTGGTACCATCCTGCATCGGCTGTGTCTGGGAGCGGTCCCGGATTCTCCTCGATGACAGATAAAAATCTGAAACCAAGGTGAGCCTTGACGTCTGCCCATTGATCATGAGAGATGTTTCCATCCACATGACCCTGTCAATGACTGCGGCTATGATCTTGCCTTTGAGCGCGTCGCTAAAAGAGAGATCCTTATTGAAGGTTGTTGTGCTGCTGGCATGCACTTTCTGCCTTTTCGCATCAGGCTTGTCGCCCTCAAGAGACCTATTGCGCTTTGACGTTGAGTCGCTGCAGGCCGGTGTGTTAATTTTGCTAAGGAAGCCACTGGCCCACTCGAGTTTTCGCATTTGCTCCGGGGTTCTTTCCGCCGCCGGTATGACACCAACTGCGGCTAGAATCCGAGTAGCATTACGCTGATCTCGATTGGCCTGTGACCTCATGGACCTCTTTTTGGCCGACCCAGAGCTGTGTCCGTGTGACACAGCTGTGGATCCACCTCCAGATCTAATCGCTACCGATTCCAATCGGGGTACGCCCTCAACCTTCGAGTCATTTCCACATGTCGTAGATTTTGCCTCTCCGGATGGGGTGTCCCTTCTTGGGGTCGCTTGCAACGTCCTAGCATGGGAGGGGAAGGGTTGGGGTGTGGATTTGCCGCCCTTGGGACAGCCGAGCGTCACAGCTGTTCCACTGACGGGTGGTTCCTTCAAGTAAAGGTTGCGGCTAGTAGAGGGAGAAAGACTCCCGCTACTAGTGGCAACCACAGGGTTGACAACCCGTTCACAACCCTGAGTTGACTCGACAGCCTTTTCAGGAGATGTGACCGCATTGGCAGCCCTGGCACGATTAAGTTGTTTTATTATTTTTCTATTTGTTTTTTTCATTTTGTTCCCACGAGTAATGCGGAAAGACGGTCAGCCCCGGCAGAGCCGCTTGCCGGGGTAAGGCAGAAATATGACGGACCTTGCCACAGCATCCGAAAGAGCTCGTTAATGGCTGGTTTATCCCCCAGCCTTTCATTCTTCGGCACGGTTTTCGTACAAAGTACGCTCACACCACCACTGAAATTAGGAACCTCTAAACTATGATTGAATTAGGTTTCCGAACATTGCACTATTGAGGAGTTACAACAATTCAGCGACCCAACTCAACCTTAGCTAATCACTATCCTGCCAAAGACAGAACACTGTAGTGATCATTGCCCGCTGGCACCCACTTGGAGGGTTTGAATGAGGATTTTTGCAACCTGCAGAGTTGGATTGGAACACAATTGCTCGCGACTTGGTAACCCTGTTTGCACGAGAACATAGACTATTGATGTTTTTGTCCAATTGCCCACAAATTACGCGCTCAGACTGAAGCTCTGACGCATCCACCACCACAAAGGGAGCCAAAAAAAGGCGGCTGAATACACACATTCCTACAACAACAACATATCTCTCGAAAAACAGCAAAATTGAAATGCCAACAACACAATGAAATATGATCTCAAGTTTACGTTTAGAGCACTGCTACTCCTGCTGGTACCGTGGTGCAGTGGTTCCTGGCCTGGTGCTCTCTTCTGTTTCTTAATGCGGCTACCCTCATTCTATTGTTAAGGACTACACCTTTTCATTCGATTCCCAGATCCCAGTGCCAATTTCGATAATGATCTGTTCGCTTTTGGGTCCCCTCTGTTCATCCGTCTGTCTTTGACTATGGTGCTGGGCTCGGTGCATGCCGAATGCCTGGCAGTTCTGATGATGAAATGATTTGCGTTTCTCAAGAAATCGCATGCATGATCTTTTGTTCCGAACAAAATTGAATGGGAAGAAAGAAGAAATAAAAGAATTTTTTTAGCTACGTCGAGGACGACCACAACGACATGGCACAGTGGCAGATGTACAGGGAAGGCACACTGTATACCTTAGTTGTCGCGCCTGGTCAAAAACCCGACCGAATGCAGCTTACTTTTTTAAATATAATTTAAAATGCGAGGGTTGAATGTATGAATGTGCCGAAGACGACGACGACGACCGGCGATAAAAATGACAGTGACGATGAGTCATTGTGTTGGCGAGAATTTGATTGTTACCTTAACATACCATGATGAGATAATGAATCAGAAAATTGGTGAAGAAAGGGTCTTATGATGACGAAATGTGTTATTCCCCGTTTTCAAAGAAAATTTACAAAATGTGCTTAGTGCAATTCGGTGGAAAAGCAATGAAAAGCAATGCACTTTGGTCCTACGATTTGGGGATTTTATTTTTTATTATTGAATAAAAGATTTACGGAACACAATTTTGAGGACTGGGGACCTATTTTGCTTGTCATCGCCTTTCACAGAGAAATAATTCTCCTCTCGCATCAAGTGCCTGGTACTCCAGGTTGAGGATTGTACGTTGGGGTGACTTCCCTATTACGCAGACTACTGATCAATCAACTGTCAACCAGATTGATCACATTGCGATCGACGGTAGGAACTTATCCAGCATTCTAGATGTTCGAACTTTCCGAGGAGCCAACATTGACTCGGACCACTACCTCGTCGTAGCCACGGTAGTGCTACGAATATCCCGACAACGGCCAAAACAAGGAATGGCTGCAAGAAAATTCGACGTCGGAAGGCTACAATCGCAAGAGATCGCTAGATCACTCTCTGATCGAGTGTAAAGTAATCTCTTAAGAAGTAAGCCCTATGCTGCTAACATCAAGTATCGAAGACCAGTGGCAACATTGTAAGAAAGCAGTTAGAGATGACGCCTCTAATGTATTAGGTTTCACACAGTCACCAAAACAAAATCCCTGATTTGACGAAGAATGCAGGCAGGCTCGTGCAGCCAAGCAGGAAGCATACAAAGCGGCGGAGCTGCATAGAAGGACAAAAGCTACCCGTGAACTCTACGACCAAAAGAGAGAAAAAAGGAAGCATAAGAAGCGTCAAATCGAGCACCAGGCGACGACCGACGATCTAGACTGTAAAGTATGGTCGAAAGAGTGCATTCCTTATGAATGAAACGTCAGCATTGTTTGAACGATCCTGATCTAAACTGGGCCAACTACAGAGGAATCAGTCTACTTTACATCGCCTAAAAGATCCTCTTTGCCATAATATGTGAACGTCTAAAGCCTCTCGTCAACAATCTGATTGGTCCTTATCAATGTTACTTCAGACCAGGAAAGTCAACTATCGACCAAATTTGCACTTTGCGGCAGATCCAGGGAAAAACGTATGAGCTGCGAATCCCCCCCAACCACCCACCACCTTTTCATCGATTTTTAGGCCGCGAATGGCAGTATCTACAGAGGTGAACTATACAAAGCTATGTCAAATTTTGGCATCCCTGCCAAGCTCGTTTGCTTGTGCAAAATGACGATAGAGAACTCACGCTGCGCCATCAAGGCTGCCAACGAGCTTACGGAATCTTTTGATGTGCAAAAAAAAGATTCACACAAGACGACGCACTGTCATGCGATATCTTTAACATCGTTTTTGATAGTGCAAAACTCTACCTTCAACACCAAAGGCACTATTGATATAATGGGAAGAACATAGCGTGATGTCAATTTTGTGAGAATTTAGACAGAAGCAGCAAGAAGTTTATGCTGTCTTCGAGGAAGAACACTCATACAGACACGGCTCGCACAGAACGTCACAATAGATGAATACAACTTCGAGGAAGTAGAGGAGTTTGTCTACCTAGGCTCCGCAATTAACACGAGCAACACCAGCGCCGAGATGTGTTTCATCTATGTCATCTATGGCTCCATGTGCATTGATGGGGAAAGGAGAAAAAGATTCAACAGCGAACTTTACGGGTTGTACAACGACACGGAACTAGCGAGGGTCAATGTCCAAAGACCCAGATAGCTCGGTCATTTAGAATAGAAAAACCTTGACTCAGGTGTCGGAGCCAAGGGGACCTCAATCAACTTTGATTGCAAAACTAGAGACAGCTAGCTAGGGACCGAGCTGGCTGGTGCAGAATGTTGGTCGAGGCCCAATCTCACAAACACAAGCTCACGGAAAGTAGCACCACCTCAAGTAAGTAATTTCTGCTGCTCTTGTCTTCCAGTTTGAAGGTTGCGCATCGAATTGATGGTCCGGTCAGTTTCGAATCACCAGTGCGGGGTGGTGCGTATTGCATTCTGAAGAACTAGAGTTCATCACATCTATTTTTTTGAACATCTCAGCTGTCACTTTACAAAACAATCATCTACCCCTTCCATACATTAAAGTGCAAAGACATAATTCTCCACAAGAGCCGATAAAAAATATCATTAAGGTAGTTGAGGCAAACTGAGAAGATTCCTAGCTGAACAGAAACATCAATCTAGTCCAAGATCGCAACTTCCAAATCAGCGAATCAGCTAGGTACAAGTAGAACAACCAACTTGTAAGTTGATTGACTGAAGAAGCTTGTTGAGTCAAGCCCTGAAGTCACAAGCGTTATTAAATCTCACCACAAAGTTCATCATTTTCATATTTCAATTTTATAATTACTTCGGTATTCAAATTACATGCCACACTTGTTGTCCTGGGTCGCTCTGAATACTCTGAAGCGCATATACACATGTTGGCCACTTTGATAAAAGCTAATGAGCCATATTAGGTTAATCCTGCAAACACAAGATAAATTTCTTGGAAAATTCTTGCCTATTATTACAGGTCTCAAAGCCAAATTAATTTTCCTAGAAAACAAGAAGATTACATTTCACAGAAACACGTGTATGGTTTTAATGCACGAAAAAAAAGCTTCAGCTCAGCTCCATTGTTATAGTAATATTGATGGCGAATTATTGATTTATAATTCAAAGAAATTGCCCTTATCAATCGAAACACATGTCTACGGAGAAATTTTGAATATCCAGGCAAATAGTTTTTGGATCATGTGAATACCGCATTATACATGAGGAAATCATTTCCGCTCTTTCTTAACTCATTCATACCAAGAAAATTCTAATTTGCATTGATTTCAGTCGAAATATCTGCAAGAAATACCACAAAACCTCAACCAAGAATACATCCCCCAATAAAACAATATTCTGCATTTCCAACATTTGTATACAAACCACGAGAAACAATCGAAACAAGCTTTTAGTGTTGCCTCGTAGTTGAAATTTTATTGAACATTTTGCCGGTGCATCATTTTATGACTTTCGATTCTGGGAATTCATTTTACCACAACTAAAACTACCAACCAATCGATATGAATGATTTGATGGATGGCTGCATGAGTAAACAACGGAACTGGCTCGTATAACTAAACTACGAACACACTGTCCGGCTAATAGCTTGTAGAGACGGAGCATTGCTGCAATATTGCATTTCCACGAAAAAACTTTGTTCAATTTCGGTTCGGTTTTGAGGCATAGCTATTGCTACTGCATACGACATTGATTAGATAACTGCAAAATTAATGTTGGCTTGTGGTTTTGTGAGCTATGAAATATGACACGAGAGCATCCAGGCCCCAGTTGAATACCTGACTCGAATCAACCAAACAGCAATCAAATAAATGCCTTTTGAGAACGAGATTATTATTTTTTTTTTTTTGTACTAGTTGGCCCAGCTCTCGAAATTCGAGTGTGTTAATTCTTCATTTTCTCACCACTGTGAACCCACCTTAATTCTAAATGACATTTCTAACATTTCAGCACAGCTGTTTGACATTCTTAATTCAAATTTATTGTTCGTTCTCTCTTCCTTCAGGAGTGACATCACTAATTATAACTCAAATGTTGAAGCTAACTTATTTATGGTTGCGCTACAGTCCAGGTCGGACCAGGTCCTCATCCAACAAGCGTCTCCAGCCAGCTCGGTCCCTAGCTAGCTGACTCCAGTTTCGCACTCCAAGTTGGTTCACGTCCTCTACCACCTGTGTGCTCCACCTGAGTCTCGGTCTTCCTCTTCTGCGACGTCCTTCCGGGTTGGATTCGAAGACTACGAGCCGAAACATTATTTTCCATTCGCTCTACATGACCCAAGCATCTAAGTTATTGGACCTTAATTTTTCTGGCCAAGTCACTGTCACTGAACAGCTTGTACAGTTCTTGATTGAATCTTCGTCTCCATTATCCATTTATGCAAAGGACCAAAAATCACTTGAAGAACTTTTCTCTCGAAGCAACCCAAAGTGTTTTCATCGGATGTTGTCATGGTCCATGTCTCTGTACCATACATTAGGACCGGTATGAATAAGGTTTTGTAGAGCGTCACTTTAGTTGCTCGGAAATGGACTTTACTACTCAATTGCCTTCTAAGTCCAAAGAAGCAGCGATTGGCAAGAGTGATTCTTCGTTTGATTTTTGTTTTGGTGTTGGTTGTCTGAGCTAATAGCGGATCCTAGGTGGACAATGTCCTTAACTACCTCGAAGTTAGATCTGTCTATATTGACATTGTCTTCAAGACGTAGATGTTGGTTGTCCTTTCTTGTTGACAGCATTAACTTGGTCTTGTCCTCGTTAACGGCTAACCCATCTTCCTGTATTCCGTCTCAAGACTCAGGAACGCTCCACTAACATCGCGCTGATCTTCCAATTATGTCAATACCGTCTGGATATCCTAGTAGCTGAACGGACTTTTGAAAGATTGGCCTCTGGTGTTGACGTTGGAGTTTTGCAGAATCTGTTCAAGAATGATGTTGAAGAAATCGCATGACAGCGCATCGTCTTGAATGAATGAATGAAATTTTACTTACTTACTTAAGGTGGCGCTACATTCCGTTGTGGACTTGGGCCTCAATCAACAGGCTCCGCCAGCTAGCTCGATCCTTAGCTAGTCGTCTCCAGTTTTGCACTCCGAGTTGATTGAGGTCCTCTTCCACTTGAGTGCGCCACCTGAGTCGCGGTCTTCCTCTCCTCCTACGTCCCTCGGGAATAGTGTCGAAGGCTTTCCGGGCCGGAGCATTGGTGTCCATTCGCTCTAAATGACCGAGCCATCTGAGTCTCTGGACCTTGACCCTTCTGGCTAGGTCCATATCGTTGTACAACCCGTAAAGTTCGCTGTTGTATCTTCTTCGCCATTCCCCTTCAATGCACACGGGGCCAAAGATAACCCGAAGAACTTTCCTCTCGAAACAGCCTAAGGCACTTTCATCCGATTTTGTCAGGGTCCATGCTACTGCACCATACAGCAGGACTGGGATGATGAGGGTGTTATACAGTTTATCTTAGTTGCTCGAGAGAGGGCTTTTCCACTCAATTGCTTTCTAAGCCCAAAGAAACAGCGATTAGCAAGAGTTATTCTTCGTCTGATCTCGGCGCTGGTGTTATTGCCCGTGCTTATAGCGGAGCCTAGGTAGACAAACTCCTCTACTACCTCGAAGTTATACGCGTCTATTGTGACGTTTTGCCCGAGCCGTCGGTGTTGGGTGTCCTTCCTCGAAGACAGCATATACTTCGTTTTTCTCTCATTTACCGCTAAACCCATTTTTGCCGCTTCTGTCTCAATTCTCACAAAGGCGCCATTGACATCACGTTGTGTTCTTCCCATTATATCAATATCATCGGCGTACGCGAGAAGTTGAACAGATTTTTGGAAGATAGTGCCTCTGGTGTTGACGGTGGAGTTCTGCACTATCTTCTCAAGAACGATGTTAAAGAAATCGCATGACAGTGCATCGCCTTGTCTGAATCCTTTTTTGACGTCGAAAGATTCCGTGAGCTCGTTGCCAACCTTGATGGAGCAGCGTGAGTTCTCCATCGTCATTTTGCACAAGCGAACGAGCTTGGCAGGGACGCCAAAACTAGACATAGCTTTGTACAGTTCGTCTCTGTAGATGCTGTCATACGCGGCCTTAAAATCGATGAAAAGGTGGTGGGTATCGATTTGGAGTTCGCTTGGGTCGTCATCAGTGTATCCGTCCGTTTCCGAGGCCTGTTGTTGCTTCGCAACTAAACCCCAACGCACAACCCCCAACCTGGAGTACCAGGCACTTGATGTGACTCCAAGTGCAAGAGCCGGAAAAACCGCTCCTTTTACGGCCTGGGCTTCAAATAAGTCGAAGTAGCCCGTAAAGGTGTTCACCAAGTAGTTCGGCCTAACTGGAACTGGAGACGCCACCGTTGATTCCAAAGAAGAAATTCATTCGCTGCCGTCCCTCGGTGGGAGTGCCTTGGTGGGAACACTCCTTCGTTGTGAATGAAATTTTATTGAGTCTTTTGATTTCGATTACAATAGTTCTATCTTATTCTGGCGATAACAAGAGTGAAAAAGCGGCTGTAACGTATGGCCTTCTTTGTCAGAGATTTTTAATTTAAGATTTGAGCCTCGTGGCTGTCAGTTTAATACTGTTGGACTGCTTTTGCTCATAAGCATTGTAACATTAGCTTGAAACGATTGTTTCACAAGTATTTAACATATATGATATACAATTTTAATACGCCACATTACAAACTAATATACTACAAATATAAACGAGAATGTGCCAGCACATTTGAAATTGAAAAGTTGAGATAGATATTTAATTTTGCTTTGTATGAGAAGAGCGAGAGCTCTGTAAGTTAATGTTGAATGAGTGAGACTGTTATATATATTGATTATAAAAGCGAGAGCTAAAATACACATTTAAAGATACAAGTAATATCTTATTGGAGATTGGATAAGAACAATCTATTTCAGTCTTTTATATTAAAAATTACAGATACGAGTACAAAATAAGGAAGTTTTAAATATCACATTCTGTTTCGTAACATTGGAATTGTTTTGATTTGATTATTTTTCTTTTTTTTTGTCTTGTTTTTAATTTTTCTTTTTTTTTGTCTTAATAAAACATCACATAAATTTTGTACTGGCTTGTGTTTTAAAAAGATAGTTATGAATAAGTCTTAAACTATGGAAGGAAGTACTGTACTCCAACTCCTGAAAAACGCACATTTAGCTTTTGAGAAAACGCATACAAAAAAAATTTAATTTGTATTGTAGTCGTTTATAGTTTGATTTCCTACAAGAATAAAAATATAAAGGTGGCAATTAAAGTAGTTGTGGAAAAGAAAAAAGAAAAATCTTTTGTTGTAATGATTGAACTAGCCACGATTTTGGTTCGGTGTGGAAGCGATATAAAACTGCGGTGGTATTATTTCGCTTTCGTCAAGAGCTCATGAGGAAACACCGATAGGCGACAAATAGTTGACGTTGTCCCAAGAGGACCCATTCTGTGATTCGACGATTTGGTCGACCAGGTCGTCATCGACGTAGTTTAATTTGGATATAGTTTTCTTCATAAGAAGAAAAACATATCTTAAAAACGGAATGGTGTTGGTTTCGTTGAGTAGATAACTGTTTGATTGGTTTGATTTTGAGAATTAATGTGAGCAAAATCATCAATGAACACTTTATGTCTGGAATTCAAGTGGGTTTCCTGAATGAAAGCCACTACACAGTCGCTAGCTCGGATAATTTTGGTTAGTTCGATTCTCTTGGCATGGTGGATTAAGGACGTAATGTTAAAGTTTAATTCTTTTATTGCTATTATTGCGAACTAACAAGGAGCTGGTTAACCAGCTCAACATATGCTAGTCGCTTGCTAATCAACGACTGGAAGCTGCACAGGTTAGACATAATGTGCTCTATTTTAGAAATAAGTTGATTCATTTCGAAACCAAACAATTCTTTTGATAAATTCATAAAGTCATTAATTACATTGGAACCTACTGGCCCTGTGTTGTGAGTTGATTTGTTGGAAGTGAATTCACAGGAGGGGTTTTGGTTCTGAGGCAGGCGAGGACCGGCAAGACGACTGGCATAAGACAGCCCAGGGACAACAAAGTTTCCACTGGAAACAGATTTGGAGAAGGCAGTTTGTTCAAGTTTTTTTTCCTTGGCGTATTTTTCTTTCAGTTCGTTAAGAACTTCAGTTTAGGTGAAATCAAGCGTGAGTCCTCTTAGGACAACGTTCGCCGTACGATCCTCCTTCAAAGTGTACAAGTATGCCTCAACATTTTCGGATCTCCTTAAAAGCTCAAGAAGTTCACGGTGAACTTGGCTATTATCTATGTAAAGTCTACTTGAATTACCACGATTTATAACTTTTAAAAGAACCGATCTCGCACGAAAATCATTAATGAGAGTTTTCAAATCTACATTTTTCAAAAATATTGCAGGGCAGTACTTACCCCGCGAGCTTGGAGATTCCGTCTTCCGCCGGCTGCTACTTGAAGGTGCTGACACGTTTGCCCGTCCATCGTTGTCTGATTTTCTGTTGTCGTCGGCTTCGACCACGTTGCCGTCGCTTATTGTTTTTTGTTCCAGCTGGTGAGCCATATCCGAGTTGATTCTTGCTCTTTTGGATGGTAAAATTTTGAGTCCCGAGTCGAGTACTGAGAATTTGTTGCCGAGCATCCCATCGTTTGCAACGTTCGGACTGCTACTGCGTTTGTTCGAGATTGTTTGTCTTTTGTTTGGGGAGTGCCTGCCACTTGCCGGCCATCTCCTCCAGCGGGTTTTCATGGATTTCATCGTCATCCATGTCGTTGTCGATGTTTTCCGTGTGCGTTGCAGTAGCTCCATTGTTTTGCAGTGGAGCCAGTCTGAGAAGCCAGACCATGCGCTGATGTTGATACACCATTAAATGAAGTGGTGTGATTTAGAGGATTGCCCATCATCGACGGTGTGGCTGTGTCGTTAGGTGGAGTACGAACCACGATGTCGATTTTTCCGCTTTTTAGTTCTAAAATCTGGTAAGCCGCAGCAATTTTTTTCTTGCCAGGCTTTTTTCCCTTGCGTTATCCTTCTCCTTCATTTCTTTCTGGTGTGCTCACCACTCATGCAGCGCACACGAGGTTAATGGGAATCAAATCCCAGAAAATCACGGTTTAATTTTATCGATCTGACCATAAAATTACTTTAAAATTTTAGAAAATTGTTTCTCTTATTGTTTTTTGCTTTTATTTTATTGATTAAAATAAAAGAACCACGCTGCGTAGAGTGACGACCATTATCCGCGCATCGTCTTGTCTAAAATCTGTTTTGACATCAAAAGCGTCCGTTATGTTTTTTCCGACGCTGGAGCTGAAAAAGCAAATTAATCATTCAGCTGGCTGGTATATGTATCGTTTGCCTTTGCATGTCCTGACAAAATGTCACACTCGAGTAACAACATTTAATTCAAGTCCATGCTACAAATTGCTACGTAAAGTGGTTCCGTGGACCAGTCTGATACAGGCAACAAAAACAAGTAGAAAAACAAAAGAAACTTGCATATTTTATAATCTATAAACTAAAAATCTCAATTTTATGTTGTTTCTGATTCAGGCGATTACAAACGCATTGAATCAAATTCCCAATGAAAACCTCGTGGCAACCCTCTCACAACCCAGTTCTTTGTTCTTTTATGATTTCCGACAAAGGCGACAAAATCTAAATCATACAAAACAAAAGGAATTCCAAAGGATTTTGATCCTTTTACAATCATTTAATTGTTGTATATCTGTGGGTCCTCTCCATCTCCACATTTTAGTAGTTAGTACACAATCTCAAAGACTCAAACAACGAACGAAATAAAATGAGAGAGGAAAATAAACAGGGATACCCATTACCCAGAAATGGACACTGGCGCGGACAGACACACAAAATACTCAAAATGTAAGTTATCCCTTTGACATAACAGAAACACACACAGTTCTTAGAAAACCTTTTAGTTTTGGTTCGGTTCGCTTTTGCTTTGTGTTTGTAGCATAATGAAGACCAAAAAAACAATATTTAAATAAATTATATGAGAGATGCTTGGATACTGACAACTTCTTGGATCAGAATCTGGCGAAATCGTTTCCAAATTCCTTTGAGAAAGAATGAGAAAAAAAAAAAACCTTTGAAGCCCTTGCTTGACTACAAGCTGCTTAGCATACACCATACATATGTGTAGAAGTAGAGGACATCCGTCTGTTGCTGGTCAAGTTTTTTTTTCTCCATTTAGGTGTTAAACATCATGTACCTTCTGAACATAAGAAAGCATTGTGAAAGAGAATTCGTATAATCAGGATGGAGGAATTCAAAGAAAAATATGATGGTGCAAAAGTATAAATTAGATTTCTTGGAATCTCACGCGTTCACATTCCACGACGTGGTGGGTTTTAAGTTCTCAAACCCAAGAAAAAAAGGATTGAATGTACAAAAAGAAATCTGTATTTTGACAGGTGATGGGGATAAAAAGTTCTTTTTAATGAAGTACTTAAAGGGCTCTTTGAGAACATGAAACTCGGCTGTTATTCAAGTTTGCGGTGAGATGACTCCGTAAAAAAACGATATTGCAAATATTTCAACTAATCAGCATCCATGAACATAGATCTTCTATTTACTAATAAGGTGGGTTAAGACCGTTCGTTTGATACATCACTTGATGGTTTTTGCCCAAATTTGGGTTGAAAAAGGGGTAACGTTCTTCTACAAAAATACGATATTGCCAATATTTCAACAACAAAGCATACTAAAATGCAGATCCTTGTATAATCGAATAAAGCGCAGAAAGGCCTTTAATTTGGTATATCACTGGAAGATAGAATATTATTATATTATGTACATATATGAAGATACACTGTAGAAAAAAACGATATAAGCAATATCTCATTTTTCCAATGTTTTAGAAAGCACTCGTCAAAACCTTTCTTTTTATACATCACTCGACGACATTCTAAAGAATTGTCTATTTACCAAGCTTTAAGAACCAGTCCCTTTCGGTGTTAACCAGAAAACTCACCTTCCCAGCACTCATCTTATGCCAATCCTCACATATATCTATATGCAATTTCAGAAAACTTAGGTTTTCCCCTAACTTTAATTATTCCATGCGATTTCCCTGAAATTCACCACCCTCCTCAACCAACTACATTCCTTCGCCAAGAACAACTGTCATCGTTTGTCATTAGAACCGTTGACAATCGTTAGTTATTGACAGCAGACTATAACACCGCCACGCTTAATTCATGTGTACACCCTTTTTACAGCTTTATTAGATTAGCTTCATTAGCAGTCCCGCTAACGAATTTTTGTACTTGTCATCAGTTTGCAAAAAAGGTCAAAAATCGTGCCTACCATCACTAAATAGTGGCATCTTCTCTCTTTCATGTGCTTGCGTATAATCACGTGAATTTCTGTGTGTCACTCTATTCTCAGTTCATGAGATGAATGAAAGGCATGTAAGTTGGGTAAATAAACACCAATTCGACTTCCGGAAAAAAAGAACATGTTCCCGGTGACACATGAGACGAAGACCCCATGCACGAACGCAGCAAAGAAAGTGCAAACAACCTGCAGGAGACCATGTGCTTCGCATATCAATGTATCAAAACTTAAGAAAACCCCAAACAATAAGGTAAAACAAAAACATTCCGGCTGCACACTGAATGCAACGTTCATTTTGAATTCAGGCCAACACTCCACTTGTCAGCCAGTGCGTATACAAATGCCCATATTGCTGATTGCTGATGGTTGGTTCTGCTGACCGGGAAAGTACGGATTCCTAATCAGAAATTCAAAGACACGCCTTGAAATTGCTTCCTGTTTGATTCGTTGTGCCGTTGTGGATCGTAAAGCAAACACCACACTTTGGTCCTAAAATTAAGTCTACGATTGCTATCGTCTTTCATCAAATGTTTCCTTAATTACAAAGCGTCAAAATGACACTGACAGCTAGTGCTGCAAAATAATTAATTTTTTCTTTCACAAAGAACACATTTTTTTGTTACTGAGAAATTTCACCCTCAGAAATGATTTCCAACCGGAGATAGTCCCGCATGGAACCGGAAATTCCCATGAGAATGCTAAACAATCACAGTACAGTTAGAAACACGATTAGGTACTACCTAACTGTTTGCTACTGCATACAGAAGTTTGGATAATACCGTTTGAATTATGTGGCAGTTGCATACGGTTTTCCTTGCTTTTGTGAGTTGATATACGCGAACGCGGGCCAACAGTTTAATTAATTCGTGGAAGAATTTGAAGAAACGGGCTACGTACACGCAAAAAAAAATACTACTTTAGCCAGAAATGAGACGGATATTCCAGCTAAATTGATGGGAGGTCTGTTTGGTTGCAATAAACAGTGAGTATATGGTATCATAAACAACTACCGGACGACAGACGTCAAATTTAAACAATTCGCGCGGTGTGTACCTGCTTGCTGCATTTGTTCAGTTTCAGTGTGCACTATTTTCTTTTGCCGAAGTGGCCAAATGATTTTATTTAAAAATTTTAATAAAAGAACACCGCACTAGACAAAGAAATCAAATTCACAAATGAGTGAAGACCCGTTTTGAACGAACTGTCACCCAGACAGCTGTTGTCGTTGACCCTTGGCAAGGAAAAGAGGATAGTGCACAATGGTAATAAAAAGGTATTTCCACCACGGCTTAGCTCAGCAAAGGGGTGGGTCACAATTATTAATTTAATTAAAGGTATGATTTTATATCAAATCAATTTATGGTTTTATATCAAATTGATATAAAATTATATCAGTGTTGCCACTATGTGGTTAATACGGGCGCCAGCAATTTTTTCCTGAAAGCACAAAAAAGGAAATTGCAAACCTTCTAGAAATATAAGCAGCGATAGAAATTAAAGCAAAGAATGAACGAACACGAGTTAAGAAATAACAAGATGGCGGGTACTTTTTTTATTTTAGTTTCTTTTCTTTATTGTTAAGGCCGGGGAAACCTTGCAAATGTAGGGGAAAAACCTCGGATCTTTTCAATTAAAAGAAGAATAATTGAAGTACAATGATTGCAAAAATTTAACAAGACCAAGATGGACCGTTAAGGTCTTATTCAAGGAATAAAAAAGAATAAAGCCAAAATGCGATCGTACAAAAATCCAAAAATTTGTTAAAAATTATTCAAATTAAATACAACCTCGTTACCAAAATCAAACCTCCAAGACTTTTCAAAATTTTCCTCGTGTTCTCGAATTTCCAAACACAAAAAAAAATAAAATGGCTGTCCAAAATGTTCAAAAAAATTCTTAGTTTCCAAAATGTTTTAACCTTCCGATTTTAATGTCTTCTTCTCAGTTCAAAAGCTCAAACAAGAGTGACGTTTAGGCCCAACTATGTCCTTAATCGTCTACCCTTATTTTCCATTTCGCCGCGCTTTCAGCCTATCTGGAGTGGCTAAGAAAGCATTGTGAAAGAGAATTCGTATAATCAGGATGGAGGAATTCAAAGAAAAATATGATGGTGCAAAAGTATAAATTAGATTTCTTGGAATCTCACGCGTTCACATTCCACGACGTGGTGGGTTTTAAGTTCTCAAACCCAAGAAAAAAAGGATTGAATGTACAAAAAGAAATCTGTATTTTGACAGGTGATGGGGATAAAAAGTTCTTTTTAATGAAGTACTTAAAGGGCTCTTTGAGAACATGAAACTCGGCTGTTATTCAAGTTTGCGGTGAGATGACTCCGTAAAAAAACGATATTGCAAATATTTCAACTAATCAGCATCCATGAACATAGATCTTCTATTTACTAATAAGGTGGGTTAAGACCGTTCGTTTGATACATCACTTGATGGTTTTTGCCCAAATTTGGGTTGAAAAAGGGGTAACGTTCTTCTACAAAAATACGATATTGCCAATATTTCAACAACAAAGCATACTAAAATGCAGATCCTTGTATAATCGAATAAAGCGCAGAAAGGCCTTTAATTTGGTATATCACTGGAAGATAGAATATTATTATATTATGTACATATATGAAGATACACTGTAGAAAAAAACGATATAAGCAATATCTCGAGAACTGAACATCCAAAATTTCATTTTTCCAATGTTTTAGAAAGCACTCGTCAAAACCTTTCTTTTTATACATCACTCGACGACATTCTAAAGAATTGTCTATTTACCAAGCTTTAAGAACCAGTCCCTTTCGGTGTTAACCAGAAAACTCACCTTCCCAGCACTCATCTTATGCCAATCCTCACATATATCTATATGCAATTTCAGAAAACTTAGGTTTTCCCCTAACTTTAATTATTCCATGCGATTTCCCTGAAATTCACCACCCTCCTCAACCAACTACATTCCTTCGCCAAGAACAACTGTCATCGTTTGTCATTAGAACCGTTGACAATCGTTAGTTATTGACAGCAGACTATAACACCGCCACGCTTAATTCATGTGTACACCCTTTTTACAGCTTTATTAGATTAGCTTCATTAGCAGTCCCGCTAACGAATTTTTGTACTTGTCATCAGTTTGCAAAAAAGGTCAAAAATCGTGCCTACCATCACTAATTAGTGGCATCTTCTCTCTTGCTTGCTTACAATCACGTGAATTTCTGTGTGTCACTCTATTCTCAGTTCATGAGATGAATGAAACGCATGTAAGTTGGGTAAATAAACACCAATTCGACTTCCGGAAAAAAAAGAACATGTTCCCGGTGACACATGAGACGAAGACCCCATGCACGAACGCAGCAAAGAAAGTGCAAACACCCTGCAGGAGTCCATGTGCTTCGCATATCAATGTATCAAAACTTAAAAAAAAACCCAAACAATAAGGTAAAACAAAAACATTCCGGCTGCACACTGAATGCAACCTTCATTTTGAATTCAGGCCAACACTCCACTTGTCAGCCAGTGCGTATACAAATGCCCATATTGCTGATTGCTGATGGTTGGTTCTGCTGACCGGGAAAGTACGGATTCCTAATCAGAAATTCAAAGACACGCCTTGAAATTGCTTCCTGTTTGATTCGTTGTGCCGTTGTGGATCGTAAAGCAAACACCACACTTTGGTCCTAAAATTAAGTCTACGATTGCTATCGTCTTTCATCAAATGTTTCCTTAATTACTAAGCGTCAAAATGACACTGACAGCTAGTGCTGCAAAATAATTAATTTTTTCTTTCACAAAGAACACATTTTTTTGTTTCTGAGAAATTTCACCCTCAGAAATGATTTCCAACCGGAGATAGTCCCGCTTGGAACCGGAAATTCCCATGAGAATGCTAAACAATCGCAGTACAGTTAGAAACACGATTAGGTACTACCTAACTGCTTGCTACTGCATACAGAAGTTTGGATAATACCGTTTGAATTATGTGGCAGTTGCGTACGGTTTTCCTTGCTTTTGTGAGTTGATATACGCGAACGCGGGCCAACAGTTTAATTAATTCGTGGAAGAATTTGAAGAAACGGGCTACGTACATGCAAAAAATTACTATTTTAGCCAGAAATGAGGCGGATGTTCGAGGTAAATTGATGGGAGGTCTGTTTGGTTGCAATAAACAGTGAGTATATGGTATCATAAAGAACTACCGGACGTCAGACGTCAAATTTAAACAATCCGCGCGGTGTGTACCTGCTTGCGGCATTTGTTCAGTTTCAGTGTTGCACTATTTTCTTTTGCCGAAGTGGCCAAATGATTTTATTTAAAAATTTTAATAAAAAGAACACCGCACTAGACAAAGAAATCAAATTCACAAATGAGTGAAGACCCGTTTTGAACGAACTGTCACCCAGACAGCTGTTGTCGTTGACCCTTGGCAAGGAAAAGAGGATAGTGCACAATGGTAATAAAAAGGTATTTCCACCACGGCTTAGCTCAGCAAAGGGGTGGGTCACAATTATTAATTTAATTAAAGGTATGATTTTATATCAAATCAATTTATGGTTTTATATCAAATTGATATAAAATTATATCAGTGTTGCCACTATGTGGTTAATACGGGCGCCAGCAATTTTTTCCTGAAAGCACAAAAAAGGAAATTGCAAACCTTCTAGAAATATAAGCAGCGATAGAAATTAAAGCAAAGAATGAACGAACACGAGTTAAGAAATAACAAGATGGCGGGTACTTTTTTTATTTTAGTTTCTTTTCTTTATTGTTAAGGCCGGGGAAACCTTGCAAATGTAGGGGAAAAACCTCGGATCCTTTCAATTAAAAGAAGAATAATTGAAGTACAATGATTGAAAAATTTAACAAGACCAAGATGGACCGTTAAGGTCTTATTCAAGGAATAAAAAAAGAATAAAGCCAAAATGCGATCGTACAAAAATCCAAAAATTTGTTAAAAATTATTCAAATTAAATACAACCTCGTTACCAAAATCAAACCTCCAAGACTTTTCAAAATTTTCCTCGTGTTCTCGAATTTCCAAACACAAAAATAAACTAAAATGGCTGTCCAAAATGTTCAAAAAAAAAATTCTTAGTTTCCAAAATGTTTTACCCTTCCGATTTTAATGTCTTCTTCTCAGTTCAAAAGCTCAAACAAGAGTGACGTTTAGGCCCACCTATGTCCTAAATCGCCTACCCTTATTTTCCATTTCGCCGCGCTTTCAGCCTATCTGGAGTGGCGGATCTTTATCACCTCATCAACGGCCAGTCCTAATTGGCCTTGTTGAGAACCACTTGTGATAAGATTCTCGCGGTCCTGCTTACTCGCAATTCATTTCGCCGCGCTTTCAGCCTATCTGGAGTGGCGGATCTTCATCACCTCATCAACGGCCAGTCATGATTGGCTTTGTTGAGAGCCACTTGTGAGAAGATTCTCGCGGTCCTGCTTACTCGCCGATTTTTCTTTCAATTTCTTGAAAGTCATCCCGAAATTCGCCGACTTTGGACGACTAATTTTGGGATGATTCACAATTGCTATATTTAGGTACTAAACGAATCCTAAGGTTAAAACAAAATGAATTGAATTGAATCTAACTAATAATCAAAGAAAATTCGAGAAGACGAACGAACTATTCCGATTAACCCGTACGGGGCTTAAATTGAAAACGTTAAGAACGAATCGCATTATTCATAATAGAAGGAGGAAATTCAAAATATCGTTGGAAAACAACGCTTAAGGATCCGTCTGGTCTTAAAAAAAAAAAATACTTAATTAAATTTTACTTTAAGTTAAATGTACCAAAATTATAAATATGACATTTAAAACAAACATTGAAACATATTTCGAAAATAACATTAGGTTTCTGATAAACAAAACAAAAAAAAAAAAACGTTGGGCTTGAGCCTTTTATCTTCCACATCGCTGTCTCGTGTAAACGCTATAAGACAGTCCGTCTTATCTTTTCCAAACATCCCTCTATTGTAACCTGAAACGAAACTTGTTTTTTTTTTTCCTTCACGAAAACGATAGAGAGAACCGTGGTCAGAAGGACTATGGCCGTCCCGCTCTCTCTCGTTATCGTGTACAAAGAAGTGACATTTGTCAAAACAAAATTATTGGACAAGTAAAAAAAATAGTATATGCAAAATGCATCAAGTGTTTTTCTTGTTTTTAGAAGTTAAATTAAAAGAACTTGTTGCGTGATTTTATCACGCAACATCAGCAAAAAGCACTTGTTGGATGTACCCATTGTTGAAGCTTAAATTAGCAGGTGTCATGTATGAATCATGCGATAAAGATAGGCTTTTGGGGCAAGTTATGGGGATTGGAAAAATACGATTTTTAACAGTCGATTTCTTTGACGTTTCTAAAGAATTCTTTGCCAAACATTGTGCCAGATCCTGCGACCCAGTTTTTTATTCTTTCAATTTTATTAAAATATTTTTATTTATGAGAGTTGAATACCTAATTTAGACGGCAGACGGTAGCAAGCCAGTTGTCAAATAAAACGACGATAAAGAATCAAAATGAGAAATTGATTCAATAAAATAATAGAAATACGTGAGTTTGCGAATATAATAAAAGTAAACTTGCCATGCCGATAGAGATTCTGAGAATTGATTTCCCTGCAAATATTATTCTACTCTCGAAATCACAAAAAAAAAATGCAAACAGATTTAGAAATGCAAACAAAAATCTATAGGGTAAATTGGCTTCTTTTGTCGCTATAAAACAGAAAAAACAGTAGGTCCTGAAAGAAAAAGTCAGAATGTTGACGAGTGAGTCATCAAAAGAAATGCCTAATTGATAGAAATCGGAATTTGTGTTTTCAGATCCTTGGATGCCAAGATATTGGCAATATCGTTTTTTTTACGATATCGCATTTTAGCATTGTTCTCTTGCATTAGATAATACATCATTATGAATGTTGTGAAACTGTCTTACAAGCCTCAAAAGATCTAAAGTTTTGTACTTTTGGATGATCGTTTGCCGAGATTTTTGCAATATCTTATTTTTACGATATCTTCTTGTTTTTTTTTTTTAATCACTGCTTATTTTAATTTTAAGTCGCTAATATCAAATGATACATTTAAGTTAATATCATTTACATTTACCAACCACAAAAATATTAATTTTTAGGGTCTGGTGAAACTAAATATCCCGGGTTTTTCTTTTAGGTAGGTTAGGTTAGGTAATGAGGTGTGTGCACAGCGTGAAATTGTTACGTACTGGAGCATTGTGATCCCCTATAAGAAAGAAGGTAGCATCGATGCTCCTAAAAATAACCGGTTGGAGTAGATTGGGTCGTTAACGAACCAGCCTGTGCTATCTATAAATTTCCTCATGTTCACCATTGAGACCTGTGCTAGTTCATCCAGTTCACACAAATCTGTTACCGAAGTTGGTTATTTTGGAGGTTCGGACACTCACAGAGCAGGTGTTTAATGGTTTCTTGTTCCTCCTCATCCTGACAGCTCCTATAGAAATTGGGTGCAAATGCCCTCTTTTGCCATTTTGCCAAGGGCGCAATTACCCGTTAGTACACCTATCAAAATTTTAATATTCCTTTTACTCAGCGATAGAATATACCGTGTTAGGCCATAAGCTTCTAGAGATTACACAATCGTTCCTGGATTTCCAGGAGTTATTGATTTTCTCTTTTTAAGTGAGGCCTATCTTCCCCTTGAGTACCCCAATCGGGACTTGTGGTCCCCTGCTTCTGACCCTTTCCTGCCTAGTTCATCCACTATTTCATTCCTTTCTTTATTACTATGTAAAGGAACCCAGCAGAGCTTAACCTGGTTAGTGTGGCAGATTCTATTTAATTCCTTCCTACAGTTTAAAACTGCTAGGGCTTTGATAGCGGCCTGGCTGTCCACGAAAAAAAGCTTTTCATGATGTGCCAATTCAGCTGCTTTTTCAATGGCATAGATCTCGGCCTGTAAGACACTACAGTCAGCTGGGAGTTTATACGACTGTCTGATATTGAGAGATTAGCAAAACACTCCAGCACCTCTTTCTAATTCCATTCAGAAAGGGATAACAGGGTATCCTTATAAGTGAATTAGGATCCCAACCCTGTCCTTCTGGTATGCAAATAGAAAAGTTCCAATCGAAATTTAGTAAAGGGGAAATGTAATCGGTGGTCTCCATCAGTCCTAGAATTGTGTCATATTTTTGTAAGTTTGTCCTGTGTCCATATGTTCTGTGCTTACAAAAACTCATTTCATTTGAACGAATTGCAGTTTTGGCTGTCGTGCACCTTATGAACTCATCCAGAGCCAGGATGTTCAAGATCATTTTCAACCCAGCTTGTGCTGTGGATGTCTGAGTCCCTGTTATTCCTATACAGGCCAGTCTCTGGACCTTATTCAGGTTCTTGAGATAACTTGATTTTTCAACCACTTTTCACCAATAGACCCATTATGTAAGAATAGGTCTGACAATAGTACATACATTGGATGACTTGCGGTCGCTTTCCCCAACGTACACCGAAGGTGATTTTACATTATGTAGAATGCACATAGTGCTTTTTGATTTTGTCCTCAGTATAAGGTACGCTTCCATGTAAGCTTGGAGTCAAGGATTATTCCTAGAAATTTAGCTTCTCTAGAAAGTTTTACAGCAATTCCATTTAGTTAAGGAGGGTTGAAGCCCTTCATTTTCCATTTTTTCGTAAACAAAACTAGCTCTGCCTCGTGAACAAAACTAGCTCTGCCTCTAAGGCTAGTTTGTATCAAAATCGACCTGAAATATTGTCCAGTGTAGTTGCATTTCTATTTCTAGTACAAGCAACACATTCTAATTTGTTAAGACATCTACTTCAACGTGTAAATGTACCCTCTGGCAACCCTCTTCCTCTTATTCAACCTTTCTTTATAGAAAGAATTGAAAATGCAAACAATAATTTCATCTTCATAATCAAATAAACAACTAACTCAATTTGTTTATTAATCTCACATAATCAGTTCCATTGAAGTCTACTATCAATTACTACGAAAGGCCGGGGGGTTTTGACTTGATTTTCTTAGTAAAATGTCTATCCCACTAAAACTTATCAAAACAATATCTGAAAACTAAAAAAAAAAAAATGCTTTTCACATGTGAATATTGAATAATATTGAAGTCAACTAAAAACCACTTTTACTTTGAAGGCGTAAAACCTTTTATAATACGGCGAAACATTACTAGTACTACCTTTTCTTCATGTTATCGTTGCGGTCTTTCATTACGGTCTTTCGTTACGTCTCACGTTGCGATTTCCCGAATAAAAGAGCTTTAAAATTTGTTTGTGAAATAATTTCCCATACTGCACACAAAAGAAAACAAGAACTTATACACATGTGCGCTTGTGCATATTTCCCAAATGATGGGTTTCGAAGAAAATTATAAAGTTCAATCCGAGGCAGGGTTCATCATAGAAGATTTTGCGTTTGCCGGTTTTTGAATGTTCCGCGTTGACGACTTCATTACCACAACATAAGTCGTGTGTCTTTTTACTATTCCATCGAAAAGCAATCATCATTTTCCTTCAACAACTCACATCGTTCACATGGTAGTTGCATCGTTAGTTTCTCTCCATTGGGAAAGAAAAACACCAGCCAAATTGACAGACGACGAAGTGAACCGAAGCGAACTCTTGTGAACTGTTGCGTCTCCATTGCAATAAACCATGATTCCAATGACTGTATCCCATTGTAGGTAATGACGCATCTAGACATATCGGTATATTGTAGTAAGTACTCGTTCGCTCTGTCCTCTGTCTGAGCTGGAATTTGCTTTGGCTGAGAAATTGCTTAATTAAGGGAAGCTTGATTCAAATAGTTAACGATAAAGACAACGACAACGACGACGACAATGAATGAAGTCTTGAAAGGAAATAACAATAAGAAATGTCCCATCTCGATCTTAAAGGTCGACGAAGTAATTTTAGGGAGCGCGTGAAAGTTATAAGCTGTGACATGTTTACTACTGAATAATATTATTTTGATTGCACAGAGGAGTATATGTGCGTTCGTTGTTTCTAAAAATAATAACCAAGCTGCGTGGGAAAATTGAACGGAAAAATCAAATTACCGAGACAATTAATATTTGTGCTTCATGCTTCGATAAAGCAAATGTCTGAGGGTGTGTTCTAATTTTTCTCGGAACTAAAAAGTTTAATATCAAACAAAAACCGTCTTAATGTTGACAACAAAAGTCTCTCAAAGCTTCTTGTTACGATTTCTTATGACATAAAGTGATTTTTACTACGATGAAAAATTAACTGTCAATATAAAGTAACGTAACGTTACCCTTAAAGTGTTTTCTTCTCGTAATCCATTTTAAAAACTTTATTTAACCTTAAAGTCAAGATATCAAAAATAATTTACGACCTTACTTCCAACTAAAACGAGTACATATGTCAATGTCAACTTCCATCTGTCAAAATGTTGTAACCCTTTCATTATTATAGCATGCCATATTGTTTCGACATAGCCAATAAATCATTTTGTACGTTTCAATTATATATTTAATTACTTACAAGAATTTGAAAATAACTTAAATGTGAAATGTACTTATCCTGCTGAAATTTGTCAACAACCTTCTTTGAAATCCAACAATACAAAAGTCGTTAAAATGTTGACTTTATTGGAGTTCCGTGAATTCAATAAGAAATGAGTATTGTTCCAAAAAAAGACAAGAGCAGGTAGTTAGAAGTTCAACGTTCAACTGTTAATTCACTCTTCAAAAGACTTGCCTTCCATCAAAGAAACAAGAAAAAAAAAGATTTATTAGTTTGTTTTTCATCTCTTGAAAAGCGATTTAAACAAAATTCTTCTTCTTTTTCGATTTTTTTTTTTTTTCGATTTCCAGATTGAGTCTTCCATTCGGTGAGTTTGAAATATGTACTCAAAAACCAACTAATCGGAAGGAAAGGAAAATTCACTGGAAAGGATAAGTATTAAAAATTAATGCAGAGAAGAGCGAGAACAGATGTTAACATCTTGTACATGTTTCGTTTTTTTT
>CAKKXW010000004.1:6717634-6867438 GCA_920937365.1 Sphaerophoria rueppellii | reverse complement strand
TAGAAAGTCTTACAGCAATTCCATTTAATTTAGGAGGGTTGAAGCCCTTCAGTTTCCATTTTTTCGTGAACAAAACTAGCTCTGCCTGGTGAACAAAACTAGCTCTGCCTCTAAGGCTAGTTTGTATCAAAATCGACCTGAAATATTGTCCAGTGTAGTTGCATTTCTATTTCTAGTACAAGCAACACATTCTAATTTGTTAAGACATCTACTTCACCGTGTAAATGTACCCTCTGGCAACCCTCTTCCTCTAATTCAATATTTCTTTATAGAATTGAAAATGCAAACAATAATTTCATCTTCATAATCAAATAAACACCTAACTCATTTTGTTTATGAATCTCACATAATCAGTTCCATTGAAGTCTACTATCAATTACTACCAAAGGCCGGGGGTTTTGACTTAATTTTCTTAGTAAAATGCCTATCCCACTAAACCTTATCAAAACAAATTCTGAAAACTACAAAAAAAAATGCTCTTCACATGGGAATATTGAATAATATTGAAGTCAACTAAAAACCACTTTAACTTTGAAGGCGTAACACCTTTTAAAATACGGCCAAACATTACTAATACCAACTTTTCGTTATCGTTATCGTTGCGGTCGTTCGTTGCGTTGCGGTTTCCTTAAGAAAAGAGCTTTCAATTTTGTTTGAGAAATAATTTCCAAACAACGAATTCTCAACGCAATTATGCACGTACTGCACACAAAAGAAAACAAGAACATGTACACATGTGTGCATGTGCATATTTCCCAAATGATGGGTTTCGAAGAAAATTATAAAGTTCAATCCGAGGGTTCATCATAGAAGATTTTGCGTTTGCCGGTTGTTGAATGTTCCGCGTTGACGACTTCATTACCACAACATAAGTCGTGTGTCTTTTCACTATTCCATCGAAAAGCAATCATCATTTTCCTTCAACAACTCACATCGTTCACATGATAGTTGCATCGTTAGTTTCTCTCCATTTGGGAAAGAAAAACACCAGCCAAATTGACAGACGACGAAGCGAACCGAAGCGAACTCTTGTGAACTGTTGCGTCTCCATTGCAATAAACCATGATTCCAAAGACTGTATCCCATTGTAGGTAATGACACATCTAGACATATCGGTATATTGTAGTAAGTACTCGTTCGCTCTGTCCTCTGTCTGAGCTGGAATTTGCTTTGGCTGAGAAATTGCTTAATTAAGGGAAGCTTGATTCAAATAGTTAACCATAAAGACAACGACGACGACGACGACGACAATGAATGGAGTCTTGAAAGGAAATAACAATAAGAAATGTCCCATCTCGATCTTAAAGGTCGACGAAGTAATTTTAGGGAGCGCGTGAAAGTTATTAACTGTGACATGTTTACTACTGAATAATATTATTTTGATTGCACAGAGGAGTATATGTGCGTTCGTTGTTTCTAAAAATAATAACCAAGCTGCGTGAACGGAAAAATCAAATTACCGAGACAATTAATATTTGTGCTTCATGCTTCGATAAAGCGAATGTCTGAGGGTGTGTTCTAATTTTTCTCGGAACGAAAGTTTAATATCAAACAAAAGCCACCTTAATTTTGACGACAAAAGTCTTTCAAAGCTTCTTGTTACGAGTTTTTATGACATAAAATTATTTTTAATACCATGAAAAATTACTTACTTACTTACTTACTTAAGGTGGCGCTACAGTCCGTTGTGGACTTGGGCCTTAATCAACAGTCTCCGCCAGCTAGCTCGGTCCTTAGCTAGTCGTCTCCAGTTTTGCACTCCAAGTTGATTGAGGTCCTCTTCCACTTGAGTGCGCCACCTGAGTCGCGGTCTTCCTCCCCTCCTACGTCCCTCGGGAATAGTGTCGAAGGCTTTCCGGGCCGGAGCATTGGTGTCCATTCTCTCTAAATGACCGAGCCATCTGAGTCTCTGGACCTTGACCCTTCAGGCTAGGTCCATGTCGTTGTACAACCCGTAAAGTTCGCTGTTGCATCTTCTTCGCCATTCCCCTTCAATGCACACGGGGCCAAAGATGACCCGAAGAACTTTCCTCTCGAAACAGCCTAAGGCACTTTCATCCTATTTTCTCAGGGTCCATGTTTCTGCACCATACAGCAGGACTGGGATGATGAGTGTGTTGTACAGTTTTACCTTAGTTGCTCGAGAGAGGGCTTTTCCACTCAATTGTTGAACAGTTGAACAGATTTTTGGTAGATTGTGCTTCTGGTGTTGACGTTGGAGTTCTGCACTATCATCTCAAAAATGATGTTAAAGAAATCGAAGGACAGTGCATCGCCTTGTCTGAATCCTTTTTTGACGTCGAAAGATTCCGTGAGCTCGTTGCCAACCTAGATGGAGCAGCGTGAGTTCTCATTCGTCATTTTGCACAAGCGAACGAGCTTGGCAAGGACAAGGACGCCAAAACTAGACATAGCTTTGTACAGTTCGTCTCTGTAGATACTGTCATACACGGCCTTAAAATCGATGAAAAGGTGGTGGGTATCGATTTGGAGTTCATAGGGTTTTTCCAGGATCTGCCGCAACGTGAAAATTTGGTCGATGGTTGACTTTCCTGGCCTGAAGCCACATTGATAAGGATCAATCAGATTGTTGACGATAGGCTTCAGACGTTCACATATTACGGCAGAGAGGTTAACTGTCAATATAAAGTAACGTAACGTTACCCTTCGGTGTCATAAAGTGTTTCCTTCTCGTAATCCATTTCAAAAACTTTATTTAATGTCAAAAATAATTTACGACTTTACTTCCAACTAAAACGAATACATATGTCAATGTCAACTTCCATCTGTCAAAATGTTGTAACCCTTTAATTATTATAGCATGCCATATTGTTTCGACATAGCCAATAAATCATTTTGTACGTTTCAACAATATATTTAATTGCTTATAAGAATTTGAAAATAACTTAAATGTGACATGTACTTATCCTGCTGAAATTTGTCAACAACCTTCTTTGAAATCCAACAATACAAAAGTCATTAAAATGTTGACTTTATTGGAGTTCCGTGAATTCAATAAGATATGAGTATTGTTCCAAAAAAAGACAAGAGCAGGTAGTTGGAAGTTCAACGTTCAACTGTTAATTCACTCTTCAAAAGACTTGCCTTCCATCAAAGAAACAAAAAAAAAAGATTTATTAGTTTGTTTCTCATCTCTTGAAAAGCGACTTAAACAAAATTCTTCTTTTTTTTCGATTTTTTTTGCTTCGATTTCCAGATTGAGTCTTCCATTCGGTGAGTTTGAAATATGTACTCAAAAACCAACTAATCGGAAGGAAAGGAAAATTCACTGGAAAGGATAAGTATTAAAAATTAATGCAGAGAAGAGCGAGAACAGATGTTAACATCTTGTACATGTTTCGTTTTTTTTTTATTTACAAAGCATCGATTTCGATTTTAATGTTTGGTGTTAAAGATATCGATTGTTTGATAATAGATTGTTCAAGTTCAAGGACTTTTAAAAGCTCATGATCTCAAGTGAAGTGCCATTAAAATGTATAATCTTTTTCCTACCTGAAGACGTTATTTGTTTTAAAATTTTTCACATGGAAGAAGCGGGAAAATAACCTGATGTTAATCTTATTAGCGATTTTGTTCGGCGCTTATTTCTACAAGCTCTTACACACCTTGTTTTTTAGTCACATTAATTGAAGTCATACGGTTTGATGTTTGCATTTATGAAATAGAACAAGAAACACAACCTTCAAAATCAGAAAAATTCTAAAGTGAGACTTGACTCTTATAACCCAGGAAAAATGGAGGATTTAAGGCTGAATCACAAAGACGCTTCTCCTGACGTTTACGAGTTCAGCTATAGAATTCAATGCTTGCTATCACAATGAAGCTTCGAACTCACGCTTTTTTTGACAACCGTAAGGATAAGACAGTAATGTTACGTAATGTGACTCCATCCAAAAGGAAGTTCTAGCTTTGTATATGGAATTTGAAGTATTTCAGCCTCGAGAATATTGGGTTGGAGAGTCGTCCCGTCTTGGCGCTGTCAGTTTTTCTATATACAAGATTTTAATTCTGTATCGCGTTCCGGACGTCGCTGTCGTCGATTCACGAGGCTGCAACTACTATAAATTCCATATCCATATACAAAGGTTCTAGTTCAAATTTGCAGAACTTTTGCTTTGTCTGACAGCTCAACAGTTTAAAAAAAAAAAAAAGGAAAAAAAACAGTACACACAAAATTCATTTACATATTTACGGAGCAGCGTTACCACTTGAAAAAAAAAGTTCAATCGAAGTAGATTTGGGAATAAAGCGAAGTAGATTGAGAAAAAGCGAAGAAAATTTTACAATAGTGTATATTACACTGGCCGTGGATATATTGACGTAAAGAGGGACATACAATTATTATCAAAAGTTTATATAGACAGATCTAGAATTTTGGCCGCGTCCAAATTGTGTTAAAATGTTCGATGAAATTTTCACCAAACTGTGTCCGCTTATTGTTCGCATGTAACGATAGAACGTTATTGCAGATGTCACTTATCTATTTTCCTGCTGAAAATAGGAGAAGTATGCCATTTTTCACTATAAGCTGTAGGTGTAAGATTATGTCTTAATGAGTTAATCGGAACGGATTTTGGAAATATCAAGTAAAATCGAATTAAATTTTTTCCGAGTGAAGTAAATTTTAAGAAATTCTTGATGGTGCGAAGTAGATATGCAGTAGATTTTCAAAGTGTTTCAAAAATCAAAAAGAGTAAAGTGACAAAGCTGTTTTGGAGGGATGATGATGTGATGAAGGGTAAACTGACATTCAAAGCAAACTCAAAGCGGGTGCATCGTAACTGGGGCGAGGCTGAAACTGAAACGTCTTTGTGATTCAGCCTTTTGTGACAAAAATTCAAAACCTGGCATGAATGTTTTTTACGTCATATTTAAATAGGAAAACCAGGACTTTATTGCACTTTTTTGACAAAAATGATTCCAAAAAAAAATATGAAATCGCCTTTTTTGCTATCTCTGGGTAGTTAAAAATGAAGCTGAAGGCCAAACAACTTTTTAGCATCCATCTTGCAATCAAACATTACGTCAAAACCAACATTTTCTACGAAAGAGCCCAACAAATTTCATAGCAGAGAATGGAGAAAGATGAGGCAACAGTTATAACAGATTATCAAGATGTCTTAAGCTTGAACATTTTTTTTTTTTCAATCTAAATTCAAAAGTTTCTTAAATTTTGGATCTTATTTTAATGGAATATATTTTAATTCTGGCAACAAGCTTGTTCGCCTTTTCTCATCAGTTCTGTTCAATTTCCAGTAAGTTCTTGTTTCCTTTCAATTGACAATAACTTTTTCCATCAACGCGCAGTAGGATAAGTTTTTGATTACATTTCCAAGAATGATGCTATCTTATGCCAATTTTTGTCTTCTCAACAGTCTTCTTAGGCCTTAAGAATATGTTTTTTTTTTACCTATTTTCCTATTAAAAACAATTTGAGTCTAAAATGGGAATAATTATTTTCAGAACCTAATTAATTTTCGTTAAAAGGCCCTGCCCTGTAACCGAAAATTAATGGATTCTTTTTGTTTGCGTCAAACTTTCCAAATTCTGTAAAAATGCCATTAAAACAATTTTGCGTAAAGTTTATGCAATTTTATTTTCAAACTGATTTTTATAATTTCTCGAAAACGACAACTTTTGAGGCGAATGATGTTCATTTTGATCTATAAACGCCTTCTGGGCTGAGATCGTTATTCGTGTTTTAAATAAATAAATACATACTCTTTGTAATGGTCTCACCAAGAAGGTTTCAAAGGTATGTAAAATAATATCTCAACACGAGCAAAATAAAATATATTTGTACAAAAATACACTGACCCCATAAAAATAAAATAAAACAACACAACATCTCACAAGTTCATTTCCAAGTTCTTTAGATAAAAGGCAATTCGGATGAATCCTTATTTGTTATATTAATTTTCCTTCTAAGAAATCGGAAAGACTGAGAATCGAAAAAAAAAATAATAGAAAACACGCAGCATCCTCAAATTCCAAAGAATTAATTATAATTCAAGATTTCAAGATGAAACTTTATTCGTTGTTGCCGTAAGCATTATAGCGAACGAGTCCTTGTCTAAATGCACAACGACCTTTTCCTTTTTTCCAAGATATTTTGTACATATTTGTGGGATGATTCTCTCATTTCGTAGCAATCCGATCAATATTTTCTAGAAACAAAAGAAAAATCTGCTAAATTTGCCCATCCCATCGGCACATTACATTTTTTTATTTCAATCAATCTCAATTATGAATTTAAATAAAATGCAGTGAAGATTTTAACTATGTTAGTATTCAGTTCAGAAAAAATTGCATAAATAAAATTCTTTTTATTAGTAAACCAAACTGTTAAGGTTACAATGTAATTAATTTAAGAGTTTGGTTTAAAAAAAATAATCAAACAGAACTTTTTACGACTGACACCTCCTACTGTCAAACTACTACCTACTATTTCAACTAACACCATCAACTTGATGACTGATGGCTGGCATAACTCATCTTATATCATTAAAGCAGATCGTTGCAATTTAAAGGACGTTGAAAATCTGACAGTTAGCATAGTTTTGACATTCAGGTCAGTTTATGACATTTCAAGATCATTTAATTCTCTGAAACAGCACCATTTCGTTACATTGTAGCTGTCAAAAATGTAGCTTTTCAAAAATGTCACATGACTGTCATAACTCGTAACCATAGATAAGATCAAATACCCTAAGTACTCAATCAATGGCAACACTTTTATCCCTACCAAAATTTTGTCGATTTGTGGTACGAGTGTATGCAAGAGAAACTCAGGCAAATGTAGGCACACTAACACACACACACGTTTCTCCCACACTCAAAAAGAAGTATTATCTTGTAGGTATAGACAAAAAGTGGAAACATCATTGTGTCATCCTAAATTTTATCATTTTGCCATTCCAGGAAATTAGGGAGCCAAAAATTCGTAGAACTTTAGTTAGAATTTAACTTTATCGTTATAGAACAAAGTCCTGCCAGGAGGTGGAGGGTGCTGTGCGGCAACTGAAGCACAAAGTATGTTCATCCCGTTACCCAGAATCTTGTCAATCCTTTGGGGGCTGCTTTCCCCACGATTTCGACCTGCCTTGACAACAAGCATAGCTTGTATTTTATTGCATCATATTATTTCATGTGAAATACACGTTTCATCAAATAGGAACAAAATCAAACTCTCTCCTAACCTTTTTATGAATGAATTCTTAGTAAAAGAATCATCCCGATTCCTGACCCAATCCTACCCAGTCCGAACATGGTCAACGAACACAGAAGAGAACGTCGAAAAACAGCACAAGCAGCAGCAATAATAAAAAAATATGCTGAAGGTTTCATACCAAAATGAAAGAAGGGTTTTTTGCTCTCTGTGTGTTTGCCTGTTTCCAGACTTTCATGGTTGCACCGCACCTTAGGCTCAGGTTCATAAAAGGACGGTTAGTGGGGGGTCAGTCTTGTCGTCATCTACGTTCGTCGCTCGGTCGTTGTCAGAACCAGAATCAGAGCGCATGCATCGAGCGACGAAGACGAAGAAGGGCGGCAGAATAGGTTCATTCGTTTTAACAAACAATACGATAACATGAGTTTTGTAGCAGGTTGTAGGTGCCCCACACATTGCCACTCTGTCACTCAGACTCAGAAACATATCCCGTAAAACCGAAGAGAACAAGAAAGAAAAATCCTAACTTTCTTTATTACACCAAACCTTCTCTGGATTGAGTTTGCTGAATTTTCTGTGCACCTGATACCCAAATACGAATAAAAAAGAGGGGAGGCTTTTTTTAGGATATTTTTTTTTTTGTTAGATTTGTTTTTATTGTTTTTTTTTTTTTTCTTTTATCGGAGACATGTGAAAGAAAGGGCACCCTTTTGTGTCAAGCCCTAGGGGGGCCAAAAGTGTTTCTCGTTTATGAAATGGTTAGACGTAGGCGTATGCAAATGGCTTTGGATTTCCGTAATTTACCCGATTGTCGGATACCTACTTATTTTTGTTTTTATTTTTATGTTGTTTTTAAGGCAAGCACAAGTGTGGCAAAAACTTTTCATGGAACAAGCAAGCAAACATAAGAGTTGAGTATGTCAATCCAAGGGGGTTCTATAGGGTTTTATGGAAATCTTTTTTGGAAATGGAAATGGTGATACAATGACACCTAATCCGTTTTTGATTTTTTCGAATTTTTCGTGTTTTATTTATTTTTCAGAGTTTTGTATCATGGGAGCTCATGTTGTTCAAAAAGGATATATGAACTTTTTCGATGTTCTTCTTCCTTCAGGTCTTGTTATGTCCTCCTTTTTGTTTTTTTTTTTTGTAAAGTCTATCAAAACTTGAATTATTGTGTTGTGGTTATGCTTTCGTACATCTTTCACTTTGAATCTGATCGAATTCGAATGAGCAAAAGGTTGTGTGTCTCAACAATAAAAAACGTTTGGATGAAAAACTTTCTTTATTAATTGAGTTCTCGGTGTGAGTTGGTATGATTAATAACTTAATGTTTTGTAGATATCGCACTTTCTAAAACATATAAATTTTAAAACTCATCAATCTGAAAATAGTTATTGCACCAGCTGACTCGACTAACGTCGCTTAGTAATGACCGATTGCTTTTGGGGTATGGTTTCACCGGGTAGGTGTTTATTGGCAGTTAATCCAATTAATCCGAAATAAGATCTCCATACGAAAATTCTGCTTCTTTTATAACTCTTGTAGTGGTCTTTCCTATTAATGGATTCTTCTTGTTATAAAAAGTAACCTCTCTACATTTACTAACACCTTGCTTTTTTAAACTATTGTCTGAAAACGAAGTTCGTCGGATTAGCTAGTATTATACATGTATTATAGTTGTACCAAACGAAATCGCTACGAGATCTTACAGTCCTCAAAGACATTTTAAATGAGACTGCATAGCTGATTTCTCAACTATCCATTTTGACGTGCACAGTTCAGTTTTTATTTATTAACAACAATTTTGTTCACATTAGGTGTGTTTTTTTGCACTTTGGTATGACAGCCCAATCCTAATTGGGCTATAAATAGCCCAAATCTAATCTTGGGCTATATTTTTTCACTCAAATAAATCATATGTATAAATAAAGCACTTTTCTCTCTCTCTAAACATACCCTTAAAGTAGTCCGACATTCGCTATTTTAGTCCGACTGTATGCCTTAATGAAAATCGTCCAAATTTTAAGGATCTGTCCTTGGAGATAATAAAAAACTGTGGAAAATATTCAAAGTTTGATTGGAGTCCGTATTTTCTCTCCAAATTTCCAACGAATTTGGAAGAATTTTGGACATTTCCGATAAAATAGTTATCAGGGACTTAGCATATTTTGTAATACAATTGTTAACTTTGCCTGTCAGCAATGCTGTAGTTAAAAGGACATTTTTTTCATGAATTGTGTAAAAACAAAACCAAGGAGTCGGTTAACCACAGCATCGCTCGATGCAATTATGCGTTCGCATATCGATGTTATGGTTAAAAAAATTGCTGCAAACATTTTACATCCACAAATGAAATGATAAGTAAATTTAACCAAGCAATTTACCAATGTTATGACAATATAGTGTCCGTAGCTTAGTGGTAAGGTGCGTTGGCTGCTAAGCAGAACGTCGTGGGTTCGAATCCTACTCGGGCCCAAAGTTTTTATTTCATCTTTCACGGACACTGCCTCTTGCGCAGAACTGACAAAACTTCCAAGAGTATCAATCTGTCATGAAAAAGTGCTTCTCAACTTTGCCGTTCGGAATCGACGTAAAATTGTAGGTCCCCTCAATTCTTCACACGCACCTAGAGAATTGTTGATGAGAGTAGGCCACTTAGGCCTTGGCCCTTCAAGAGCTGTCGCGCCGCCACTCTATTTATTTTTTATTTTATATGACAATGATCATGAGGATGACAGTAACGATGATTCTGATGAGGATATTGCCCTTATAGACTGATTTTCAATAATTAAATATTTAATTAAATATTTATGTTTTATGTGATAATTTTATTAGCTCTTCTTAATTAAATGATCTTATTTATTCTGTTTTTCTTTGTTTTTTTTTTTTTTTTAATAAAAATGTATTTTTGGTAGTTCTAAAAATTAAAATAAATTGTGAAGTTATCAGAAATGTTATTTCAAATTGGTATTGGGAAAATTTTTCGGCTCCGATTTTGGGCCACAATTTTTTTCAAATTGGGCTATTGAACTAGTTCAGGACCTGGAAACCCTGAAGCAAGCTATGATTTTGCTGTTGTTTTATTTTAAATCAAAGGAAACCATTAGTTACTTTTGTATGTTTCATATATTCGTATCTCTTTCTCTATCCAGATCTCTTTTCTTCATTGTCTTGGTTTTCTTCTTTGAGCAAGAGATTTTTCTGTTCTCTGGACAAAAAATTCCCGCTGACGTTGCTCTTCTTTCTCCTCTCGTTAACATATCATCAAATTGTGATGCCAAATTGCTAAAACAAAATATTTGTCGTTTTTTTGTGCACTGTTCATTTTAAGCGTATATACGCGTGCAAAAAAACACACCTATTACTAGATTGCACAATTTACAGAGAAATGGTATTATTCTAACTTACTACTGAAAAAACGTAAAAAATGTATACAATATTATATTAATTGTGTCCTCATTCAGTGACATTTATGTTTGTTGGTGGAACACTCTTAATATTTTAGATCATATACCAACGTTTTCTCTCAAGTTTTAACCCAAATACCAATCATAACACTTCAAATCAAAATCACTCACATTGTCAAAACCAGTGACCTATTCGGAGGGATTAGTTAACCGCAAATTTCCTTTGAAATGTTGGATCAGTGTAATGAATCTGAAAAACCACCTCCTTTTTCCTGACATAAACGGGACATGACGATGACATTATCATATTTTGTACAACTTAACCCTATCAACTTCTTTAAACAACCTTTAAATTTAATAGGTTTTGCCCTTGTGTGTTGTGTATTGTGTTGTGAAATTTTCCATTAAAATATTTTATTAACATTTTACTACTTTCTTGTATTTTTATGTTTGCTTACGTTCGTGTTTAAATACACACGAGTCACTCATACAAAATAAAATTTGCAAGAATTTGCCGCTCTGTTATTAAACCGCATACACTGATACACATAAACTTGCTGATAGTAGCCTTTAAAAAGGTTTAGCATAGCTATTCTCCTCTTCCCACAGAAATACCATTTTTCGTATATCGTATTAGATGTTGAGTGCTGCCAATGGACCGTGTACAAATGGAGAAGAGGATTGGTTTTCTTAGCTAGAAATTTAATTGATGTTTGATGTCAATGAGTTTAGTCGTTGTACGTATAACGCTAAACTGTAGCAAGGTGACCGATTCTATTATGAATTATGATTGTCTCTATTATTTCGTAGATCCATCCATCGCGCTAAAAATGAGCCGAATATTAAATTTGATTGTAGCTTACGTTACGTTAAAAAGTTCTAGTCACGTAGCTGGTACAAACTAATGTCATTTTCGATTGGCTCCCCGGAAGCGTCCGGAATCATTCCGAAGCCTTCTGAAAGCGTTTTATACGCACGAAACAGACAGACAGAACGCTTCTTAGAAGAGAAATTCTCTTCTTGATTTCAAATCAGAATCTACTCAAGAAGCACTAATACATGAATAATAAAAAGTCAAAAATAATACCCAATCAGTTTTGTTTTTGTTTTAATACAACAAATTATTGTTTTCCGACATTGAATGAACACGAAAAAACAGAACTCCGTTCTCCGTGGAAACGATTTGGCTTGTTCCATTCGATTTCAGAATGAGTGAATTCTGAGTGAAACCAATCGAAAACGACATTAAACAAAATACTGATCCCTAATGAAATTCCATAGGATCTACGTTTCATACTACGTTTTTATTTATAAGACGGCAACTCTGAATTTCTCGTAAAAACTCCCATTATCAAATCGCCATGTGGTTTTTCTTTCTTCGTTTCCAAGTTTTTACGAATTGCATATCAACCCGCACACCGCGCCCCACGTTGTTACCATTCTTCCTATCTATCCCTATACCATATTTTATTTTCCACTTAAATTTCTTATTAGATTTTCCTCCTGCAATGTATGTGTATGGGTGTGAAAAGCAATGCGCAAGTTCCAATCAAATGAAAAATACATTCTGGGAAATCAACAATAATTTTTCTCACCGCTTCGCACTACACGAAACACGAGTTACAGAAAATAAAAATACACACTCAAATCAGTCATCAGACAAATTTACTGGCGTTCGGTTCGCGAGGCCATTTTGTTTTGTAAATAAATTGAGTGAGTTTTTTTTTTGTTGTCCAATTCGGCGAAAATTTTTAAAATGGAATAAAAATAAATTGAAACGTTATTCTTGAAATAATTGATTTATTTCGACAACGATTAAGCAAGAAAGAAAATAGGTACTAAATTCATCAAGATAATTTAACTAACTCACACTAGCGTAACGTAACATCAAAGTACCAGTGAAGAGAAATTCACAAATAAAAGAAAAAAAATTCGAGTGTTGTTTTATTGAATAACCATTGCTATTAGTTTGGTCTCCCTCTGTCTTGATGTTTGAGTTGAGATTGGGTTTACTTTGTTGAATTAATTTTTGGTCTGGCGGGTGCGGTACAAACGGTTATACAAAAAAAAAAAAAAGAAAAATAAATGAATGAGTGGAATGTTTGAGTTACAAAAAAAAAGTGCCAAATAAAATGTTTAATGAATTTCTAATTTGCAATAAATAAATTAATTTCATTCACTGAAGAATGGTTAATACAATTCAGTTGCAATGAATTAAACGAACGAGTTTATGCATGCTTGGACCAGTGTGAGTAGATTGAATTTTATTTTAGAACGATGACTGTTTGAGACGGATTGGTTTATATTTACGGTTTTGACATCTTACTATTTTGCTCTTCCCTTAAACCTTATCAAACTCTTCATGAACTGTTCAATTGTGTGTTGTTGACATGAGTTCGATGAACTCGATTGGGTCTAGTAAATGTGATTACCTATGTGAAAAGAAAACAAGGATGCATGAACTTAAGACTACACAGTACCACTGCTGTCGTTTTTGCTACTATAGTAGTATTTTACTCCTTTCGAGAGTCAAATACTACTCTACTACCCATAGACGAAATATACTCCCCAAACTCAGTGAATAAAATATCTTCCATATATTATGAGATAAAACAAGTGACAAAAATCAATATTCTTCATCTCTTTGCTCATTTCAATGAGTGAGATTGTTGGTCTAAATTTAAGTCATAGTAACTAATTTACCAAAATTGCCAAACATTTTAAAGCACTACACGCCTAATTCGATACCTTAATTACTCCTTAAGTCTGCATTTGAAGTTTCGTTTATGATTTTGGATCACTACAGCCTTGAACCTGAAGATCCAGAAACGAAATTTTAAGCTTAATAGAAAGATAAAATTTGAAAATTAGATATAATTTTGTAATGAAATAAATAAAATTCAACTGGTGGACTTACTATAAAAATAACTGTAAAAAACCTGACCATTATACTTAAAAAACCTTCGTCGCAGGACAGCATTCAACTTTTTTAAATCTGAAGTGATATTTTCTGTATAGTTCCCTTGTAAAATTTATAATTAAAGGACAACTTGGGGGAATTTTAAATGTGAATTCGTTAGCAAAGTTGGAAGCATGCGAAAAAGAATTATAGGCAAAAACAATTGATATTGAGCAGTTTTCTTCATTTTTTCAACTTGTGAACCTTTGCAGTTTACAAACTCTGGGATTGATTTTTTTAACTTACGTAACTTTCAAATCAGAGTTTTGAATTTTAAAGAAGTAGGTATCTACTGGGATATTCATAACAGTTTGGAGTAGATTATGTTAAGAACATGATTTATTGTTGCTTTTGGAGACAGTAAAAACTACTGCGCGATGAAATTCTGAATCAAGAAGAGAAAAGAAGACAAATACCTCTTCATTACATATATTGGTGACATAATATATTCTTTTAGGGTAAACTGTATCTAGGAAGTACCAATATAATATAATGTAGTTCACAGGCCAAAAAGGCCATACAGGATTTTCTTTTTGTGTTCGAAGGCCCGCCAATCAAAGCAATACCTCTTGGAAAAGAGAATAAACGCTAAAAAATAAACGCAAAAAATAATTGAGTTCATACCTACAGACAGTGCATAGTACGTTAGATTTTCAAACTTTTTCTTTTCTTACCCTATCCAAACTGTCAAAGCCCAAGCCTTGAGAACAAAACGTGAAAGGTTAAAAGATGAAAAACAGCAGGGCTGCCATATTGTATCTTTGTTTTGCAAGAATAGTATCAATACTTGAGCTTACAAGTTCACAAGCTAGCTAATTCTCTTCTGTTTTCTGTTAAATTTTGTCATTTTTCAAAAGCAGTTTACCGACTTATGAAAGATTTATTTTCGATTGCATTTGAGCACAGAAATAATTTTATGGGCTCTGAATTTGAAGATGAAAATGGTCTCAATTGATAGATACGCGTTAGTAAAGCACAAATAAAGTGATTTTTTTTGTCGGCAATCAATATATATTTCTATTTTTAATTAATTAAACAAAATCGAACATTTTGCACAGAATTCACGATAAAACGTCAGTTTTAGTACTTGCAGACTGCGTATATTTATGAGAGTTTTCGTTTCGGGAAATTTGTTTAATATTGCCTTTTTAGGACATTTTAAACGTCATTCGCCACGCACTAGAAAATATAGCGAAATTTGCTACCATTACTTAGGTATATTGATGTTAAAATGCATTAGCACAGAAATAATTTTATGATATGTCCGAACTTGAATCAAGGAAATATGTGCATGTAATAGGAATTTTAAGTAAGTAAGTAGTGCCCGTGGATTAGTGGTTAGGTGCGTTGTCTGCTAAGCAGAACGTAGTAGGTTCGAGACCTACTCGTGTCCATAAAGTTTTTATTACATCTTTCACGGGCACTACCTCTTGCGAAGAACTAGCAGAACTTCCAAAAGTATCAATCTGTCATGAAAAAGTGCTTTTCAACTTTGCCGTTCGGAATCGGCGTTAAATTGTAGGTCCCCTCAATTCTTCACACGCACCCGGACAATTGTTGATGAGAGTAAGTCACTTAGGCTTTGGCTCTTCAAGAGCTGTCGCTACTCTATTAATAGGAATTTCAAACGAGTGGTGCTGCCAAATAGGAATTTGCGACAGTAATTTGCTTAAAATAATGCGGAACGTACATAAACCAATAATTAACTTTAAAGGCATGTAAGTCAAATATCTTAATTTTTCATGAATGTCACTTAACACCCGAAACTTGAAACTTTTTGTGCCCCGTGATTCCACCGACAGTGCATCATTAATGATACAAAACTAAAAAAAAAAAAAAAACATTTTCTAGCAGCATTTACTCTTTTTGTCGTTGTTAAAAATAAACTAGTTTTCTACTCTTAAGGCGTTGTAAGAGTTCATACAATCAGAACACACAATTGACATCAAAAAGGATTCATTAAAATAGATGATTTAATAGTAGAATTTAAAGTTTTCGGGCCGGTATATATTTCAAATAAACGAATCAAACTAGGACTAAGGTTTTAACCCCTTGAATAAATCCTTTTAGAGAAAGTTAAAAACGCATGAATCAAATATGATACACGCTTAAACTTGGCGCAAATGTAATTCTTTATCTCTAAATTACAAAATACCTAGTGAATTACTTCGTGAACAGAAAGAAATAATGAAATTTATTTCTTGAATCAATTACGATTCATTGGACACTGATTTTGTCGCCTTTTTGAAAATCATTCGTTTCATTTGTATTCATTCAGGAAATACTCTCGTCTATCGCTGACAGATTGAGTTCTGCCATGAATATGACTTTGAAGATTGAAAGCTAAAAATGTGTATCAGTTTTGTGCATTTTTCCATCTGCATCACTGTCAAAAAAATGCCAAAGTCAACACAGCCACATCCGTAGCCCTATAGAAAGTATGATAAATGGATTTATGTTTTTGAATTTTGTTCTTTTTGGAACTTGTTTTATTCATAAGAAGGAGCACAAACAACACAACACATGCAAATCGAAAACAAGTGAAAAATAAGAAAACATTTTTGCAATACATAGAGGTAAGAAGTTGAAGTAAGTATTTTTTTGTTTTTGTTTTTGCTTTTCGTTGTTGGCGCCATTGACTGCATCAACAAACAGCAACTCCCAGTTATGTGGGTCATTGTACCAGTACCTACTAAAAAACACTCAAAAACTTTGTTTGTAGTCAGGACGATCATGTTGAAATGTTTGTATTACGAATTTGTCGTAAACTCGAAATTTTACTGCGGCAAACAGATCTTTGCGGGCAACTAAAAGTCATGCCAACTATCAAACAAATATTGACTCAAAAGAAAAATCAACACTTTTGAATAGATATGTATGCAACTGCATTCTTGGACTATGCCTACCTACTTACGAATTCCATGTCGTCGTCGCCGGTCGTAATGAAGCAAAGGGTGGATTCTTTTTTGTTTGGAACATTGAAGTGATATTTCCTCACGTTTCGTTTTGCCAGCTTCGTCGCCGCCTTCATCATACTCATCGTGGTTGCGATTACACGACATAACAATTAATGCTGCTGGCTTTGGAATGTGAAGTATGTACCCACTCTCGCTGTGTGGTCTTTGCTCTTTGGCCCATTTAAGTGTCAATAGGAGAGCTCTTCATTAAAATCTAGCCAGAATGGTTCTTAAAAGAATATAAGTGAGTGAGGACCATAGAGCAAACAAAACCTAGCTACCTTACCTACAAAGCTTATTTTTAATTTAAAGGGCCCTTAAACCAATTGAGAATTAATTTCCTGTTACTGTTTTTGCTAAAATATTAAGTAATATGAATTTTTAAATGGAATTCTGTTGAGTTCTTTTATTTTTTGTTGGTAACTTTCAAAATTACACCTAACTTGAACCTTCCCCATCTAACAACACACCCATGTAATAGGAGTGTAACATCACACTTTGGTTCATATTTTAGCTCTTTGTACACTTCTACAGCCGCCAGCTACATATGCAGTAAATGAAAATTTTGTTAAAATAGAGAAGTGGTTTAAAAACTCATTATGAGTGCTTTTGACTTGTGGCCGTGAGAGCAACGAATCAGATAACCGATAACATTTTGTTGTAGTCTGTGGGGTAGCGCGGATTATTTTGATGACTATGCAGTTAACACTGCTCCGGGTTATTAATTATTCATTGTTGAGACTACAAACATATATGTACAAGCAACGAAAAGTTGCATGAGATCAAACTTTATTTTCCCTTTCCCCGCGAGAATTCAGTTAAATGTACATATATATTAAAGTAAGGAGACCCTCTAAACTGCACCAACTACAGACGCATCAGCCTCTTAAACACTGCCTATAAGATCTTTTCTGCAGTACTATGTGAACGAAGTCGTTTGTCAACAAACTCATAGGTCCATATCTATGTGGCCTTAGACCAGGAAAGTCCACCATCGATCAAATATTCACATTACGGCAGATCCTGGAAAAAACTCAAGAACTCTGAGTCGACACGACACCCACCATCGATTTTAAGGCCGTGTATGACAGCATCTAAAGAGAAGAACTGTATAACGCTATGTCCAGTTTTGGCATCCCTAAAAAACTTATTCGTCTGAGCAGGATGTAAATGGAGAACTCGCGCTGCTTCATTAAAGTCCGTAACGACATCACCGACGCCTTCGTGTCAAAAAAGGCTTCAGACAAGGTGATGCACTAGGCCAGTTCCACCTAACAACATCTCACTGAGATCTCAATGTCACTTTGACTGAGGCAAAATCATTTGGTGGAACAAAATTCTTAGTTCTCATTGAGATAAAATGGTTACCTTACAAATTGTTGTTGTGCATATGTCAGTCACGTCTCACGTCAAAGTAGCTGAGTGAGAAATCGAAACCAAAAAATTTCATCTCAGAAATCTCAGAAAAAAATCTCAATTCTCAGCTGAGATTTTTTGTTCCACGGTTCCACCTAAAAAATCTCTGAGATCTCAGTGAGATGTTGTTAGGTGGTACTGGCCTACTGTCATGCGACTTCTTTAACATCATATTGGAACGAATAGTGAAGAACTCCCACACCAACACTAGAGGTACTCTCTTCCAGAAGTCTGTGCAACTACTCGCGCAGGCTGATTACATTGATATCATTGGGAAAACGCAGCGTGATGTCAACGGTGCTTTTGCGAGTGTACAGACAGAGGGTGAAAAAATGGGCTTAGCGGTCAATGAGGGCAACACAAAGTATATGCTGTCATCGAGAAAGGACACTGAACATCGAAGTCTTGGAAAAAATTTCACGATAGGCGCATATGATTTCGAGGTATTTAGGGACTTTGTATACCTTGGCTCCGCTATCAACACGGACAACGACATCAGCGCCGAGATCAGACGAAGAATAACTCTTGCTAATCGCTGTTTCTTCTGGCTAAGAAGGCAATTGAGTAGTAAAGCCCTCTCCCAAACAACTAAGGTGACGCTCCATAATCCACCTCAGAGGGAAGTGCAGTAGCGGAAGATCAGTTGTCGCGCGCAAGTTGAAGACGACCTCAACTAACTCGGCGTGCGAAACTGGAGACAGCTAGCTAGGGAAGGGACCAAGCTGGCTGGAGATGTATGTTGGTTGAGGTCCAAGTCCATCCCTTACTTTAGCGCCACAGAATTTTTCGTGAAATTTTCAAACCATTAATTTTTTGTTAAACTTGCTAGCTCATTATTGATAAAGATTAAGAGACCTTTTAACTTCGGTAAATTTCTGAAGTTGAGCTCGTAATCCATAATTTTAAATACAGTTCAAACACGGTTCAAAATAAGGCTCCATATCGAATGATATTGTTTAAAAAAGATCTCCAATTCAAACTTTTGTCGAATTTAACGAGTTGATTTCCTGTTCCTCAACCTTCATAACTATCTTATTGTCACGAAGAAATCTACCTTTTCAACTAAATTAATAAACGACCTCTTCAACACACATTTTAGGGAAGTAAAATCAAACATCCACATCATTTCAATGTAGTGTGCTATTTGCTTGCGCTTGTGTATACATTTACTTTAAAACACACAAGCTAACAAGCCCTTTGCATCGACACTTCTTCCTCTTCTTGTACGGAACAAAAATCCAACTTTGTTGTGTGTACTTTTCACAATCTTCGTAAATTTTGATTACATACTTTGTTGAAGTTTAATAAAATCTTTGTTGTCACGCACATGGATACATGCTAGATATGTATGTTTGCATTTATTTTGTCATTTTTGACAAAATGAGAAATTTTATTTGATGTAGGGAAAAACTTTTTCCCCTTTGAAAAGGACTTGTGCAAATTAAATTTGAATTATTGCACCTTTTTTTGTGAAAATACTTTTATTTTGTTGGCGTTATTAAGTCAAATAATTGCGAAGACCAGCAAAAAAAAAAAAACAATCTCATGCAATTTTTATCAATAAAATGCAATTTGCTCAAAAACAACCCTTTCCTCGTATTGTTTTCGCATCGTTACGGGGACTTTTACGAATTTATAACGAAAACATATATTTTTTATCAATTAAAATATCAATGCAATTCCACGCTTGGCATAATTTCTTTGAATGGCTAGAGCAGTGATCACTTTATAACAAGATTGGAAACCTACCTACGTTTTACCCTCCAAATACCGCAAAAGTTTTTTTTTTCATACACACATACATTTGCAGCAAACTTGCTTTATTATGTAGGCAATTGTATCATTATTACAATAAAACGCATACTCTTACAGCTAACCTGTGTCTTTAAGTTTGTATTACACGCATACTCTTACAGCTAACCTGCTCCCCTAGCTTGTAGGCAAATGTCATTTTGACAGCAAGGTTTCCAATCTTGATATAAGTGATCAGTGGGCTAGAGTTCCGTTTTAATTGGCACATTACTTCGTTGAACACACTCTAAATCAGTGATGAAAAACGACATTTTCTGTCTTTCTGATTGTACTGTCTTGTACTGACTGAATAGACGTGTATGTACGAAATCGAGAGTAATTGTACGGTTTTTCACAGAAAAAAAAAACAACGATTACGAAAAGTTAGATTTTTTACTCAATAACATAACGGTCATAATGGTCAACGATATTGAAAATACAAACGCATTGTTTTAATATCAACAGTCTTTATCTTCAAACTAGCAGTTGCCCTCGACTTCGTCCGCCTCTCCTTCATCCACCAGCGAGAGGTGCGTCTTGATTTATGCACCATACGAGCGTGGGAGTATTGTGAACTTATTTTAAAATTGTATAACAGTCGACTCCCGCTGAGTTGAAATTCTTCTTATTTCGAAGCCTTTATATACGTATGTATAATTTTCACTGTTTTACATTTTTCAGTGATGCTTTGTTCTTATTTTTCGCAGCTTAACGTTAGTTTAAAGGCTTCCTCGATAAATGATTTAGCAATTCATAACATCAGAGCGTTCAAACAAACAAAAAATTAATAATTTTTTGCCGTTTTTTCCACATTTTCCACTGATTCTTCGCTCATTTTACAATTCAAGCCAGTAGTTCCTGAGATTAGCGCTTTCAAAGTTCAAACAAACAAACTCTTATGCTTTATATATTACTTTAGATTAAATTGCGTATATATCGGGTATTCTCTCATCTAGACGCTTTTTTTACTTATCCAGCTGAGATATAGCAGCTGAGATATTGCAGCCTTCCATCTGGAACGGTCCCTCGCATGTACTCTCCAGTTGCCGAAACCAAGCGCTCTGGCATCCGCATTCTCTTGGTCCTTGTTCCGTAGGTTCGGTCTTCCTTGCCCTCTCGAATATGCGGGCTTGGATGAGAAGATTTTCTTGGCTGGAGCGTTGTCGTCCATTCGCTCGATGTGGCCGAGCTAATTTAGTCGTCTTTTCTTGGCCTTCTGGACTACATTCAAATCTTAGTACAGTTCGTACAGTTTTTGGGTGAACCTTCTTCTCCATTCGCCATCGGTGCATACGGGACCAAAAACTCCGTCGAAGAATTTTTCTCTCGAAAGTGCTTTGAACCAATTACCCTTTTTTACCCAGCACTCAGCGCCGAAGAGTAAATGACTGGTTAAACCAAAGTTTTGTAAAGCAGGCACCTTGTCTTTCGAGTGAGGAGTTTTGAACCCAGTGGTTTTGCCAAACCGAAGCAGCAGCAGTTCGATAGGGTAATTCTTCTTCGGATCCCCACTATGATGTTGTTTGTGGGATTGATGTTTGTTCAAAGTTAGGTGAATTCCTTAAGTACCTCGAAATTGATGCTTCCAACAGTGGCGTTTTGTCCTAGACAGATGTTGCTTTTTTTGTTGATAGCATGTATGTACTTTGTTTTGTCCTCATTCACTTCAAGACCAACGAGTTTCGCCTGTTCTTCAATCGCTGTGAAGGCCTCAAGCAAAGTTCTCTTGGATCGACCGGTGATGTCAATGTCGTCCCCATAGCCAAGAAGCTGGATGGATTTTTTGAAGATAGTGTTTCCGTGTTTACACCTGCCTTGCGCAGTATCTGCTCCAAGTCTATGTTGCAGAAATAACAACGACAACGCATCTCCTTGTCTAAACCATAGAGAATCTATTTACCTAGAGTCGCAACTCGCTCTCTTTTTTAAAAAATCACTGTCCAAAAAATGTTGTGGTGAGTCTCTCAATTTACCCTTATTTTTCGTGTCCGTGAATCTGTGAAAGAGGTGAAAAAAAATTCAATAAGGACATGACCGCACTGTTTTAAGGGTGAAATAAACTCTGCCAACGTGTTTAAATGTGTTTTTTTTAGTTATTTATTCGTAAATCATAGTTGAATTCCATTTAAAAAGCAAAAACCACTATGCACTGCACTTTGTACTGTTATTTAAATACTTAAAACATGAATTTCATACAATTATTTTTAATTTTTTTAATTTTTGAATTTAACTGACTCTTATTTTAGAATTTTGAGCGCAGGCTTTTAAAATTGAGCCTAGGCTTTTCACCTTATTGAGCCCAGCACACAGGCCTACCCATTGCAAATGTATTGGTTCGGCCTCCCATTTGAAATGCATTGAAAAGCCTATGCATTTACATTGGGTAGTATATTTTATCAAATTTAATTTTTTTAGTCGAAAGAGAGTAGAATGCCTTGAGTTGCGACTCTAGGTATACCTCCTCTGTGGTCTAAACCCTGCGTATGTTTGAAACAATTTGGATGAGCTGTTACCCATTTGCACACACTGCACTGCGTATTGTTTAGCGTCATGCGACACAGCTGGATCAGTTTGTTCGGGATCCTAAATTCAGACATTGCCATCATAAGCTCTTGGCGGTGGACGCTATTATATAAGTAGCTTTGAAGTCGATGAAAGGATTGTGGGTTTCAACTTAAATTCGTTGGTCTTTTCCCGGATCCGCCTCAGTGTGAATATTTGGTCTATCGTTGTTCTGCCTGGACTAGAGCCACACTGATACGTGCCGATGTGTTGTGTTGCAGAACGGTGTAAGACGCTCAAACAGTACAGTACGGATAGGATTTTGTATGTAACTAAACTGCCTTTAGTATTTTTGCTTGTTCAAAAAATATTGAAATGTGATATGTGAATATTTAGATAAATGTAAATGAGTAGTATGAATTGTACGAAATATTGGAAGATGTACATGTGTACATTCTAAAATGCAATGGTACGGATTTTCGTACAACAGTAAGCTATTTTTCACCTCTGCTTTAAATAGTGATAGATTATTCTTGAAAAAAGGGGATTTATATACATATTTTGCTATTAATTTCATTCACTCTTTGCTGATTAGGTTACATACTACTTTTTTATGAATGGAATTTGGCGAGTGCGATAATAATTCGTGGAATTTTTTTGTTATTAGTAATTATTTATTATTTTTCAGGAAACCTTAAAGATAACGCCTGATCTTTCAATTGCGTATTCTTAGAACTGAATTTTTAATAATAATTTATTGAGATTTTTCAAGGAAACCTAATTTAATGGTCCATATAGAGTGACATTCCATCAGGGTGTGTGATGTCACCTGCGCTTTGTTTTTGATTTTAGAAACAATTCGAACAAATCGAAATGTCAATGTCCATTTCCACTATCACTAATGTTGGATAAGTTCCCAGAATAATCTTAAACTTGTTTTGTTTCTCAACATTTGTTTTTCGTGTTAAATCAAATTATCTCATTATTAGTTAGAGAAGTGTTTACGATTCAATTAAGAAAGACAGTTTGACACTATCTATACGAACGGGCCTCCTGCCGTTTTAATGACAAACAAGTTCCGTGTGTAGTCAATAAAATATTTATAATACTTGTATGTTCAAATGTATGTGATTAAATAAATTGAATTTCATGGCATCAATTTTCAATATCGAGTGGTTAATATAGCAAATAGTGTTGCTGAGCAATCTGAATGTATGGACTGAAACCACAAACAAGAATGTTTGCCTTTAACTACCATTTAAATTATTTAAATGAAGCAAATCAATTGAAGGTCTAAAACGTTTCACACAAACACAATATTGTGTTCTCGATGATTTTGTCTTTATTCACATGTCGTGATGGTGGTTTTCGTTGGATAAAAGAAACGACGTAGTCTGCGGCAATCGTATTTAGTGCAGTTTTTCAAAACCGTTCTTTTTTCCTGGGAAAAGTAATCAAAATTTCATCAACTTTTACAAATGGCGCCCAACAAACTTGATACTGACACAGACATCACAGTACTTCACTTCGTATACAAATGCAACGAACTACAGACACATATACCTAAAAGCACTGACAACTGGGTTATTTTCGATTTTTTTCGCAACCCTTGATATTTTTTAAAGTGGGTAGCTTACAAGGAATTTGAAATTGTTACCAGGTACACATGAAACATTCAAAGTGTTCGAATACATGACAATTCCAACTAAAACACAATTTCGTAACTACATACATAACACTGTACATTTTTTCTCAAAATTGAAAAACTCAATAATTCTAGTTAAAAACCGTTGTTTGTGAAACGGAAACTACTCAGAACATTTCTGGTCTTTGTGTTTTTTCCATACTTGGAAGGTAATGTTTTCCTATCCACCTACTCGAACAAAACGTGCATGCACATTTTTTTATTTAACTCTTAAACATTCCTGGTTGGAAAACGAGAGAATTCTTAAAAATCACTTGTGAAAAAGTCGTAGAATGTGAATTGAAAACTCACGACTTACATATATGTGATTACTTTTTCCTTTTAAAGCTGGTTCTAAGTTGTGTATAGAACAGGCTCACGACTTCGGTTGTCCTAAAAATACAGCTTAATGTTATTTTGTATGACTAAACAATTGTGATGTTTTCTAAATATAGAATCTGGTAAAATATCTTTCCTGAAATAATACCGAAGCTAAAACGATGAACAAACATTTCATATCTACGTGCTTGCATCTAGCAAACGACAACACTAAATCAAAAATCACAAAACTAAATAGGATTGTGAAATGGCTTGCTGATAGTGTACGTTTTGATGCTTAAAAACGCAATGTTGTTTAAAAACGTTGAAGTGAGATATACCCCATTTGCCAATTCCACTAACAATAAATGACACTGGCTCTCAATGAAACTGGACGTCTCGTAGATCCAGGTATGTGCAACGCTTACGAAATCTGGCGGAATGAGAATATTTTCGAATCACGACCCTAGAACATTCACAAAAAAAAAATCGGTTGTTTTAATGATTGCATTCAATGTCAAAATTGACCCTACATCCAAATGTTTTCAATATGACTAGAGCATGGCTTCTTAATCTATCACCAACTTGTAGAAATAACAACTCCTGCTGTAGAAATTAAAACCAGATAAATTAGAAAACAACAACATTTGCTGTAGAAACTACAACACTATTTGTCAAAACTATAAACAGTGCTGCGATTTTTATAAATTTCTGCATTCAAAATAAACGCCCTGTTGCCGGGAACATAAATTTGGTTGAGCTTTTCACACATTTTTGCAGTCAAATTGAATGCACTGTTGTAGTTTTCTTGAATGTTTGAAGTCAAATTGAAACCGTCTTTATAGAAATTACTACCTTTTGCTTTAGAAACTACAACATACTTGTGAAATTTTCGTTTCCAAATGAAGATTATTAATTTATGTTTCGGTTTATTCAAATGAAGTAATAAAAAATTAACATACTTTTTCCTAAAAATTTTGGATCCATCATTGGGGTAGTTGTTTTTGTTGTCGCTAGTTGAGGTGTTAGTCTGATCTGAAATATTGGGAAGTTCTTCCAGTGCTTGTTGGTAAAGTGAATCTGGACAAAAGCTCAATAAATGTTCCGAACTAAGTAGGAGTAAGCTTCTTTTTTAAAGCCCTCGACCTTTTTTACCTTAAATGTATGCAAACGGCTCCACACTTTGAGTCAAATTGAAATTGCTGACTATTTGGAAAGCTTTCGAGTGCAAAAGAAAAGAAGAAAACAGAATTATTTTCAGTTTCACATTATGCCTTAATAGTAACTGTTCAGTACTTTAAAAAATGAAAAGACTATTCCTTCAATCTCAACAGATGGTTGGGGTTTTGATTGCGTTGTTTCGAATTCAACAAATTGGATGTTGAATTCACAACTTTAGATAAATGTGCCTTCAATGCTAAGATGTAGAATTGATGGTTTTGTATGTCAATTTGACTATATTGTTGAAAATTCAACACACACATTTTTGTTCTTTTGATAGATTTAGGTTTTAAATTTGAGACACATATAATAATGAAGAATTGATAACACGTTGTGAATTCTACAATAGGAAATGGTAATTATTTTTACAATTTCATTATAAAAATGTTATCACTTATCACAAATGTTGTTAAATATATAAATAAACAGTTAGTTGCATATTTGATTTCCAATTGTTGTTAAATTTACAGTCTAGATTTTTTTTGGTGTAGCGTATGTCTTTTGTCTACCGTTACTTTAACGATGAATTTTTAATAATTCAGCCCTAATACTTCGAAAAACAGAATGAAAAAATATATTGGATGACTGTAAAAAAATAAAAAGTTTTCTTGCAACATACCCTGATTCGATGTTACGAGTTGGGGGATGTGTTCGTTGGTTTCAGTTTTCTGACATTAAGAATTTCGTCGCTCGCGATTTTTGTCGATTAATTCAGGATGGTGATATTTTGCATGTCCGCAGTCCACTACATCGTGCTTCTAGGAATGCTTAATTTTTACACTAGAGCCCAACTTCGGTATTTTTTAACAAAAGAGATTCATTTATGGACTACGTGAATGTGGAACTCTCTTTCACACTCTGTCAAGGAAAGGAATGAATTCAACCCAAGTGTTCACCGAAATCTCCTTTGCAACCTCTTGTCTCGCATTGCACACTTACTCTATAGCTTGATAAGAGTTTAAAATTAAAAAACGCAGGACAATTTCATAGAACACTACATAAAGGTTCCAGAGACTTCACATACCTAGGCAGCCTTTGATGACACCGATTTGCTAATAAGTTAAACAGATTAAGAAAAAAATGGTCCAACGAGAATTTTAAATATAGGTACCTACGTCACTTTTCTATTCCAGAAACAAATTATTCTTATTGATAACAAATTTAAACATATAGATTTACTCTTATTCTCTTGGTTGGTTAGCCTCTGTGGAGTACCTAAGGGTGGATTCGGATATAAAAAGGTCCTTCTAGCTGAAATATCGTGAATTAAGCAAACAATCCAAATTGAATTAACTTTGATGGTTTTCACCACGAAATAAAAATTTGTAAGAATAAAAGTCACCTTGCTCAAATGCCTTGCAATCATGTGGGTTTCGATGATGTCCAAATACGTATCAATGCCCTCGAATTTCGCTTTAGTCGTCGAATTGTAATCCCCTTGAATATTCAATTTCATCGCAACATCATCGATCGTTTCATCGATGTCTTCAAAAATCAAGTCTCCCTGAATCCAATCTATGCGACCCATCAAAAAACAGACAAAAACTTGGCCTGCATGATACCCGAACTTTACACATCAAAAGTCACAAGCAATGAAACATCTGACGGCCACCAGAACAGAATCGCTGCACAAATTGCTTTTGCCACCCAATGTGGTGTATTGAGTGTTTGGCTAGAATCTAGAATCTAGCCGCTAGAAGGTTTGCTATCCGTGAAAATGAATTCGATAAGTTAAATTTGTTTTTTGAATTAATATTTATTAATTTATCCAAATAAGATTAAGACAAATATGTATATGATATCAAAGCAAAATAAATGTACATATGTTATGTATGCATGTCAGCTTACATACATTACTCGCAGCATTCAAGATGAACAATATTTTCGCAAATAGGAGGGCTTACCTACTCTTCTTTCTATAATTGTAATCAACTTGTGAGCCTATAAATACCTTCTTGAGTTTCCACTAACAACAAGTTTCATTTTACTAGACCCAATCTTCTTCTTTTCTGTTTGTTATCCATAGGTACCTAATCCCCTAAACAAACAATCATTCTCATTCCCAAAAAGGTCACTAACCCTCATTCCCATTCAGCCGACAACTATATAACGAGTTTCTACCCGACCTACCTCAAACAAAATTTGTAAACGAATATAATTATCTTTTCTGTCAAAGAGAAAATAAATCGTTCAACAAATTACGTCGAATGGTTCTTTTTATTAAACCTTAGCTAAGGGAAACATCTCTCAACCGTGATCGAACAAAAAACTGCTAAGTTGCCATAACTAATCTAACTAATCCCGCACAACGAAGACAGACATCCATACATTCTTTCACAAACGAGGTTTCATAGAGAACCAAAAATAAAACACAAAAATTAAACTTCTAATTGATATTTCAAACGATTTTCACGAGACTGATGAATGTATTTTTTGTTGTCAAGAATTGTTGCTGGTGTCCCGCTCGTTCTCATTCAAAACCCAGAAAAGACTGTGATTGCAAGTTTGAGATACAAAGACCAACCAGTTTTTCGCTGGAACTTCATAAATCATAATCGAAAAATTCCGAGAATCAGCCACTACACCTGAGTGTTTATTTATTTACTTTTTTTAGTACAGTTGATTGCAAAAATCAAAGCCATCAGGATCAGGTGCGGATGGAGCTAGCGACAGGTAGACTTGATGGCCTGAGACTGCAACTGAGAAATTGTCTGGCTTTAAAAAAGCAAAACACAAAGAGAAAGAAAAAGAGAGAGAGGAAGGTAAAACTTGTTGTATGGCACTCAAGTGCAGTTCCAGACTGCACAGAAGGCACGCTTGCGCATTGCGTTGAAATTAAAAGATTTCTTAGTACTTTTTTTAGTACACTATTCCGTCTCTATAAAAAGAAAAAGGAAAAACTCATAAAATAGAGAGAACAGGGCATTATAAAAAGTAATTTCTAAGAAATCAAAATTAAGACTCCAACGAAGGATTACCCGAAGCAATTGGGTTTGTAGCGAAGGTAGGCTCTTTATAATGTGTTGTTTTGTTGCCATTGCCATCACATTTGAGCCTGAGGCTCACTGTATGCTTGTTGAACTAAGCTATAGCAACCGAAGCGTCTTGTTGCGCCGTAATTTTCGATGGAAAAACGATGAAACGAGTTCCACGAATTTTATGAATGGAGAAGGCAATTCAAAGCCTTCAGCTCTCACTCGGTTGGTGTGCGTGCACGTTACCACTTCAAAAGTAAGATTGCGCAGTGAAACAGTTGAAAAAATGCAGTAAATCAAACATTTTCGCAGTAGATTTCTTATTTTACAAAAAAAAATTATTGAATTTAATTTTTTCACAAATTTTCCAATTGTAAATTAAAATTTTGGAAACGTTCGATTTATCCAGGAGAATCTGATAGTTTCGAGCATTTGTCTGTAATATTTATCATAATTTCCATGCAAAAAATTGTTTATGTTCACAGGTGGAGTAAAATTCAATTTATTTCTTGTTTCTGTCATCAAACGATATCGTTTCGATGATCGACTCGCTTCAGGTTACTCTGAAAATAACTATCATCCTGGCGATGTCGTTTTTTTTTCAGATCGAAATTTGCTTTCTGTAACTCGATTAGAGTCAAAACGATACCGTCAAAATTATGGAAATTGAACGATAGCTAAAAAGGTATCATCTAGAATAAACATTTCAAAGCAATTTCTTTGTTAATTCAAAACACGGTTGAAACTTATGAAACATTTTATGCTATAACATTAATTTTATATGTAAAAAAAAAAAAATGTTCTCGGATTTTTGTCAAGAACTGGGGGATCTTTCTTTGAGTGGAAAATGGAAAATATGAATCATTCATTCAAACCGTTGGAAAGTTAATTACAATAAAATCATATCTATGTGTAAATAAAATCTCTGAGGTAATCAAAAAGTAAATGTGTAAAAAGCCTAATTTTCAACTGTCATCTTTGATGATAAATGGTATTTTTATTAAAGAGTAACTACAATCAGAACAAAAAAGAGAAGCGACATCTGTATTATAAGGTTCTCTCAATATCTTCCTTGCAAATGCGTCATATACCGGTGAAGTACATAAACACAAAGCATGAGCTGATTGTAAAACACGTGTAATACATTTAAAAAATACCTTAAACGAGACTAGGTGATCAATTTACGTGAAGCAAATTTGAGACAATATCGTTGACGATGATCGTTTGGATGATTATAGTTTTTAATATGACCCTCCAGGTGACTTGTGAACATTTTCTCTCCGGAGCAACACTACTATGCGGGAGTTAGCATGCGTGTAGTTTTAAATTTTGTACAGTGGAACTGTGATTCTTCAATGAATTGGCTTCTGCTGTTGTATGTGATTTCAGAAAAATCATGAAAAATAGGTGTTGGGGAAGTAAAAACATCACACCAATTCAACGTTTGTTAAAAAAAAAACGCCCAAGAAAGAATGTTTTTGATTAGAAATACGGCGTGTCAGGTGGGCGATTCGCATTTAACTAAGCTTATCTGGATTGGAATTAAATTGCAACTGGATTTGAGCTTGGCCAACAATTTTACCCCATTCGTCCCACTGTTTTAAACTCATTTACGACCAGTGAGTGCACTGCATAAAACCAAGTATCCAGCTTATCCGTTGGCTCACATACAATGACTATGATGGAATGTAATGTTGTTGTCTGACTATCGGTCTGTCCGGCATTAGCCAAGACATAACACGTCATCTAAAAAGTCCATAAAAATTGAACCAGTATACTCGAAAACCAATCCAAGTGCCATGTGTCTTGTTATAAAGCAAGCAAGCCAGCAGGCTTTGGTTTTATTGAGTGGCTCTTCCAAAAGGTGAGTTGGTGGTAGATTGCAGCTGCTGCTCTGCCTTCTGCGCTCTGTTATTTGTCTGTCTGTATATTTTGTGCAGTTGTTTGTACTTGTTTGTGTTCTTTTATGTTTTGTAATGGAGTAATATCAATCCGTTCATCTTAGGATTTTTGTTGATGTTGTAGTTGTTCGTTTTTTATTTTTTGTTTTTGTTTAAGTGCGTTGCATAAAAGTAAGCTTACGGCGAAAAACTTTGATCGTGAGTTTGTGCTTGTATAAAAGATAATTATTTTTTATTACGAGGAGGTATTATTTTCTTTTTATTTATTGTTTAGAGTAAAAAATAAAAAGAAAAATTGTTACAAACGAGACACGCAGTTCTTTTTTTTTGCTTTTTAATTAAGCTCATCAACTATGGCGGCCGAAGCTGACCAACGACGAGATGATGATTATGATTGAGCGTGAGTCAGAACAATTTGTTTGAGCAATTAAATCAGGGATGTTCCAAATGGTTGGTTTTTGGTTGTACCTTTAGATTTTTTGTGGTTAACCTTAATTGAGGGTCAATCTATTTTCTAATAAGAAAAAAAAAAAAAAATTTTGCTGGGAGGTCATCGTTCGAATCGAAATAGGTACATCTACATTTCAAAAATGTTAAAGATTTAATGAAATACTCATTAGGTACTTATTGTCATTAGAGACAATAAACCAGTTGTAAAGTGTTTGTTTGCGTTTTTTCGTTGAGGGATCATACCAAACGGCAGGCGTTGGAAAAGACTTTAATGTTGGTTCATCCCATCCTTGTTTCAGTAAGGTGCTTAGTTCACATAGCTGGAAGAGAAGATGTGTTAACAATGGATACAATATGTCAAAACAGCCGCAGATAAAAGAAATGTTGCGTTAGCGTTTTACATCAAACACAACTTTCCTCCACAAAACTATTCCTCTGGCCTGCTCTGTAATCCGCAGGCGGCATCTCCTTAAATTCTGCAACATTTGCAGCTGTGAATAATTAGGTGTTTTAGACTTATAAATTATTAAAATTTTAATTTATTTTCGATGCAAAAAACAAAAACTTCCATTTTTGTTTATAATTCTCCAACAAATTTCCGGGAATGATTCGGCAGGAAATGAGTACAAATTTTCCCTATTTTTGACATTTAAGCCTGAACTACATCGGAAACAGTACAACAGTACAAAACAGTTTAGAATGCCTACCTTTTTATCCGGAGATTTTTTTTCTCCCTTTTTTCCCCGTAAATTATGAAATGGAAAAATGAATTGAAAACTCCGGTGACTTTTTGTTTGTAATAACAATAAGAGAGTAGGGAAAAAGGGAACAAACTCCCGTTGAATTTTTTTTTTAGAATCGGACTGGAATATAATTATAGTGTTCAGTGAATCTTTGTTTTGGATCTAAAAGATCCAAGATCAGAAAAACTTGATGTCCTGCACAAAAGTGACGAATTTAACACAAAGTCAGTTTCGTTTGCTTGTGAAACTCATTGCTTTACACTTGTCCATAATTAAAGTCAAATGATTATTGTGCACCATTCCCAAAATTTCTGAGATCGTCTGAAGAAGTTCAGAATCAGTGTCATTGAGTTTTGAAAAATAAAAGGAAAGTTGTTAATAAACAATTTAAAAAAGCAGGGGGCCGAGATGATCCCTTGTGGTACTCCGAAATAATAATAAATTAATGAGAACATTTATTTTTAAACAATACACTAGATACTGTATTTCTACAACATGACGATATCCACAAAACGAAACGATTGCTGAGTCCTAATTTATTATGTTTCCTAAAAGAAATGCGTGATTTAGCTTATCAAACGCTTTGCTAAAGTCAGTGAACACAATTCAACTTGCGATCGCTTTTCGAACACATAATCGAAACAATAAGTAGAAAAGTGCAATAAATTAGTGATTGTAGACTTCTTTTTAACAAAACCATGTCGAGTGTCACATATAATAGAACGTTGAAACAGGAAGTCACAAACAATTGACCCAAACAATTTAGGGATAGCGGAAAGTTTGGCAATAGGACGATAGTTAGTTAAGTCTCTTGAAACCTTTTTATAAATTGCTGTAAGATGAGAATATTTCCAAAGTTCTGGGAATGTAGAACACTTTAATGACTCGTTGAAAAGAAAACATTTTTTCCACATGAAAGATGGTATACCATCCGGTCCAGAATTAAACCAATCGTCAAGTTTCAAGATATTACTTTTAATAGACTCTTCAGAAATTGAGAAGTTAATTAAATTTAGATGTGAATATTCGTCAATGGGTGGAGAAAACGAGGGAGAAGTGCCTGTTGGGAGAGATTCTTCAAAGTCACTTATAAAATAACCAGCAAATATATTCGATATAGTCTCTGGAGAGTGACTATGAATTTTCAAAGTTCATTGACTCCGGATTGGATAACCATCGAATTTTCTCTTCTTTTTCACATAATTCCAGAAAAAAATTGGGGATCGATTTGATTTCAGATTCTGTCATTGAAATAAATTCACAGTAAATATAGTTGGAATAAGTAGGTCACAAATTCATAGTGAAGAATTTGATAGGTTCTAAGTGTCTCATCATCCATATGTAGATTAAGTTTTAACCAGACCTTATTGCGTTTATTTTCTAATGATTTTAAATGTGAATCAAACCATGGCTTTAGTTCAAATATGCTGAAATTTGCTTTTTCTGACAGCTCAACAGCTGTAAAAAAAAAATGCACAAACAAAATTGATTTGTTTTAAGAGGTATGATGAATTTTCTAATTCGAAGCGGATGCATTGTAGAATGTAAGGCAGACTTAAGGCTGAACTATAATATAATTTTGCTCACGCTAGCACGCTTAAGTGAACCAGCGAATACACACGAATGCTATGAGCAAACCATAATGTAATTAAGCTACGTTCGTTGACTATTCGTTCAAATTTTACTATTGCGGTTTCATTCGATCATTGCTCAAGTGAATTTGACAATTTGAAGAAGACAAGGTCAAGCCTACCTACTTTACTTATTTTGCTAACTTAAGGAAATATTTGTCCGGATTTTGGACATTAGCTTAAGTTCAATTAAGTAATAATAGTTGGGCCTTAAGACGAAGCTCAAGCGGGTTTGTGTTTAAGCAATAACTAATGGCTGAATCACGTTTACGAGCTCAGAAGAATTCAATGCTTGCTATCACAATGAAGCTTTGACCTCACGCTTCGTTTGACAACCGTAAGGAAAAGAACGCAATGTTACGTAATGTGACTAAACAGAAGCTCTAGTTAAAATTTGCTGAACTTTTGCTTTGTCTGACAGCTCAATAGCTGTTTAAAAACACCTTACACACACAAAGTTCATTTATTTTTGGAGCAGCGTTACCACTTGAAAAAAAAAGTGGAATCGAAGTAGATTTGGGAATAAAGCGAAGTAGATTGGGAAAAAGAAAGAAGAAATTTGGAGAAATGATGATGTGATGGACATTGTATATCATTATCAAAAATGGTGTTTTCAATTTTTTGTGCTAGATCAAAACCAACAAAAAAAAATCCCAATACCAAACTTATGAAAAAAATAACCAAGTCTCAAGATGGCACTACAATCGTTTGTCAGGTCGCGGGTACTAGCTAAATAGAAATACAATGGTGATGAAGGGAGAACTGTCATTCAAAGCAAACTCAAAGCGGGTGCATCGTAACGCAGGTGAATCTGAAGCTGAAGTGTCTATGTGATTCAGCCTTAACAAATTTCCATCCATGTTCTCTGTCAGTTAACGAACTAAGTGACAGACGTAACATAACGTTTTCACTACGGAACCCTTAAAAAATATGTAGTAGTTGTAAAATTTTAATTACTGTTTTTTTTTACTACTTTTGATTTGAAATGTTATGAAAAAATAAAACAGCCATACCGATTATGAAGAAATGCTCTCTAAATAGTCTTAAAAGATTTTTTCAAGTTACACATCCAAAAGTTATTCATGTTTGGAAAACATTCACAACATTCACAACCAGCTGTCTGGCTATTAAAATACAGTCAAAAGTGCCGAGAAAATAATGCAACAGTGGCAGCAATTCATAATAAACAAAATAAAGCCTTTATACAAGAGCCGTCGTCGGTCGGTCGGTCGACTCTTGGCAAAAATAATTGCCGCACCAATTTCAAGTTATTCTCTCACAAGAAAAAAAATTTTCCATTGATTTTAATAAAATACTCTATTGACGGTCAATATACATAAATAGTGTTGGATTGTTTGTAATATTTTTCTTCCACTTCAATTTCAATTCCCATTTTTGCAGAACCAATTAGGTAGCTAGAGTGCATAGCTTGTCCTTTCACTCTATTTTTCTACAATCAGTTTCAATTGGACTTCCATACAATTTAGAAATTCCTAGAAAATCAATTTCTATTCATTTAAATTGCAATTGAAAAAGAAGAAAAGTATCGTCCGTCTCGGCTGAATGTCACAATAAATAATACACTGTACTGGGAGGGGTGTATTTTGCAAATAAAACTTCTTTATATCTTCTGTTGTTGTCGTTATCTTTTTTTTTTTGCTCCAGGTACCTTACAATATTTAATATTTTTACAGTAGGAACAGCGTGAATGGTTTTCATCTAGTTTTGTTTCAGTTCGTAAAAATGTATGCATATATCATGTGAGTAAATGTCTTGATTTAAAAGGATTTATACGTCCCCTTAGATTCACAATCTTTGCGAAATCAAAACTAATTTCCTTAAAATTCACTTTTTTGACAATTTAATGTTTTATTTTTTCACATGTCTCACTGTTAAGGAAAACTCCGTACAAATGAAATCATTCGCAGATTTTCGCGTCAATTTTGTTGTTGCTTTTCCATTCGTAAAAGAAAGAGAAAAACCAAATAAGAATATAGCAAACCTACAGTCACATCATAACCAGGCTCAATTGAATTGCCTTCTGCGAATAAAGTAGAGAGAGAGAAAAAAACCCTTGGGTAGATTGAAATCGAAATGTTAGGGAAAATCTTGAGTCTAGGGTATGAAAAGGATTTCTAGGAATTTCAAAATTCCTTTGAGTCTCCACAAAAAGAAAATTTTAGAAATAGGAGAACCCCGTCCTCAGCTACATTGAATTTTTCGACGACCAATATACGAACATGTATAAAGTGAAAGATAGAATTTTATCTGGGTCCACTTTTGAAGTTCGTTTCACTGGAAAATATAATTATTTTTGTTTCGCTTGATTTTTTATTCGTTCTCATTTCAAAAAAGAGAAACTAAACTGAAAATAGGAAAAATAAACAAAAACGATACAAAATGTTTTCGAAATTTCCTGGAAATTAAAAACATAGAAAGAAAATAATACTATTTGCTGTCGCTACCACAGTACCTATTTCTCTTAGGCACCTACGTTCGGCTTCAAAAATTGTGGTTGGTGGTGGGCCATGGAATTCCACTCAAATATAGCTGTTTCCATTTTGCTTTAAATTAAGTTTAAATCGAAATGAGGTTATGTCAAACGGAAAGACTGGCAACCATAATCCACTGGCATAAAATTAAGTAATGTTTGATTCTGTTTAAATTCTCTCTCATCGTGCGTCGGTCGTCCTTATAATCGATAATCGATGGTCTTGTCGTGGACAAGGACAGTGTGAGGGCCAAATGATTGTAATTTACCAATTCAAAGTCAGACTATTTTGGGATAAGACCAACTTGGACTTGCCACAATTTCCTTTTTCCTTTTGACACTTAACAACGTGAAATTAAACATTTATCGATTTTTTATTGTCACTGACACGAACATTGGATAAGGAAATCTTGCTACCAACTCTGGTAAAATAAAAAAACTTTAAAAGCTTAATTTAAAATCGAAATTAAACAGACAGACTGACGTCTGACAGTTTTTATCTTTTTTTCTGTGAATGCACTCAATTGTAATCTTATCTTCCCGCGTGTGCTCTTTGGGACAATGTTTATGGAATTTAATCGCTAATCAATATCTAATCCCAATTGAATAAAAGTGCTTCCACGTGTATAATATGCGTCGATATTCTAAAGCTCGCACCCCCATCCGTCTTTTCTAAAAAACAACCCACATCGATGGAATATAATCAAAAAAATTCATGGAAATCTCCACCAATAGTTCGGTATGTCTGTGATTGTCTCTTATATTATACTCGTTGATAATAATTTCGAATTCTTAGAAGTCCAAATTTGTTCTATTTCCATCATGAACGAAAATTCCGAGAATAATCAAATCCATTCTATCAGACAAATTGACCATAATTTCTTTGTTGGAGTTTGGAGCATGTGCTTGTGCGTGTGATTTTGAGCTCGATGGATTGCTTTGAAACTTCATAAATGCGATGTGTGGATATTTCATTTTATACTTTTCCACTGATCTGAAGTTGTTAGTTAATTTCTTTGAAATTAATTTTAATTATTTTCGATTTTTATTTTGGATTTTGATAGAAATGTTAATACTCATAGAATTTGTATAACAAAATTGATAACTTGTTTGTAAATAAATGATACTAATTCAATTTCTTTTATTTTTCAGAATTAAATAGCTTAAATAATGAGATTTTAGCAGTTGTACCCCTTAACTGATTAGATAATTACTAAAAAAGTTTTTCTGGTAAGTGTTTTAACAAATTTCTGAATTTTCGTTATAGATTTTTGGAACATCCTTATTAATGTTAAAACAATCTCAGACCCCAAGCACACTGAGTCTTAATGTCATTTAGAAAAGTCAAACTTAAACCAAAATCTATGAGAATCGAAGCTACAAAAAAATATATGAATTTGAGTTAAAACGCAACATGTCTTATTTATGTTGAACTAGCCGACCCAGCAAACTTCAAACTGCCTTAATCGATAAATAAAAGACCTAAACTTTTGTATCCCGCTACCACACTACCCGACACCATCTACTCGCTACCGCACTACCCTCTACCCGCTTGCTGCCGAGCGCTACCCCACTACCCGCTATCTTGGCCATATATCATGAACGGCTTGGTCGATTTTTTAACTTTTTCTTAAAACCTATCTACGCCACTGCCCGAACATTCCCTTAAAATTTAGTGCCAAACACTCCAATGGTAGTTAAGTAGTGAGTCCTCAATGGATTTGCATGACACCTTTATGTTATACTAGCTGACCCTGCGAACCTCGCTCGCAACGTGCAAAGCCACTTCACATCTCTCCTCTTCGGATGTGGAACTGCAACGGCAAAAATATGATAAGCTCATTAAACTCTGACTTAAACAGCATTGTACAATGGGGAATTAAAAACCGTGTAGGATTTAATGTCAATTATGTCTTGTATCGTTGAAGCGAGATATACCCCCCTTGTCACTGTCCATGAGTGGCACTTGCATCTGTGAAACCCCGAATATCTCGAGATTCTCGGTAGCACATACGCGATGTCGTCAAAAATGCCGCAAGATGTTTGGGTTTCTTAAGACAGTGCAAGAAATTTGTCTCCCCGTCTTATCTGGCTATTATCTACAAGACTTATATCCGTCCAAAGCTTGAGTACAATTCCCATCTTTGGGCTGGTGCTCCAGTAACATACTTAAGCCTCTTTGATGGTATACCAAGAAGAGCCGTAGGAATGATCGGTGATAGAGACATCACTGATTCATTCACTCCTTTATACCACCTTCGTAACGTTTTGTGTCTCTCTCTCTCTCTGTTTTATCGTTACTTCTACGGTAAGTGCTTTAGAGAAATAGCCAGTTGCATTCCTCCCCTCAAACAATTCAACTGTAATACCCGCGCTTCCAGGAATACCCATCAGTTTACCCTCGATCCCAATTTTGGACGTACTCTCAAGTATAGAAAATAATTTTTTAGCTCTTCCACACTCTGTCTTTCTCAGTCATAACAATGTTCAAGAATTCAAGACCTCCTTTCCTACCCCTTCCTTTCTCCCTAATGCACTCACTGTGTCTCTGGCATAAAAAGGGTATTAAAAATCCCTTGAGTGGGTGCAAACTATAACAAAAAAATTGTAATAAACATATAATAGCAACATATTGGTAAAATGCATTGTGATTTGCTTGAATCCAATTGAAATAGAGAACTACATATCGGAATTTTTCCAAGCTTTACAACTAACTCTCTACTTTCATTAAAGCATGCAGTAAAATGCAAATTTCTTTGAAAAAATCAAAAAATTCTTGTTCTTCCGGTGTGCTTTGACTATTTCACAAAAATCAGAATTCAGTACAGCTTTCGATTGTCCCCCTTATTTGCTGACTTTCCCGTAAGATTGTCCCAAGAATTTATTTCTTCTGTAGATATAGCATTATCTTCAGTGAAAATTGTATACAAATGCTTTGAGAATTGAGCCGATTAAGAGTTCCTACCAGACAAAACAAACCAATGCACCTTAAATTCTATGCAAAAACTTGATTTTAGGTTTTGAAGTTCTTCGTGCTCTCGCAGAGTTTTCCGAGTTGCTAATAAAAAAATTTTCCATTTTTCTTTTTGAAAATCAGTGCACCTACAACTTTCCCTTTGTAAACCAATAAGTTTTCGGAGTTTTTCATCAATTTTTCCATTCGAAAACCCATTTTGAAACAAAAAATATCAAAAAATCAAATTTCCTAACTTTTTTTTTGGTTTTCCAAAAAAACAAACAAACATACATCCATTAAACTGTGACATAAGAATTTGTCACAGTTTTAGTGTTTATACTCCTCTGAAACGGCTTGACCGATTTTGAAAAAAATTCATATGTGTATTTAGTAGGTATGAGCATAGGTTTATTAATAATTTTTACAACCCTAAAGGGTGGTTCACCACAACCATTTTTTTTTTTTTGTGGACACATTTTTTTTATAAATACATTATTTAGTCCTTCATTTTTACCCTCCTAACACTGAGCCTTATGTTCAAAATTTTAAAGGAATGAAAGGGTAGTGGTGTAGATGGGTTTTAAGTATTTTTTTTTTTTTTACAAAATCGACGAAGCTGTTCATGAGATATCGCCAGGGTAGCGGGTAGTTGTTTAGCGGGTAGCGCGGAAACAGGATAGCGGGGAGTAGCGTAGCTTGTAGCGGGTAGCGGATTGCGGGCAGTGGGTAGCGAGTAGAGTGGTAACGTTGTAGCGGATAATGGGATAGCGGGTAATGGTGTAGCGGGTAGAAATCGAGGATAGCTGGTAAAGAATATCGGTTAAGGTAGTGGGATAATGGGGTAGCGGGGTACAAAAGTCTAGGTCTTTTATTTGAGGCAGTTCAAAATCTGCTGGGTCAGCTAGATAGATATTTATAGAACTGCATTTTCGTCATCATGAAAAACTTCGTAAACTTGAACAATGAACACCCTCAAATTTTAATAGTTCACGCTGTTGAAGTTGTTAATGTGAAACTACTTTGAAATTGCTGATATGAAATTACTTTGAATATTTCATAGCAAATATTTTGCAATACGTTATAGGTAGGTAGGTAGAAATGGCTGACCCACGTGTAGGACACAACGTTTTTGATACCATACCTAATGTGATTCTATAAAGATTTGGATGGGTCAGGAAGGATGTATATTTCGCACGTACAATCCTATACATACTGTAGTATTAATCTCCCTACACTACGGCCTATTGTCTCATAGTGCCATCTAGTTTAGGAGAGAAAAGGGGGGGGGGGGCGCTAAAGCCAATTTGTGTTATTGAGGTATGAGATCATGTCTTTGATCTTGAATTCTGAGAGATCCTCAATACCGTTGTTATACGTTATACAAAATCAAATAAATTTTCATTCCAAATTTTCTGATCACGTAAGAAGCATCGTTTTTATTCAGAAACATACAAAGCGAATATTTTCAATAATGAATAGATTCAATACACGCTTCCGCGAGTTTGCTGTATACATATCCAAATTTCAAAAGAATCGGGCTCCTGACAGTTGAAAATTATGAAAGTCAGATTAGCCAGTGCTGTTGTATTCGCGAAGACGCTTTCAACCTTTTACCCAGCTTTGGAAAAACAGAAACAGCGACATGAGGCTCGAAAAAAGTGTCAGGTCACATCGGTTTTGATAGCAAAGCAAAACTCGAGAAGGTGAAATAATTGCAAAGAACAGCAATTAAGCTACAAGTCGCAGTTTACAAAAACATATTCACAAACTTTCTTCTTTTACGCAACAAATTGCTTTTATAATGAGGCCTTTAGTCACAGTCACAACAAATCAAATTTAATAGACTCTACACTTGCCACTTTAAGATTTCTATTTTTATCCGAACATTATGGAAAAAAGCGATGTATTGTACCTACTTCTTCTCAGAATTTGTATCGTATCGTTAACAAAAACGTAAAACGGAAAAAAATAGAAAAGATTAAAAAATCGAAACAAAACAAAATGAAACGTTAACAACATTTAACTAGGAATTTGCGTCTTGGCGCTAAATGTCCACGTGCCAAGAGATAAACAGTCTGAGATAGATTTTTGATTTTAAAGGTGGCGCAATTGAGTTTGACGTATGCTTGTTATAAACAAATATTCCTTAGGATAATATTCAACACAGAATTCAACGGAACTGCCCAGGCAAATGCCATTGAAAACTTTGTGAGAAAGAAGTCTACGCTCTTTATTCTAGATTTTCTGTAAGTTTTACTTACTTCATACCCCCTTTTATCAGTCAAGTTTTATCTTCTTTATTAGTTCTTATTGACGCTTGGAAAGATTTGTAGATAAAGATTGTGATTTTATTGTAATACGCCATTAAACTTTAAAGAAAAACAAATTTGTATGATCTGTTAACTTCCATAGCAACATATGCGATAATTAACTACTATGTATAATGTTATAAAGCAATTTCGACAGTGACTTCTCATTACTTTCGAAGCAGATTTATTTTTTAGCGACGACGTCAATTCAATGGAATTAAACGTCAAATGCACAAAACAGTTGTTGGTTCTTCCTTTTAGATAATATCAAAAAAAAAGACTAAAAATAAAATGGCTTATGCCCGAACTCCTGAGCTGCATAATAATTTCAAACTAATAAAAATCACGCGTCTTAAAATTTATTGGTTCATGTGTGCAGGTAGACTTCATTTTAATGGCTGAAGTACGTCTTCTACATAAATATTCATCAATTGCCTTCCCTGAAAACAATTAAAATATGGATTCACAAAGGATGATGAAAGCATTGTTTACGTAAGTATTTAGTGAATTTAAATTAAATGGAGTTTTGCTCTGAAATCCCGAAAGCTTTAAACAGTTTGGAAGCACTCTCAAGTTGTTCTTGTTAAATATTAAAAGTTGCATCAGACAACTGGGAGTTGTCCGAATTCGAAATAGATGTTGTAAGGAGTACTACTTACTTAAGGTGGCGCTACAGTCCGTTGTGGACTTCGGCCTCAATCAACAGTCTCCGCCAGCCAGCTCGGTCCCTAGCTAGCTGTCTCAGTTTTGCACTCCAAGTTGATTGAGGTCCTCTTCCACCTGTGTGCGCCACCTGAGTCGCGGTCTTCCTCTCCTTCTACGTCCCTCGGGAATAGTGTCGAAGGCTTTCCGGGCCGGAGCATTGGTGTCCATCCGCTCTAAATGACCGAGCCATCTGAGTCTCTGGACCTTGACCCTTCTGGCTAGGTCCATGTCGTTGTACAACCCGTTAAGTTCGCTGTTATATCTTCTTCGCCATTCCCCTTCAATGCACACGAGGCCAAAGATGACCTGAAGAACTTTCCTCTCGAAACAGCCTAAGGCACTTTCATCCGATATTGTCATACAGCAGGACTGGGATGATGAGGGTGTTATACAGTTTAGTTGCTCAGGAGAGGGCTTTTCCATTCAATTGCTTTCTAAGCCCAAAGAAACAGCGCTTAGCAAGAGTTATTCTTCGTCTGATCTCGGCGCTGGTGTTTATAGCGGAGCCTAGGTAGAAAAACTCCTCTACTACACCGAAGTTGTATCACTATTGTAACGTTCTGTCCGAGCCGTCGGTGTTGGGTGTCCTTCCTCGAAGACAGCATATATGTACTTCGTTTTTCCCTCATTTACCGCTAAACCCATTTTTGCCGCTTCTGTCTCAATTCTCTCAAAGGCGCCATTGACATCACTCTGTTGAACCGATTTTTGGAAGATAGTGCCTTTGGTGTTGACGGTGGAGTTTTGCACTATCTTCTCCAGAACGATGTTAAAAAAATCGCACAACAGTGCATCGCCCTGTCTGAATCCTTTTTTGACGGCGAAAGATTCCGTAAGCTCGTTGCCAACCTTGATGGAGCAGCGTGAGTTCTCCATCGCCTTTTTGCACTAGTGAACAAGCTTGGTAGGGATGCGAAAACTAGACATAGCTTTATACAGTTCGTCTCTGTAGATGCTGTCATACACGGCCATAAAATCGATGAAACGGTGGTGGTTATCGATTTGGAGTTCATACGTTTTTACCAGGATCTGCCGCAACGTGAACTTTTGGTCGATGGTTGACTTTCATAGTCTGAAGCCACATTGATAAGGACCAATCAGATTTGAAAGGCTTCAGACGTTCACATATTACGGCAGAGAGGATCTTGTAAACGATGTTAAGTAAGCTGATTCCTCGGTAAGTTGGCGCAGTTTAGAGGATCTCTCTTTTTCAGGATCGGACAAACAAAGCAAATTCATCGGGCATGCATTCTTCCGACCATATCTTAGACATGATTTGGTGCATGCTCCTAGCTAGATCGTCGCTTGCTCCTTTGAACAGCTCGGCAGCTAGACCATCTGCTCCAGCGGCTTTGTTGGATTTCAGCCGTGATATTGCGATTTTCACTTCTTCTAGATCGGATTCACCGAATCGTTGGCTATCATGGTGTCCGATGATACCTTAACTTAAACCTTGCCTCGTCCTCACGTTTTATTGTCTAATTTGACTGGAAATTTTGATGAATAAAGATGAATTTCTTGTTGGCTATAATTTTGGGAACCATAACAGTCGTTTCTCAGGCTCTGAACCATGAACCACGCATTTTATTGTACTGTGGGTGTCTTTTGAATGCGTTCTAGAACCTGGTCTATAATTTCTGATTTCTTGGAAGCATTTCAATGTGACGTACCTAAGTCTTCTTTGGCTACTAGGTACTGCTTCATTGAACTTTGTCTATTTATAAATATGTACTTCCAAATCCTTCAAAAACAAAATGTTATACATAAGTTCCAGAAATCATTAAAATAGCTTCACAAGAAAAATAATCAAATAAAAATAAAATCATTGGAATTTGTGTGCATTTTATCTCTCGGTTTTATTTTAAATAAATTTCCCACAGAAGAAGTTAAAATTCCATTCCATAAAATAAATAAATGAATGGTTAATATGGAAAACGTTTAAAGTCACAATAAAAGAGATAAAATGTCAATTTCAGCCTGGTGACTGTAACCATCACAACAGCGTGATATTAGGTTTGTTAACAGCCGGATGTTAGTGTCACTTTACATATCACACCTCAAACCCTTTCATTGTTACCACTTTAAAGGCGCATTTGATACAATAAATGGAGCTTACTTATTTATTTTAATTTGTATGAGGGTACGATAAAAATAGTTTGTTATTAAATGAAAGCGTTTAAAATCGATTTCAAGACATATTTTGTTTTTCATTGACAAATTTTGTCTCTCTTAGTTGACATAAATGCATATGTGGGTTTTTATTGCCTATTATACATTATGGCTTCAAAAAATTCCTCCCTGGAGGGCTGTTGTAATATTATACTTTTTAGTAAGAAAGGAAATAGTTTAGGTGCTAATATCGACCCCTGCGGCAGTTCAAATCAAATTTATTGTTTCTAAAAGATGTCTGCACAAATATTTGTACAATTTAAATTTAAGCTTATAAAAACAAATTTCTCCAAATTGATACCGTTGGAATTATTAACAGGCCTCTGAGGGTTTTTGAAACATCAGTTTTCAAGAAAAATACAATATCTACTAACAAATTCCCAGAACTAACAACAAGAAATCTATTTCAATCGCAAACAATAACTGTAAACCCAAGGGCGTTTTCAATTAATATTGATTTGACAGATAAAAATATGTACTTGAACCCCGCATAGAAATGTCGACTTGAGTTCCTACGTCATAATCAACTAAACAAAACAAACAAACCTTAAGGGGGTCATTAACTTCGTTATGGTGGTTATTGCTAATGCTGACAAGCACAACTGCCAGATGTAAACATACCCCAGAAGAAACGTTTTTTTTTTCCGTATCGGTATTAGAACTAAGATGAAGAGACTAATATTTTTGAAAGTGACTTTTCATAGAAGACAAACAAAATTTCACAGCTCACTCATCTGGCACACCCCCTCTGAGCCATAGACTGCAAAAATGCATTTTTTCAAAATGTTTAATACAAAAATAGACTCAAGAACAAAAAAAATAAAATGAAAATGATAAAGGGAAACAGAAACATAAACGACTTAAGTACATAAATTTATCAACTGAAGACAGCAGCAACAACGGCGGCGGCGGCGCTTAATGCAAAGAATAGAAACGACTATATGATCGGTTGTATGTGAAATCGAAATGAAAAACAATGCCTTAGTACGAATGTACATGAAAACGAAGACAAAAATAAAAAAGAAAGATTTTTCTTTTTTTTTGTTTTTGGTTCATCCAAATGACAGCACACAACGCAGTTTGTTTATGTATGTTTCGTGGAATTTCATTGAGTTATTTCAATTTTGTTATTTTTTTTTTATTTTTTTCTGGCAAAGACATTCTTTGCTTGGGTGTTTTGTTCAGGAGCTCAATTGTTGCGCCGTGATTTGAGGGCCCCAGGGCTTAGGGGTGCTGGGAAATCAGTAGCCTGACTAAGGCTAAAAACACACCAAATCCAACAAAACGTTTGTTCTCTTTTCCCCGGACACAAGTCCATTGCTCTTATGAGACAACACACACCCAAACCGACACGACACGATATAAAGTTTTGTTCCCTCGTCGCATCGGTTGCAATAAATAAAGGATCCGCCAAATTACTTTTTTTTTTAAATGCTATAAAAAAAATTACTAAAAGTTTTCTCAAATTTCTTTTTTTTTAATGAAAGGTCAGTCCTTCTGGTTAATAATGGAAAATAATTTCATTCACGATTGGTGCTATTTTTTAGCACATTATCGATTGTGTGCAGCTTTATTTCACCAATGGCTTCACGAATATTGTCTTTCAAAACGTCAATTGTCTCCTGCTTGTCGGCGAAACACTCCATAAATAATAGTCCAACGGTGTCAAATCGCAGCTCCGAGGTGGCCAAATGACATCAGCTCTGCGGCTGATAATGCGATCTTCAAAAACAGGGCGAACATCGAGTGTAGCTTCGGCTGTGTGGCACGTAGCGCCGTCCTGTTGAAACCAAATGTTGCTAATATCCTCCTCTTCACTTTTTGTAAACAAAAGTTCGTTCAACATGGCCCCATAATGATCGCCATTCATTGTAACTGCCATTCCCTACTCATTTTTTGAATAAAAATGGCCCAATTTTGCCTCTGGACCAAAATTCGCACGAAACAGTGACTCGTCTTTGGTGTATCGGCTCTTCAATGTATGAGTGCAGGTTTATCGATGACGATGCCTGTTTCTTTCACTTTTTTCACAATATAACGAACATACGGAGCTGACGGTGCTTCTCATCTTCCAAAATCCGTACGCAATTTTCGCCACATTCTGCAACATTACCATGATTTTCAAAGTAATGTCGCAATATTTGCCAGCGTTGTTCAAGCGTATACACAACCATATTCGTTTAGTGGAAGGATAAAACCAATAATGTGTCAAATCAGACATGAGCTAAGCGTTACCATTCACGAAATAATCACGAGTTGAAAAAAAAATTTGATGGCGGACCCTTTACATGGGGTTGTAACGGGTGATGTTTTAGCTGGTTTGGTTTTGGCAACACTGGTTTTGACAGCTGACGTGTGTTTAGTACCTTGTGTCACTGTCAAACAGCTTCAGTTTGGTTTGCAATTTAACCATGGATCGTCTAACAAATGAACAACGCTTACAAATTATTGAATTCGTGCTCGGTTCGAAATGTTCATCGCGCGCTGCTTCCATTTTATGGTCGGCATTCTCGACCTTCTGAGCAGTCTATTCGGAAGATTGTGACCAAATTTCGCACCAAATTTACTTTTTTGGACATCAAACCACCAACACGTTTACGTACTGTGCGTAGTGTATCAGCCGTATCAGCTAGTGTGACAGAAGACCGCGAAATGTCGATTCGGCGCCGTTCCCAGCAGTTCGGCCTTTGTTACAGCACTACGTGGAAAATTTTGCGGAAGGATTTGGGCGTAAAGCCTGTTAAGATACAGCTGGTGCAAGAACTAAAGCCAGACGACCTACCACAACGCCGAATTTTTGGTGAATGGGCTCTTGGAAAGCTGGCCGAGGATCCGCTTTTTTATCGAAAAATTGTGTTCAGCGATGAGGCTCATTTTTGGTTGAATGGGTACGTAAATAAGCAAAATTGCCGCATTTGGAGTGAAGATCAGCCCGAAGCATTGCCACAGCTACCAATGCATCCCAAAAAAGCCAGTGTTTGGTGCGGTTTATGGGCCGGCGGCATTATTGGGCCATATTTCTTCAAAGATGATGCGAATCGCAGCGTTACTGTCAATGGTGAACGCTACCGAGCGATGATAACAAACTTTTTTTGCCCGAAATGCAAGTTCTTGACTTGCATGATATGTGGTTTCAACAAGACGGTGCCACATGGCACACAGCACGCGAAACAATGGCGCAATTGCGAGGCGAGTTTGGTGAACAGTTAATTTCACGTTTCGGGCCGGTCAATTGGCGGCCCAGATCGTGCGATTTGACACCATTAGACTATTTTTTGTGGGGGTATGTCAAGGCTAATGTCTATAGGGACAAGCCCGCTTCGATTGACGCACTGGCAGCCAACATCCATGCATTCATTCGTGAGATACCGGCTGATATGTGTGAAAGGTCATTAATAATGGAAAATAATTTCATTCGCGATCGGTGCTATTTTTAGCAGATGATCGATTGTGTGCAGCTTTATTTCACCAATGGCTTCACGAATATTGTCTTTCAAAACGTCAATTGTCTCCTGCTTGTCGGCGAAACACTCCATAAATAATAGTCCAACGGTGTCAAATCGCAGCTCCGAGGTGGCCAAATGACATCAGCTCTGCGGCTGATAATGCGATCTTCAAAAACAGGGCGAACATCGAGTGTAGCTTCGGCTGTGTGGCACGTAGCGCCGTCCTGTTGAAACCAAATGTTGCTAATATCCTCCTCTTCACTTTTTTAAACAAAAATTCGTTCAACATGGCCCCATAATGATCGCCATTCATTGTAACTGCCATTCCCTACTCATTTTTGATATGTGGTTTCAACAAGACGGTGCCACATGCCACACAGCACGCGAAACAATGGCGCAATTGCGAGGCGAGTTTGGTGAACAGTTAATTTCACGTTTCGGGCCGGTCAATTGGCGGCCCAGATCGTGCGATTTGACACCATTAGACTATTTTTTGTGGGGGTATGTCAAGGCTAATGTCTATAGGGACAAGCCCGCTTCGATTGACGCACTGGCAGCCAACATCCATGCATTCATTCGTGAGATACCGGCTGATATGTGTGAAAGATTATGCAAAAATTGGACTCAGCGGATGGGCTACCTGAGACGCAGCCGCGGTCAACATTTGCATGAAATTATCTTTAAACATTAAATTGCAAGGTTCAAACTATCGATTCAAATAAGTATTTCATTCATTTTTTTCGAATTGTTTGTGTTTTAAAAAAAAAAATCTAAACCTTTAAAAAAATCACCGTTCATATCAGCAAAACACACCGAAAACAAAAAATCCGAGACAAAATGTCAGCACCTAAGTTTTTACACCGTTTTATAAAAAAAAACACACCACGGTGAACAAAACCAAAAAACAAAAACAGAAATCGACAAAAAAACCTGTCAGTTGTTTCCCTCTGAATCGAACAGGTTTTAGAATCCCGTAGAAGTTCGACACAGATATTGCGGTTCGTTCTTTTTGCACACTAAATGCGCCCCTGTATTTTTATTTTCCTTTTTTTCATTCAATCATGTTGTTTTCTGCTGAACAAACGCAATAAAAACAAGCCAAGAAAAAAAAAACTGTATTGAAAAGAATCTTCTGCCTCCAAGAAGTGCAATTATTCATGATGATGATTACGCACACACGAGGGATACTTAGCTCTTATTTATTTTGTTTGTTTCACAAGAAGTGTATTTTTTTTTTTTGATGTTCCAAGAATAAAGATGTTTGAGGAGATTTTTCATTTTAATATCTGTCTGTCTTTTTTATATCTTCGATGCAATTTTTGGAATTTATGTGTTCATTCGAATTTGAAAACGAACTGATTTGAGGTCATTGACAAAATTTGTGAAGCTTGACTTTAAGATTCAGAGTTTTCTCTTTAAAAAAAATTAACATTTCATTTGTCCCATGATGCGTCACGTGCTTAACCATCACCATCAAATTTCTCTTTAATTTGTCAACAAATTTTAATTGTATTTCCGAGTAAAATAAATTTTAAATTCCCGAATTTTCGAGTTCCGGTGATAAAGGATTTCTCAAAAATTGTGTTTTTAGAAAACGCCCTTAAACGGAAAATTCCAATACAGTTGCTAATTTCTAAGGAGTCTATGCGAACCTAATTGTTGTTCAAAATAAATGTGTCAAGTTAAACTGTCAATTTAATTGGGTCCTTGAACTGTTTTTTCTGGTTTCACACAATGAAAATTGTGTGTCTGAATGTAAACACTAAAAGATAATTTATGCCAACACAAGTCTTTCAACCGCAGGCATTTTCGCTTCGTGGAAAAAGTTCACTCGAAAACAAACATTTCCGACAGCAAAATCGATGAAATTGATGAGATGAAGAATCGAGATAATTTACTACTCAAAATTGGAAATGGAATTCGGGGCATTCACAGAATTTTAATTAAAGTTCGGAATACGATTAACATACATGCATATTTTTAATCAAATTAAATGCACTGGTTGGGGTGAACCTGCTTCTGTACCATAAAAAATTACTTGCAATGAAGACATGAAGACATTCAGGGAAAGAAGTGGAATTGCTGAATTCATTTTGCAATTTCTTTCCATCGTTATGGTATCAAAATCTCGCGTTCGGAAATTGTAAAGAAATTAAGAAAAACTACCAAGCTTGGTTTATTGATACAATTCGCATTTCTTACTAAACTGCTTACAAGGACATGGTACTTATTGTACAAATAAGAATTTTGATTTTGATTTAAGGTGGCGCTGCAGTCCGGGTTGGACTTGGGCCTCAACCAAAAACTTTTCCAGCTAGCTCGATCCCTAGCTAGCTGTCTCCAGTTTCGCACGCCAAGTTGGTTGAGATCGTCTTCAACTTGCGCGCTCCACCTGAGCCTCTTCTCTCTGGGTGGATTCGAAGACTTCACGGCCGGATTATGGTGTCTATCCTCTCCACGTGACCAAGCGATTTGAATCTTTGGACTTTCACTCTTTTAGCTAGTCAGTGTCGCTGTACAGCCCGTATAGTTCGTCGTTACTCGTTAAATCTTCCCCTTCATTTCCCGTTTATGCAGACAGGAGCACAGATCTTCCGTAGAACTTTTCTCTCGAACCGGCCTAGGGCGCTCTCATCCGTTTTTGACAGGATCCATGCTTCTACACCATATGCAGGACAGGGATGATGAGGGTCCTATAGAGCGTCACCTTAGTTGTTCGGGAGAGGGCTTTACTACTCAATTGCTTTCTAAGCCCGTAGAAACAGCGATTAGCAAGAGTTATTCTTCGTCTGATCTCGGCGTTGATGTCGTCGTCCGTGTTGATAGCGGAAGCAAGGTATACAAAGTCCCTAACTACCTCGAAATTATATGCGGCTATCGTGAAGTTTTGTCCAAGACGTCGATGTTGGGTGTCCTTTCTCGATGACAGCATATACTTTGTTTTGCCTTCATTGACCGCTAAAACCATTTTTTCAGCCTCTGTCTGTAGACTTACAAAAGCACTGTTGACATCACGCTGCGTTCTCCCAATGATATCAATGTCATCAGCTTACGCGAGTAGTTGCACAGACTTCTGGAAGATAGTCCCTCTAGTGTCTAGTGTTGGCTTAGGAGTTCTGCACTATTCGTTCCAATATGATGTGAAAGAAGTCTCATGTCAGTGCATCACCGGTCTAGAGCCGTTTTTGACATCGAAGGCGTCGGTGAGGTCGTTACCGACTTTAATGGAGCAGCGCGATTTCTCCATTTACATCCTACTCAGACGATTGAGTCATGTAGGGATGTCAAAACTGGACATGGCTTTATACAGTTCTTCTCTTTAGATCCTGTCATACGCGGCCTTAAAATCGATAAAAAGATAGTAGGTGTCGATTTTGAGTTCTTGTGCTTTTTCCAGGATCTGCCGTAATGTGAATATTTGATCGATGGTGGACTTCCTGATCTTAGGCCACACTGATATGGACCTATCAGTTTGTTGACAAACGGCTTCGTTCACATGTACTGCAGAAAAGATCTTATAGGCGATGTTTAGGAGGCTGATCTCTCGTAGTTGGTGCAGTTTAGAGGGTCTGCTTTGTTCAAGATTGGGTAAACAATGCTGAGGTTCCATTCATCGGGCATGCTCTCTTCCGACCATGTTTTTAGTAGAAATCTATGTTTTATTCAGGGATTTAATATGCATAAATATTTTTCGAAAATGTTTGTTAAGTTAAAGAGAAATAATTATCTTTAAACTCAGTTTCCATTGAAACACATTTTTTAATAATTTTTTGGTTCACAGTAAAAACTTAGCGGACTTAACCGAACCACACATAGATATGAGATTCCATAATTATAATCACCGAAATTCCAAGTTTTTAAATGAAAGTCCAAATTGAATTCTTTGGAAACATTCTTCACGATTAGTGTCAATAAAGTTATAAAATTCTGTTTGCTGATAATAATTTTTTAGGTCTCCAAAACGTTTGAAACCAAATGAATCATTGCTTCATCAGCTGACGGATTTTCGTCACAAATTTATTAATTTCGACGACTATTGTGTTGCACAACACTTAACGGTAGGTATTACGCATTGTAATGAAATTTAAGTTGTTGTAGTAAAATAATCTTTAAGATTATCAAACACTAAGTATAAAATGACGAAGGTGAAATTTCATTCCGATAGCAACAAATTGGCAGTGATTTTGTTCACAATTTAGAATTCAATGTTGAAATGAGTCATAGAAATGGCGTTACAAATTTTGAGATAATGATTCACCCAATAGCTGAAATATCAATTTCATGATTTCCCAGAAATGTGTTTGGAATGAGAAAACTTGATACAATTTTAAAAGTATCCTTAATGCTGCTTACCTACTTACTGATCTTTCTTTGATTAACAAACGAATCGAATTTTTGTCTTGAGTTTTTGTACGTCTACTTGTCTGTCCTAAGGCCTTAACCCTCGAAATCCGAAATCGTGGAAATTTGTGGTTCCGAAATTCCTACTTCCTTGGAACCTCATTCTTCAAACTAAGTACTAAGATGAATGAACTTCTGCAGAACTTTTATGATGTTTGCCCCCTCATCAATTATGAATAAAACGAAATTCACTTGAAAATACTAAGCTCATAACCTCTCATGGTTTATTGTCCAACAAATACTAAAGAAAATCTTCAACAACAACATTAACAAAACCTAAACAAACAATAGTGTGTCCGTAGCTTAGTGGTTAGGTGCGTTGGCTGCTAAGCAGAACGTCGTGGGTTCGAATCCTACTCAGGCCCAAAGTTTTTATTTCATCTATCACGGACACTGCCTCTTGCGAAGAACTGACAAAACTTCCAAGAGTATCATCTGTCATGAAAAAGTGCTTCTCAACCTTGCCGTTCGGAATCGGCTTTAAATTGTAGGTCCCCTCAATTCTTCACACGCACCCAGAGAATTGTTGATGAGAGTAAGCCACTTAGGCCTTGGCTCTTCAAGAGCTGTCGCGCCACTCTATTTTTATTTTATTTAAACAAACAATAAAACACCGAGTACACACCCCCCATTTGAAAACGTAATGAACAAACCCAGCGAAGAAAAAACAAAAAATGCCCAACCCACATTTTAGCTATTAATTTACATATATACAATCAATGACGACATCGCGCTTCAATTTATAATTTCGTGATCGAATCATGACATTCCACAACATTTGCGTGTCCAAGCAGAATTTAGATAGTAATTTGCGCTTTAAGAACAATGCCGTCATCACCGCCCATGATTTGTATCTCTGCTGACTGAATGGGTCTCGATAATCATGGTCAAAGACGGATAAGCTGTTAAAGGCGCATGGATATACCTAATTTGACAAATGCCAGAATTTAAAAATTCCAAAAGTTATCAGAAATGTGTCTTTTTGGTAATACATTTTCTGAGAAGCGATAATTTGGTCAGAAACCATAAGTAAATTCTTGGTAAAAAAAAACCGAGCGTTTTCATGTTATTACTGTTGTGGCTTACAATTCAAAGAAAGGGAACAATATTTTGTTAAGAATTTCTGTTAATTTTGAATTTCTTCGTAATTGTTTGTTCAACCTTGACACTTCTTAATTTAAATTCAATTTATAATTTAATGTTTATCACATGTTAACATACACTTTCAATGTTGACTTTGTCTTAAATTTGATTTCCCGCGGATACAAGTGCTTTTCATTCCCTCAAAATCCCCGTCGATAATTAAATTTCACTTCATCCGGTTAGGGCACCGGAAAAGATCAACCAAAATAACGTTTAAAGTGACTCATTCACAGGCATATCGGAAGTCGGATGCAATCTGAAATGTAATTCACAATAGTAGGTGAGTAAATGAGGCTTCGACTTAAAGCCGTTTCATTAGTATTTTTATTTACCCTACAAAATTGAGTGTAGGTGCAATGAAAATGTGTAATTAGTGTAAAAATAATTTATTATTGCTTTTTTTTCTCAACATTCTCTTAAGACTCTTCCTTTTTAATGCTGTAATCAAAATTCAACTCTGACACAATTTTAATTACATTTTCTAAGAATTCATTATTTTCATGATGCATCTTTGTCTTTCAAGCAAAATTGAAAAAGTATGAAGAAAGAACAATTTCGTAGAAAATATAAATTTTGCGTTGAGTTGGTTGGTGGTAGAGAGAAATGAAGACAAAATCCAATTATTTTTAAGAAATTTTAATCAATCCACAAGGTTTACCTACTTCTTGCCTCGAAGTTTGGATTTGTCTTTGATGCGAGTTTCGAAATTTAAAATTCACTCTATGGAAATTCATGAAATTAATATTAAAAAAACATTAAAAATGTTTTTTGTCATTCACAGTCACAGCTATTCTGTGTCAACCGTCACACGCAATGACGAGTTTTTTTTTTTCATTTCTACAAAAAAAACAACAATCGGCATATTTGGCATTCATACATCAATGGCGGCGTAATTAATTTTTTTTTTTTTGCGTAAATCGAGGGCAACGATGGGGTAAGATAAAAAAAACAACAAAGCGTGTATGTACTTGTTTTTCGTAGAATTTTGTTATTTGTTTACAGAGAATAAGTTTATTACTTTTACTTGAAAACTGAATAAAGTTGTTTACTGTTTTGAATACATTGCGTCTTAGCCACCAAAAAAGGCAATGTGTACGTATACTAAGGTAGCAAGTGGCGTGAAATACCTTTGCATATGAAGTTGAATTAAAAAAAAAAAAAAATATTTAAGTACCAAAATTTGTAGTTAAATTTGATATATTTGACTTTTTTAAAAAATCTCAATTAAAACAATTTCTCTGCTTTTAATTGTCAGTTCGATAGTCAACTCAAGATAAGTTAGGTTAGGGCTGACATTTGATGTAGTTATTTGCACAAAGCGACTTGTTTAACACCGTTTGTTATTATTATTATTATCATTTATTTCAATGTAATCAAGGGGCACGGTAATACCCAGCCAAGTTGTCTAGCAACTTTGGCACTAAACTCTTACTTCTATACCAAAGAAGCCAAAAGTTTCAAACTCACATTATTTGTTAAGCTAGTCAAGAAGAAGTACCTCAGTACATTTCAGATATTTAGCATAAGTAGTTTCTAAGATACAATGTCCAAAAATCACGAAAACACTGCACTGACGAAGATCCAAAAATGGCACTTCCCGTTGTCCTAGAAACTTGAAACTTGGCACAGGATAGTAGTGGACATAAGGAACATTTGAAATTTTTCAATCAGGAGGTGTGGTGGCCGCCTACTTTTACATTATTAGTTTAAATTATATGAGCTCTTGGAGTACAGTAGAATCATGAAATTTGGCATACAAGTACTACGTGGAATAGAACAAATAAAATATAAAAATTATGATTTTCAACTGAGGGGACGAGGTTACCACCCATTTAAAAACATTTTTTTTAAGTATATATGGGGCACCTTTGATCATCGTAATATTGTAATTTGGCAAACTAGCAGATCTGCCTGGCAATACAAAAAAATAAAATTCATTTTTAGATTTTTAATTTTATTAACGTAACCAGGGTCCACATCAGTTTGCGTTTATTAGGCATGGTTGCAATTTTATTTCTTATTGTTCGGTGTTATTATCTGGGTACTTAATCGATTTTAGGACAGATATACTATCGGAGTAAAAATTTGCCACTGTATTCAGTAGATCTCCTTAGTGCCCGGAGAATTGCAAACGCTTCAGTCGTGAAGATTTTCCATTGTAACGGTAAACGATGTATGGTGTTGCGATTTGGATCCATCCGTAAACAAAAATTTCCCAGCATTATTTTTGAGTTCAGATGAGATTTCTGAATATATAAGGAGCGGTATAGCGTATAGGGCGTTGTTGGTATTTATTTTCTTATAAAAATGCTAAAGTCATCAAAATGCAATCGGGGTTTATATGCCATGGTGGGCAACTCAATTGGTGGCTATGAGGTTTTTTTTAAAGGAAGTTGCATTTCTTGAGCTTTGTCAAGTATTTCGCTGATTGAAGATGGTATCCTTTTCTTGCATTTGTGTGTAAGGAATAATGTCCTTATCAATTACGGAGGTTTTTAAAACACCAACTTCGCAACTATTCTTGATATTACTTCTCTGTACCGTTCCTCTATCGTTGGTAGGCCGGCTTCCTTGCTGCTTGATGGTATTTTGGCTCGATAGCTTTGAGGGTGGTTTATGGGGAACTGCCGTTAATATTAGACCATAGTCAATTTTACTTGTAGTGTCCGTAGCTTAGTGTTTAGGTGCGTTGTTGGCTGCTAAGTAGAACATCTTGGGTTCGAGTCCTTCTCGTGCCCAAAGTTTTTATTTCATCTTTCACGGGCACTGCCTCTTGCGAAGAACTGACAAAACTTCCAAGAGTATCAATCTGTCATGAAAAAGTGCTTCTCAACTTTGCCGTTCGGAATCGGCGTTAAATTGTAGGTCCACTCAATTCTTCACACGCACCCAGAGAATTGTTGATGAGAGTTAGCCACTTAGGCCTTGGCTCTTCAAGAGCTGTCGCGCCACTCTATTTATTTATTTAGTCAATTTTTCTTAAGATTAATATTTTTGTGATATATGATTACGTATTTCACCATTAGTTCTACATTAATTTTACAATCAGATGATATTTAATAATCTTATGCCAATTACTGGCGGAATCCGTCAGCAAAATTTTAATTGATAAAAAAAAAGAACGAGTCAACACATCAAACGTCTTAAATCCCACAAGAACTTAATTAGTTTGATGTCGAAAGAAAATTTATTGATCTTTGGAATTCTTCTTTGAAATTAGAAATGCAAATTCAACATTGTGATGGCTTTTTTTATCTCTCCTCAGCTGTGGGGCATTCACCGATGTGTTTTTTTTTATTTTATCGATTGGCTTATGCAGGAACGACAAAGTTTTTGTTTTGATTACTTTGTAGTTTTTTTTTCGTAATGTATTTATTTAAGGTTTACAAACTTTGTGACCTTTGTACAAGCAATGAAATCCATGAGAACCCCTAAATTAAGATTTGTGGTTTTCGATCACAAAACGAGGAAAAAACAAGCTTTGGAAACATTTTAATCGACTTTTTGGGTTTTTGTTTTTGTGTGACTTAATCTCTAGTTCGTTTCTATTCTGTTTCAGCTTTGTTTCTTAAAGTATTGTGGGATAAAATGATAGGATAGTAGTGTTTACACATTTAATCCCAATAGTTTGCTTTTGTTGAGGTTAATTTGAAACATAAAAATATAGTAGTGAATAAATTATAGGAATAGGTATTTTACATTTGTTGGAGAGGATGGTTTTATGTTATTTATTTTGTTTTTCTCAAAGAACTTATGTCCGCTTTAAATAATTTTCCTTGTTTTCATTCGTCCACAAACAAAATATTTTAGTGAATAACAAAATTATAAATCAAAGAAGTGTGTTCTGTTGAAAGTTTGCCAACATTTTTTTAAAGGACATTGTTAATGAAAACATATTTAATCTCAAGAACAACTTATGAAATTTGTTTCCTACGCAGAAAAATGCGATTTCATAACACGAAAAAATAGAAAAACAGCTTTTTGGGCAATTTTCTGACGTTTTCTTGTTTTTTTTTGCCATTTTCAATTTAAGAATTGTCTTGTCTGAGAACTAATGCTATTTTAGATATGTAGGTACTTAGGTAGGTATGTTAGCATTCAGAAACGTAAGGAAAAAACTGTTCGGCACCAGTATCCGGACAGACCCCAGTGTCCGGACGATTTTGCACTTAATAAGGAATAAAAGAAAAAATAAACAATGAATTTGCAAAAAAAAAACTACAAAATACAGAATGAGTTTCAACCGATCGAATGCATAATGGAAAAGTTATGGGTCGTTTAAGCAGCAGCCGCTGCTGTTGTTGTTTTGTTTTTAGCAAAAAAATAGTGACAAGTGGAAAAATATACTGAGAATAGTTGATATTATGAGAACTTGTAAACGAGTTTGTATAAAATTAAAAAAAAAACTTTAAAAATTGTATCACCATTATTAATTACTTCTGAAATCAATCTGGTGTAAATCGATCGTGAAATATCTGCAGCTGAAACTCAAACATGAGAATAATAAAACCAGTTTCTTCCCTCCACCACCACTTTATGTTAAAGTAGGTTCAAAATCGTCCGGATACTTTGTTTTCATCGTCCGGACACTGGTCTCGATATTTAGCTATTTTATATTTCGTCTAAAATAACAATAACTAGGCAATAATTTTTAAATTAATTTGATGCCAATCAAGTAGGAAATAATTTATCAATGCAGAAAATTAATTGCTCTATAATTCAACACTTATGAGAAAAAAGATATTGAGTTTTTAAGTGGAACTGTCCGGAGTCCATTTAAGTTCGTCCGGAGACTTCATTTATAGAATTCATCCTTATAAATTAATGCTTAAAGGTACTTTAGATTCATTCGTACACAAAACTACTGAGAAATGTCTACAGCCTTAGCAAACAATTTAGATTTGAATGAAACCCTAATAGAAATAAAGATATTTACATTGAAAGTAAAAAAAAAAGCTATTTGTCCGGCGACATCTTTTCAAAACATGCCAAAAATTCACAAAAAACTGCTCAACAAAATGAAAAGAAAACATTGAAGATGCCAATTACTCGGAACACCAATGTCATTTCGTTAATTTTTCCTAGAAACGTTCATGTATCATGGCACCCCGACTTCAACTACATTTTTCATATAAAACCTTCCCTAAAGATGACAAAAAAAAAAATTGCAATACAATAGTCTGTTATTATTCACATTCACAAAGAAAACACCACTCTTGAATTGAAGCCTATAAGAAATTCAATAACACCATCTGTCCTTCAGTCCAGCTGTCACATTTTTCTCTCATTTATTTTCTGTTGTTCATGTTTCTTGTTTGAAATGCGCCTTTGAACTCAAAAAAGGTCACAAGCCACCCATGAAATTCTCACTATTCAGCTGCTGCCAACAAACATTTTTTGTTCAGATCTCCCTCCTGTGTTTCGATCGGTAGATAGGTACCCTTATACATCCCGCTAGACAGCTACTTGAATAATAATAAAATCATCCGAAAATTGCCAATTCTTGAAAATCTATTTGCACAATCTCACCTTGTCCGTGTGTGCATTAATTTATTATAGGCAAATTCGAATTTCTTTACAACTCTCTTGCACAGTAGTAGCTTATCCGTAAACCCATTCATTAAAATTCCAATAATTATGTTGCTTTACCTGTTCGGAATTCAAATCAATTCATCTCTAGATACTTCACACATAGCTATATCTATTTTTGTATAAAATGCCTAACGTGATAATTCTATCTCCGGCTTTGTAGTTTTTCCGCTATTTACTGAAAAAGGTGTACCTACATCGGCTCTATGACCTACCTGTGATATTCTGGGAATCACCACGGGGACGGACTACAAAAGGAAAATAAAGAGGAAAAAAAAAACAATGGATGAATAATTAAGTTTGACATCACTCATCGATTTCTGTATATTTATGAGTGTATGTGTAAACTCTGAATTTCTAAATTTAGTACCTAACTATTCAAAAATAGGACAATTATTATTAATTATTGCATGTTTACACTAAAAACCGCAAATTCACCTCGAAAGCCCATGAGACATGACAATGTGGTGAATCATTCACAGCAACTGTCACATGCCTGTCATTGCGACAATAGCGATCTGCCCGAAAGTCAACCTGTCTGGTCTAGACGTTGAATTGCGAGGTAATCGGTATTCTTTTTTTCTCGCAAATGCCCCCTTTTCCTTGCTTCAACAAAAAACAGCGGCATGTGACATGTGGTACTTGTAACTCCATCTGTCGGTTAAAACAAAAACCACAGTTTGGCATGAATCACATTTCTTACAGTTTGCGGACTTGAAATTTTGTACAGTTTTTGCAATTGTGACATCACTTGAGAATTATATGGAGCATTGGCGTGCACAGATGTGTCACAATAAATCTAATACAACGACTATAGACAGACAGAGAGAAAGCAAATAAAAACACAAACGTGATGTACTCATATTAAAGAGATCCCCAAACGGTCCGATTGCGATTGCATTGAATAATTGTTCGCCGCTTTTTCATTTTTATTTCTACTTCAATCTACACCATTCGTTCGTTATAGCCTCTATAGTTAGCCAGACCTTGGTCAACAATCTCCGTATCTCACCAACAGTCTGCGTCTGACAGTCTATATAACTTGACAGAAACCCATACACACTCATATTCCAACCAACACAAAGAAAGATAAAACAATTTTGTGCTTGTTTCAGCTTGTCTTTTTGGTTGACTACAACTGGGAAGAGCCCCAGTCAAGTCAGTCTATCGCATATCGTTGAGTCGACAAGACATCCAACTCTCCTGCAGTCAAGTTGATAAAAACCCAAATAAAGTTCGCCTGAAAGGTGTATATCTCTGTTAAATTGTATATTTTTTTTTCGTTCGTTCGTTCTCATTCTCCTCCGTCGTCGTGTCGTTGGCTATACTTGGCTGTCACACTATAACGATTCGTGGAAAAATATTTTAACGAAATTCATTTTTAAACGGAACTGATCGTGAGCGGTGGAAATTTCTGAGAATCAAGGTGTGTTTGTGTGTGTTATATTTTTTGTATCAATGCAAAGGAATAAATGTATGAGTTTGGGATCATTTTTTGGATTGTTTTCCAAGAATTAGATGTCAAAATGTTATGATAAAATTTAGTTATTGAGAAAAGAAATGGAAACCTAGATTCAATTATTAAAATAACGAAGAAAAAATCGTTCAGTGTATCTCTCTGTGTACATGGCCCCATTTTGGCTTGCATCTTTTGTTTTGTTGAATTTTCTAGAAAAATGAAATAAATACCTATCTATGTGCGTGTTGGAAAAAATAGTGAAAAAAACTGTTTTCTATTTGCACCTGCCATTCGGATTGGATTATACAAAAGCCTCGAAAACTAAACCTTGGATTATGATTCTAATCGTTTACACAAATGGATATAAAAACAAACAACACTCTTTTTTTTAGTCGAATGAGGTCTCAGTTAGAAGTGATAGGATGTTTTGATTGAAACAGCTACCTAATTATTTTTATAGTATCGGTGGCATTGATGGACAATTTAGATCATCGATAGCAACAATAACGGGTTTTGTTTTCAAGTTTAGATCTGTATCAAGTTAATAACAAACAAATTTTGTTTAATGAACCAAAAAACTTGTTGACTGACGAAATTTGCTGCCTTTCTTTTAATTCATAAATGTTGACATTCAAGGACCACATTTCACTTGAATTTAAATTAAGTTTCTTTGTGAAGTGGAAGTGGCGCCCAACTCAAAACTCTTTCACTTTGCACAAAGTTCATTGGAATAACGTTCGTGACTTTCTTCTTCTTCGTTTGATAAATGTGCAAATTTTTGAGGAGGGAACTCCTGCCACAAGCCACAAAACTATCTTCGTGTCGATAATAAATAAAATATCACAAAGATTAGATTTATTGCGACTGTCAAAGTCGAAAATAATACTAATACGAAGATTTTTATCTTACGAAATCAGTTTCGGATGCGTAAACAAGCGAAAATAACAAAAAAAAAAAGCACAAAACAAACAATTTATACAAAAAATATACTATAAACATTTGCATACATGTATTTATTCATAAGAACCAAGCACGTTTGTTTATATAAAATCCATTAGATTGTGCTTCTTCTTGTTAATGCTTTAAAAAGAGAAGAAAACAGGTCGCAACCAGCTTTGATAAATTTACTTAGAAATTATTGTTATCTTTCTATTGAAGTGACGTAATTTAAAAGACGTTTTATTTATTGCATTTTTTTTCCTAGAATCGACAAAATTGCAAAATAATAATCAATACAAATTTTGTTCGATAAAAGTGATTTCTTGGAATCAAGTTATTCAATTTGAGTTGTTTTTTTGCCTTCTATTTCTTTTTTGTTGCCGAGAATGAAAGCAAAAAAAGTCCTATTTTTACATGAAAATTGTCTGCAAGCGTCAGCAAAACTTTCCCCCTATCAGATCTAATAAAAATATGGAATTTAATTGAATTATTTTCGATGCATTTTGGCGAATAGCTCGAAGAATGTTATTGAAGCTTCTGTCAAAGTTTAAAGCAATACATTCTATTTTTTTTTTAACTCAATCATTTAATTTAATAATTTTGTCATAAATAAATCAAACAAACGAAAGGTTGTTGTTGCTTTCAAATGAGATGCTCATGTCAATGTCCAATTTGTCAGCCTTTGTCAAACCTTAAATCTCCTCATTTTACATTTCATTTGCTTGTTACTTTGCATTTGTCTATTTAACTCAGTACATACTTCAATTTATTTAAACAGACAAACCTTCAATTATGTCAACCACTGACTTTGACAGTTCTGTTGGGTTATGTTTTCTGAATGACATTTTAAAAAGTGAAATTTTCTTGAGATATTTTTGTTTCTTTTTGTTCTGTTATCATTCCTTGGACATTCTTTAGTTAATAGCTGTCAATCGAAATTCTATCGCTGACGTCTTAAGGACAGGACACAGTAGGTCTGTTCGTTTACTCCCTAAAACTGCCCAAAACTGCCAAAAATCCCACGAACGAAAACTTTTACTGCCACTTATTGTAAAATCTGTCACTTTTGAAGGAGAAAAATGTTTCCCCTTTCTGCCGATTTTAGACACAAAAATTTCTTGTGGCAATTGTGTAAGTTGTGTCAACATTTTTTTTTTTCTATTATTTTTGACATTTCATCGTGATCATGTTTTGTACTTGCTCACAAAAAAAGTGACATTTAAAAAGTGAGAGAATTTTGTGTTCAACACGTTCTTTTACTTTTGTGCAAATTTTTTTTTTCTGAGAAATTTATCCCCTCCTCGAAATTTGACAGTTTTTACACAAACTGCCCAAAAATTAAAAGAACTGACCTAGTAATTCAAATAATAAAAATCTACTCTTGACGTTTGTATAGATTGTCGATTGATAGTCTTGGGTATGTGTGCTCTAGACTTGCCGTATTCCTGTATTTTTTAGCATATCTACCTACATTTACTAGCCTCATGCCGAAATAAATTTTCTTTATAAGGTTTGTTTGTTTAAAGCTCCGTCTCTCCTTATCACACAACTTTTATGCAGATAATCAAATTAACAACAAATTTCCTTTTCAAAATTGCACAAAACCTCTATTGGCTCGACTTTCTATTTTAGAGGCTTCTGAATTTGGAGAACAAAATGGTCTCAATCAATAGATTTAGTAAAGCACAAATTTAGTGTTTTTTATTTCTATTTTTAATTAATTCAATAAAATCGCATTTTTTGCACAAATTTCACGAGTAAATGTCATTTTTAGCACCGGCAGACTGCGTATATTTATGGGATTTCTTCGGGTCGGGAATAAATACATTTACATTTAAAATACATTTCCTCATGATAAATTTATAATATTAATTTATCGACCGAAATTTTTTACCATCAATCCAAATTCTAACATTGGGCAAAATATTACTCATCTGCCAACACTAACATTCTTCAACCTGAAGTTCTTTCCTCACTATTTGACAGGTTAAACAAAAAACAAACAAGAAAACACGAAATTCTAACCTCAATAAGCCTTTATAGGAAAGTGGCCCCCTTCTCTTATTTCTTTTTCATATATTAACAGTGTTTTTTTTTTTTCACTTCTTAGATACCAGCACAGTAATCAAGTGCGAATAAAACGCTCAAAACTCACTTCAACTGTCAAATTCAATTTGCATCATAATTGTTACATGAAACGTTGCAAGAGTGGACCCGAGGGTTGCGTCTCGGATTTAAAAAAAAAAATAGCAAATAATTCAACCTAAGAGAGCTCATAACTCAGTTCATTAGAATCGCGTAGCAAAATAATTCTTCTTATCGTCACTAGCGCTGTCTTCATTTCAATAGTTGAAAGTTCTATCGCCGGCACACCTGTCATTTTTTTACTGGCCTTTCTATCGACTGCACAAGTGCACACTGCAATCCAAATTGTTGTTGTTCGTCAAGGAAAATTTTGGTGTGCTGGCTACTGAGTAGTGAAAAAAAAAACATGGCTATTGTTAACGTACCAGTTGTAATGCTACTAAACTGTCATACTTTTAAACAAAACTCTTCCTGTCACCACTTTTCATGCACATTTTTGTAATTCCCCACAGTACCTAACTTAATTTAAAGCACCATTCTGGACAATTATTAATTTCTCTTCAACCTATCCCACTTGTCAAAACATTATTATTTTTAACCGATTTTTATTTATCCGCATCCCACTTCTGACAAAACCTAGTTTCTCGAGAAAAAAAAACAACAACAACAGCTGTTTAAAATTACTTTTCTTTCCTGACAGCGCAATTTAATCATTTTAACCACCCACTTTTAAATAAATCCTCTTACTTTCATAATTTCCCGTTAATCTGTTTACTTTTGAGCTCCTACATTTCACTGATTTGTCACTACGACAGCCTACATTTTTTTTTTTCAATACGTACTTCACCATCTTGTGGTTGGTTGTCTTCATCGTCGTTGTCGCTGTCGTCTTATTTGTTGACAATGGTGGTGTGTGCATAAGCATAACATGTCTTCCAGAGTAGGTGTCAGAGATGTCATCGTAATCGTTTGCCAAAAATAGACTTGCACATTAGTGTTCCCTTATACTTTGGAAATAAAATAAAGATACAAAAAAAATAATGTCTTTTATTTCCGATAAGAGTATTAAATCCCCAACGGAAGTGGTGTCACTGAATTTCATCATCATCAGCCTGTACTGCGTCGGTTGTCGCCTTTTCCTTTTTTCACTCTTTTCAAACAGCCAAATTAACTGGTGATATTTCGCCAATTTTGGAGAATTTCGGTGACGTTGGAGCTTAAACTTTTTTTTTTTTTGGAGATCAATCCATATAAGCCAATCGCCCTCAATAACACAATGTTGTTGTTGTTGTCATTCCAGTGATGAAAATGTGGCCCCCACGTTAATAATGTAGGCATTGTGTTGTTTGCTACCACATGTTTCTGTTTTTTTGTGGTTAATTGATTTCGTTGGTAATTGACATGTTCTATCACGTCTGTCATTATGAATAATAACAGGAAAACAAACCGTTAAATCTGTCACAGAAAATACTAAAATAGAGAGTACAGCGTAAACAAAGATAACCACACAGGAAAATGAATCAATTAGAATTAGCTTATCAATGTGATTTGTCATGGATAGAGAATTATTAAAGTTTGGTAAATCACGACCGGAAGTTCAACCAGTAAATTATTCAATCATGACGTCATACGACTTACAAAGATGCAGTAGAGAGTTTTTTTGATTTGTAATTTTCTGTTTTAATGACAAGTGCTTTTATTGACTTAATAATTCAAGGGGATAAAAATATACTCATGATCGTTTGATTTGATATGATTAGATTTAGATTTTGTTTTGTTCCTTTTTATTTGTGTTCATGGGTTCTCAGTAAATTGTTTGTTTATGAAACACACTGTAAACATTCAAGTGACGTAGATATTAAACAAGAAAACAAGTTGTTGTGTTTTCGTTTATTGACCTTGGAGTTGATTACATTTTGATTGTTTAAACACAAAATTAGATCAACAGGTTGTTTTCGAAAGTATGGTTTACCTATATAAGTGATTTGCAGTTCAATGGAAGCCATTTTGGGGTCAAATTCATTATCTGTCACTTTTTGATTTTTGTTTTCTTGTTTGACTGTGCTCATTTTTATAAGATTCTGTTTTCAGAGCGATGTCTGAAATATGAACATGTCTGATTTATCTCATTTGACAGTTCAGGGATCTGTTGGATTGCTATCTTTTTAAATATCCAAAACTAACTAATGATTTAATAGAAACTAATCAAATGTATTTTCTCTTTTCCTTGCAGATTTTCAAAAGAAATGATTCAAAGCTTACATTGGACAAAACAAACAATAACTCTTCCACATTTTGCAGTTAACGTATCAAACAAGTCTTTATTGACTTCAAGTAAATCTAAATGGGGCACCGTCTTAGTAAAACGACGATAACCGATGTTTCAAACACTTCGGTAAATAATAATGATAAGAAATCCAAACGCTCTTCAATCAACAAAGCCGACAAAAACAACTCCAAAAAAGAATCAAACAATACCTCAGCATTGAGTCTGGTGGAGCCGTCATCATCGGGTCCCACAATCAATGTCATCACTGACTCACAAACATTTTGTTTTGAAACACGCAGTGAATCAAGTTCCTCATCAAACGGTCCAAGACAAATTATTATAAAAATACAACTAGCCAAAATGGAAGCGGGTGAAAACGATCTGACATCACAGTCAGCAGCGGCGACATCATCATCAATATCCTCGGTGACAATAGATGGCAGCACCAGCAGCAGCAGTAGTAGCAGTAGCAATATGGAAAGTAATAATAATTTGAATGTGGAACGTTCGAATATGGCCGTTAATGCGATAAGTTTCCAAAGAAATATTGCATGCGATACAGGAAGTGAGGTTAAGCTTAATAATTTGAATGGCGGCTCGTCGATGATGTTACGTAACAACAATAACAATAATTTTGCGAGTAATTTCACGGCCGTACCGTTTATTGAGGAAAACAATGATGTACAGAATCTGAATATTATGGTGCGACAAGTTGGAAACTGTCAGATTATGAATAATGTCAGTGACAGTAGCAGTAGTAATAATAATAATAACAATGATAGCACAAGTAATCGGAGTAGTACGAGTAGCGGTGAATTTAGTGATGCCATGTCGGAACTGGTACCAGAAGGATTTATGACAGCTGCTGTTTCAGCGACGACGGTGTGCGGTGAAGGTGAGTTTACTTTCATTTTGACATTTCTGGCTTTAGATGAATGTCAAATGTTATTAAAAAAAAACCGTTTCTAATATTCGTTTTTATATTTTTTCAGATTGCAAAAACCACTGTTGTCGGCTAAAGAAATCATCACCCGCACCCGCCTCCTCATCCTCCACCTCCTCCTCCTCATCTGCCTATCCATCCAAATGGATTTACTGCAAAGGCACATGTGTTGATGCACTGAAAAAACTCCGCCCTGGTTGCAGCAAAAAACAAAATCAAATTCCAACATCAAACTCATCATCATCCAATCAGAGATCTGAAATGCAACCGCTGGCGGCTGCATTACCCAACTCGAATACATCAAACAACCATCTGGCGCTTTGGTCGCCCGATGTAATCATCCCATTAGCATCATCACCGCAAATTGTTGTCGTTCAATATCCAACAGCGTCGCAAGTTGTCGCCCTCGGTCCAATTGCAAATCTCGACCAGCATGCAATCAGACTGATGACCGGCGACCTCCCAATACCAACAACGCCCGAATCATCGAGTTCAATGTCGGTCTCACCATGTTCGACAGCGTCATCGGCAGCACTTCCAAATGGCACAACAGTGCACTCGCAAGTCGATTACATGCACTGGCTAGTGCCGGACTTGGAGAAAATTACCAAATCATCATACTACTGGGGCAAAATGGACCGCTACGAGGCTGAAAGACTACTGGAAGGCAAGCCAGAGGGAACATTCTTACTGAGAGATTCAGCTCAGGAGGAATATCTGTTTTCGGTGACATTCAGAAAGTACGGACGTTCCTTGCATGCGCGAATTGAACAATTCAATCATGAATTCAGTTTCGATTGTCATGATCCCGGTGTGTACACAGCGCCAACTGTCACCGGCCTCTTGGAACACTACAAAGATCCAACAATTGTTATGTTCTTCGAACCAATGCTCACATACCCGCTGCATCGCAATAAGACATTCTCACTTCAGCAACTGTGCCGAGCGACTATTGTCAGCCAAACCACATATGACGGTATTTCCGAACTCGAAATTCCCCTGCGATTAAAGGCGTACCTCAAGGAATACCACTACAAACAGCGCGTACGCGTCAAGCCTTTCGATGAAACCTTATACAATTGTGCCTAGTTAAAATGGCCAACAAATCCAACAACAATTGCAACTAAAACCGTTAACAGCATATCAAAAACCAAAAAAACTGCCCCCGGTTTGACAAATGCACTGCACAACATGGCCGCCGATCTGTTCGCGTGCCATTGCAGTTTGCAGATGTAAAAATTTAGAATAATGCCCCCCAGTGATGAAAGTATTTATTAAATTCCATACAAATTTGCTATAGCTTAACCTCTTACAAAAATCCTCTAAAAAAAAGTAGTTTTGTTACTTATTTATTTGTATAAACATAAAAACATAAATATATCTATATATTGAACCAAATCAAAATAGCAGCCTGATTATGGCCAAGTAGGTTAAAACAAGACAAAATAACTGTATTATATTTATAGAAACTAATAGCTATATTTAAGTTAAAAAAAAAAAAAACACAAACATAAAATTGAATGAGAATGGAACGGAAATAGCACAGAAATTTTATGTACCTTCAATCCTACATCAAATGTAAATATTCTTCTTTTGTTTTTGTTGCATTACTTTTAGACTCATTGTTTTTCTTTATTTTTTTTTTTAATTTTAATTAAGTGGCAACCACGCATTATGAATAGACTTTTTTTTATTTTTAAGTTTTGTGCATAAAATAAGTATAAATATATGTAAATTTTGTTTTGGCAGTGCCAAAGTCTTATAATTTATAAGTTAACTGTATTTATTTGGTAGTTGAATATTAAGTAAAAAATATACAATGGAAGTAAAGGAATATTTATAAAATTAAATAAACGTACTATAATCAAAAGTAAATTAAATTATTTATATCTATTAAATATTATAAAATATTGAAAATGAAAATTTAAAGAATGAAGTGAAATCTAGAAGTGGAAACAAACCTATAGTGAAGCGAAAATAGTTAAAAGAAAATATAGATTAAAACTTATATCCACTAAAATCAAAATTTTTGTTGTTTTTATTTCTTTTTCCTCTTATTGTTCGCTCTAGAACTGTCACTTTTGGCCAATCAAATGCTTTAAGAACTTTCAAAGGTGAGGTTAGAATGGCTGTCTAGATGCTGTTAACTCAGGCCCCGATTGGCGTTGTCGTATCATTAGCTGCGTTTTATTATTACGATGATCTGATCCGGCTCAGATCAAGAAAATAAAACAGCTTTCTATCATCAATTTGTTTTTTACTTCAAGTTTGGCAGCTGTTTGTAATTTTTTTCATTCTGACAACTAGATCGGAGCACAGTACACAGAATACAAGGTATTATATTCCCGATTTTTCTTTCCCAATGTTCGCGAATATGTCAATCTTCAGAGCACCTAAATGTCAAAAATAAACGAAAAATGTTGTTGGTTTAGTTATCGGCATGTTCTTTTTGTGCCTTTGCGATATGTCGCACATTTCCAGAGACCTAAATGTCACAAATACAACAAAAATTGTTGTTGGTCTATTCGGATTTCTTTTTTGTGCCTTTTTATCACTTCTGTCCATCATGTGTATTGAGCGGATGCGCAATATAATAACTTATATTCTGATTTGTATTGTGGATCGGAGTTGCCCTACGATAATTTTATAAGTTTGAGTATAGTTTTTGCTATGTAATTGAAAAATATTTCATTACCGGGATACAGGCGGATTGATGAAGTGTGAAAGGTGGCAGCAAGTTTTTATTGAAAAAGATACGCAAGGTTTAACATTGTGTGCGGAAGAAGAGAACTAATTTTTTGGTCACAAAAATTAATCAGTGAAAATAGATTTCAATTTGTTGTTGTTAGAACACCATATACAATTCAAATGATGTGCATCTGGATATTGTGATAATAAAGACGCAGCTATTAATGGACTATTTTCATGTTTGGTATTGTGGTAAGTAATGATGTTATACGCTATTGTGTAATTATCTCACAAATTTCACAGTTCTTTTTTGTATTTGTTCCTGCAACTTGCATAATTATTTGTCTGTGTTTTATTAGCCAGTTCACCTAACAGATCTCCTTAGATCTCATTCTCAAATGTCACTTTACTTAGCAAATATTTGGTGGAACATTATTTCTCAGTTCTCATGAGATAAAATGTTCTTGCAAATTGTTGTACATATGTCAGTCACGTCAAAATAGCTGAGTGAGAAATCGAACCAAAATATTTTCATCTCAGAGATCTCAGAAAAAAATCTCAGTTCTCAGTTGAGAATTTCTTGTTCCACTTAAAAAATCTCTGAGAATCTTTGAGATCTCAGTGAGATGTTGTTTAGGTGGAACTGGCCTAATTTGCACTTGTTTTACAGCTTGTGACCTGGTAAGCTGACGTTGTTGAACGCACGTCAAAGCTGTTTCCTGATTTTCAAATGAAACCGCCATTGCTTAAGTTAATTTAAAGAAAAAATCTAGACGGCAACAAATTGCGTATCGTAGAAAAAACGATATTCCCCAATTTGGCCAGAAGAAAATGTTCTATGTCACAGAATTGCAATTCAAAGAAATCGGAAGTACTTAATATGTTTATACTTATTTTTTAAAGCGTTTTAAAGAACGATTTGAGGCCCTTATTCTGAAGCTTAATTTTCAATGGACCATCCCGGAACAATTATAATAGAAAATATTACTCGCAGGAATATTTTTTGACAATATACCAAAGGCACACCAGGCCTTCAAATACTAGAAACCCATTTTGATGAATAGAGTTCGAGCAGACCTTTCTTTTGATAAATCATTCAATGGATTTTGGAACAATTTTTTGTAGTTCCAAAATTTTAGCCAACGATAATTTTTGAAAATCATGAACGAAATCGTTTTCTCTTAATTTATCATATTTCATAGTTCTCCTGAGCTTTGTGCTGAAACAAAACTCAATTTCTAGCTATGGTTGCCGAGATATTTGCTGCTGAGGATATACTTTCTGTGAGATTACAATAACTTACTTACTTTCGGTGGCGCTACAGTCCCAGGTCGGTCCAGGGCCTCATGCAACAAACGTCTCCAGCCAGCTCGTTTCAGGTCCTCTACCACCTGTGTGCTCCACCTGAGTCGCTGTCTTCCTCTTCTGCGACGTCCTTCCGTTTTGGTGGATTCGAAGACTCCGACGAGTAGGTAGTGGTTCGAGTAGATGTTGGCACCTCGGACTGTGCGGACATCTTGCATGCTAGAGAAGTGTCGTGCGTTGATTGCAATGTGATCAATCTGTTTGACGATTGATTGTTCAGGAGATTTCCATGTCCCCTTGTGGATATCGAGCTGTGAGAATCGCGTACTTGCTTCCAAATTAGCCTAAATCCGTTATTTTCGTGCATCATTTGATATAGGCTACCTGGAAAATTGAGAGATCGGGCGATTTGAAATCGAAGACCGAAATCGCAAGGGCGTTGTTGCCCATTATGGCGGAATGAGTTCAAGTAGAGCTTTCATCACTCGATGCGTTTCGAAGGAATTTAAATTTTTGTCAAAAATTTCAAGTCAGCTTTGAAATTAACTGACGAAATTTCATTTACACAAAACAAAAAGAAAACATGTCTTCAACAACCGAAAACATCCTAAGATTTTCCACAGGATCGTGGTACATCGGGCCAATAGATGAATTTGGCAAGATGACAGGATTGGGCACATACCACTTCCCGAATGGACTCGAATATAGAGGACATTTCGAAGATGGAGTTTTCCATGGACGTGGAGTTATAATCGACAGAAAAACAAAATTTAAAATGAGTGGATATTTTGTCTATGGAAAATGTAACAAATTTGACTTTTTCTTTGGCGATGGATTAGAATACAACATAGAAAATTGGCAATATTGTACCGAATCAGATCGACGATTTTGGATTGAACACAATCAAGGGTTATCACCGGTTGGTTTACAATTTTTAACAAAAGAAAAACCACCCAGATATGTGCCACATGGTCATTATGATTGTGAAGAGGGATTTTTTGACCCGAAATATGATTGGATCGTTGATGCAGACACTGGAGAGAGAATTCGATTTGTTTGTGCTGTGGAGAGAAAGAGAATTATGCAACAATGTAGAATGAATCAGAACGATTTTGAGTGTAAACATAGAGTTGAAAAAGAGCTTAAGGAAATTGATACTGATTCGTGGGTATCCTCGGATGATGATTAAATTCATTGGCTTGTTCTAAGAGATTTGAAAGAATGCGATTTTTTTTAAATGATAACGTTATAACGAACCCGTTATATCCGGTGCTTCGTTATAAATGATTTTCATTTTTTTGTTGATCCTTGCCAGCAGAGAAATAAATTTTTATGCGGAATATATACAAAAAATATGTACTACTTAATTATACGGCTCTCAATCCATGAAGGATCTCAGCCTGAGATACTGCAGCCTTCCATCCTAAACGGTCCCTCGCATGCACTCTCCAGTCGCCGATACCAAGCGCTCTGGCATCCGCAGTTACCGTAGGTTCGGTCTGCCTTGTCGTCTCGAACCTGGGGGCTGGGATGAGAAGACTTTCATGGCTGGAGCATTGTCGTCCATTCGCTCGATGTGGCCGAGCCAATGTAATCGTCTTTTCTTGGCCTTCTAGACTACATCCACATCTTGGTTCAGCTCGTACAGTTCTCTGTTGAACCATCTTCTCCATTCGCCTTCGTCGCATACGGGACCGAAAATCCGTCGAAGAATTTTTCTTTCGAAAGCGCTCAGTATATATTCCCCTTTTTTACTTATCGTCCAGCACTCGGCGCCGTAGAGTAGAACTGGTAAAATAAAAGTTTTGTAAAGCAGACACTTTGTCTTTCGGGTGAGGAGTTTTGAACCCAGTTGTTTTGCCAAACCGAAGCAGCAGCAGTTCGATAGGGTAATTCTTCTTCGGATCCCCACTATGATGTTGTTTGTGGGATTGATGTTTATTCAAAGTTAGGTGAATTCCTTAAGTACCTCGAAATTGATGCTTCCAACAGTGGCGTTTTGTCCTAGTCGGTGGACAGATGTTGCTTTGTTTGTTGAAAGCATGTACTTTGTTTTGTCCTCATTCACTTCAAGACCACAGAGTTTCGCCTGTTCATCAATCGCTGTGAGAGACTCAAGCACAGCTCTCTTGGATCGATCGATGATGTCAATGTCGTCCGCTTAGCCTGAAAGAGCAGGCCTTGTGCAGAGAAGAAAGATTGCTTCCTCTTCTTCCTCGTCCATACAGCTCTTACAGAAGTCGTTTGAGGCTACACCATAAGTCGTGTTGCGTGTCTGCCTATAAGACAGTATCCCGTAAGGACACCTATTAGGGAGCTAATATGAAGTCTGATTTGAGATAGCAAGTCTTTCGAGCGCTTTAGGCCCAGTGAAGGCCATTTGAGTTTTGAAGCTGCGCGCGTTGGTAAATTGTGCCACCTAGAGTTTGTTATCTTTAAGGCTGTTTCTCTTAGCAGAAGTTTACATGTAGCTATCGGTATACCTATCTTCAGGTGTAATAGGTATGACGGTGCCATTTTTAGCTAGTTCATCGACTCTACAATTTCCTGTGATGTCTCTGTGGCTCGGCACCCAACAGAGGTGAATGTTTAACTGCTGCGCCATCTCCATAAGAGACGATCGACAAACGAGGCCGTTTGTGATTTGGTTGAGACACCGTCGAGAGATTTAATAGCAGCCTGACTGTCAGAGAAGATGCGGGGATATCAGAAGTTGATATCACGTTTTCTCTTAGCCAGGAGAGAACCTCTTTGATCGCTAAAATTTCCGTTTGACTGCATCGATTTTTTTTTTATCATCGATTCTTTCGATTGAATTTCGATTCTTCGAAATGCTGTTTAATTTTATTGCGATCATTGAAAATTGTTGAGGCCGAAACCGAAAATTCATCTGCCAGACTTTTATTTAAACTGCCAGCCTCAAGTCTTGAAACAAGTTTACATATAGGTGTTTTTCTTCAATTGAAAAAAAAATTTACGTTCTGTATTCATTTTAAACAAAAATAAGTAATCAATATCTTTTTTTCACAAATCAAATTAGATTTCTAGTTCTTTCACAAGCAGAGAATAAAATAGCAATGAGAACATTCATAAACATTATCATTTGAAATTGACGAATTTTTCAACGCCAACTAAGTTTATTTTTTTTTTATTTTTTCGTTATAAGCGATAAAAGTTCAAATTTGGGATTTAAACTTGTACGTCATAGCCGATAATTCATTATAACCGATTTTGACTGTATTCAAATTCAAATCATAAAACTTAACGAAACAGTTCAAGGTAGTCAATGCACAAACCGTGTATGATTTATTGAATAAGGTTGGTTGTTCATGTCCTGGTTAGTTATTTATGGCTATTGGTTTGCAGATGTCGCTGCAGAAATGACTGTTAATTTTGAAAAAGCAACGAAATCGTAGAAAAATATACAAACGTTGTGTTTCGTGCTCTAATAAAAATTAGACAAGTCGACTAGCTTTGAGTGCACACTGTACATACAGTGTCTGTCAATGGTTAAACTATTTTTCTCCACAGCGCACGTTGGTAGAGTACTAAATGCGCTGTTTTTCCACTGTCTACAAGGGTTGCAGGAGCAAATTTGATAGATGCGAGGGGCATCATTGTTCCATTAGTGAGAAAATTTATTTTCAACTCAAAAGTCAGTTTGTTTCTTTGAATAAAAGTCGAAGACAGTTTTTTCTCTAAATTTGTGTTTATTTTTATTCATTTTAAGGTTTTTAAAAAATAAGTAATTTTATTTTAAAGTAACTTACATGAAAATATAATCATAACGTCGCCCTTTATTATTATTTTTTTAATTTAAGAAAATTGTGTTAACACTTTTCATTCGCAGACGACTACACTGCCGCGGAGGTAACAATTTTGTGATTTTTAAGGAAAAGTAGTTTTCATATGAACCAGAACCGTTACTAGCTGAGCGTAGTAGATGGAGCTGTCGCTGTCGTCGTGGTTGTTAGTTTTTTGATGAAAGAATTTTTAAAATAGTCGACTTTAAAAAAAAAAATGTATTTTTATAAGATTTATCCTAGATTACGAGAAAAAAAAAACAAACAAACTTAAAACAGATGACACCATTCTACATACGTGTGTGTGGTTGAGTGCATTTTGTTTTGTTTTTGATTTGTTAAATTTTATGAATAGCAGGACGTGGAATGCCTATCCTAACGACGATAACGGTCTCGGGACGGTGATCTCCTGCGATGGCTGGTGCTAGAGCTGCTATAGTGGGTGTTACTACGTCCACGACTGCGACTGCGGCTGCGAGATTTTGGCGATCGTCGACCAGACTTGTGCTTGCGTTCACGACTGCGTGAACGATGGACACGCGAACGTCTGTCTAATTCACGGCCTCCAACAAAGTACCTTGTCTTGTTTTTATCTTCATCACGTTCGTGGTATTTGCCTGCTCGTCGTAGATCGGCCTTGCGCGGCCCGGCAGTTTTCTCAAGCTCGGATAGTTTCTCACGAATTGCCATAAATCCCAAATGCAATTTGCCCCCAAAATGATCGGCTAAACGAATGTCGTTATCATGAATGCCCAAATAGGCCGAACAAACTTCACAAACACGCAGCTTTTGCTGTTGATAGGTTGATGCTGGCATCGATGTTCGATACTCGTGTTCGGCCTTGACTTTCCTCGAACGCAAATCATCGATTTCCTTCATAAGGGAGATGCTCTCTTCGACTTCTCCGGCTTCACCTAAAGCTTCGGCTTTAGCAAGTTTCTTACCAATTTCCTCGGCAAGGGTATGCACGGCATTGGCCTTCTCGGCTACTTCGGCTGTCAATTCCTCTTGAGTTTCGGCTAGACGTTTTTTGGCTGCCTCAGTGCGACGGTCACAGTCGGCGATGAAGGCTTGCAAGTGTTCCATTGCCTGAAAATTGCAAGGTGAAATTAATTTTTGGGAAAGTTGGAATATTTGTGTGCTCTTACTCACCTCAATGTCATAGTAGTAGTCACGATTTTTGGATGCACTCTCATAGTCAGCACGGAAAGCCAAGTCATGGACTTTTGGACATTCGCCAAGGTCCATGCGCTACAGAAGGAAAGAAGAACAAAATTCAACGATTAGAAAAATGGATTGCTTATAGTTTATCACGTCCTTTCTTATGTTTTTATTTTTTACAAATCTACGATTCTTGAAATTCAACGTGATATTAAGTTTTTAGTTTGCAAGCGAATTTAAGAACAATTTCAGAAAATTGGGTTCATTTTTTAGAGGGGAAAGGGGGTGATTGAGTAACAAGTGAATTATTGAATGCAAAGGACGAATCGTGTTACTATCCAAACACGATTCATTATTATGACGTGTCTAGACTAAATTTAAAATTAAATAGGTCATTGGGTTCACCATTCAGTTATGAACAGAAGAATGTGTTGGGTTGGTACTTGGTTAATTTTTTATGAGTCACGTCATGAGCCTTAATGGTTAAATATTGATATAACTGCGAGGAGTACAAATTTAATGGGAGAGGAGCGAAGGTGGTTAGGACATGGACAAATTGTCATGTTCCCGAAGGAGTGGAATTATTTGATTTATATAGCCCTGAGTCATAACATTAACACGTGCACGTGAATTTTGAAATATCGATTTCAAATTGCAGAGAAAATATTGCCCGTAAGAAACATTTTCGCCAATATCTCGGCTAGCAGGCTTTCAAAATACGTGAAACCCATTTGGATTAATAGAGTTCGACAAGACTTTTTTCTCTGTCCAAAATTATGGCAAGGGGTTAACGGCTTACCCACGGTTTTTTTTTACTGAAAATCATGAAGACATCGAATTCGCTAAATTTCACATTATTTCTAGTTATCCTGAGCCAAACGCAATTCCGAGCTCTGGTTGCCGAGATATTTGCACCCGAAATAATGCTTTATGTGAGGTCGCAGTAAGCTAAAATGTCCAGACCTTGCAGAAAGTTTTGGATTTCAGGGATTGAGAAGATGAACAGAACTTTGTTTTCGTGCATCATTTGATACATGCTACCCGGGAAAATTGAGAGAACTGGCGACTTGAAATTGCGGGAAAATGTTTGCGCAGAATTGAAGTTTTGGCAATATCCAGTCTATACGATCTACCTTCAAAATGCTTGGAAGATTGGAAACCATTTTGATGAATAGAGTTCGACCAGAGCTTTCTTTTGATGTATCATTCGATGGGTTTTGGTAGAATTTTGTTTTTCTGTACAAAATTGTGGTAGGTGTTAGCCCATAATTTTTTTTTTTAAGCAGAGCGCATATAAGCTCCTTAATTGGTGTCATTACTGGACACTGTCTAATTGGAAGACACGCTGCGCGACTGGGCGTGTTTTCTAATGATTTCTGCAGAAGCTGCATGGATGAGGAGGAGGAGGAAACAGTTCTTCACCTCCTCTGTACCTGTCCTGCTCTTGCTCATAAACGTATGTTTCACTTAGGAAAATACTTCTACAATGATCTAAACGATCTCGTACATATTAATTTAATTAATCTTCTACGTTTCGTAAGGAACTCTAATTGGTTTCAATGAGCTTTCGAAGAAAAGCCTTTCTAGATTCATGTGGTATCACAATGGGCCTTTGATTGGCCTAAGTGTGTCTTTTAACATCCATGACAGCCACTTTAACCTAACCTAACCTAGCCCATAATTTTTATCGAAAATCTTGAAACCATTGATTTATCTATCCTCTACATATTTAATGGATCTGATTAATCTCCGCTATCACTGAATGCCAACCAATTCCGAGCTCTGCTTGCGAGATATTTGCCTTACAAGAAATTTTTAATACCGGACTTGTAGAAGCCAGGGACAAAAACCGAAAAAAAATGTCCAGTCGGTAGCGTGTGGTCCTACTAGTGCCCATAGGTTTTATTTCATCTTTCACGGGCACTGCCTCTTGCGAAGAACTGACAAAACTTCCAAGAATATCGTCTGTCATGAAAAAGTGCTTCTCAACTTTGCCGTCTGGAATCGGCGTTAAAATTGTAGGTCCCCTCAATTCTTCACACGCACCTACAAAATTGTTGATGAGAGTAAGCCACTTAAGCCTTGGCTCTTCAGGAGCTGTCGCGCCACTCTATTTATTTATTTTTATTTTAACTCGGAAGCAAGACCTCGGAAGTCGCCTAAGTTTTCAGTGATTGCTAGAGCACGTCCTGGCCTTTGTTTTTGTAAATCATATGCTATATGCTACCTTGAAAAATACAGAGTGATGGCGATTTGAAATCGCAAGACAATTTCTAACTGCAGAAATCACAAGCAAGGGTTGTCAAATCAAATTTTTGCGTGAGGAAAATGAAAGTCAATTCAAATTCAATTTCAAACCAAAAATTCTAACAGTATCTTAGGTAACATAATATGCATTTGGCATGACAAGGCGCATAAAAGTCACATGCATTCATTTTTATTTTCTTAAGTGTCTCATTACTTCAAAGGGAAGCTGATATTTAAATCCGTTTCAAATTTAAAAAAGACAAACAAATAAACATTGATTAATCATTAAATCTGTGAAGTGTAAACTCTGCGGTAGATGAACGACAAGCATACCTTGAAATCAAAGAGACTCATTTGAGTGTTGAGGTTTCATAAATCTCACATTTGATGGGTGAATGTCTTTTAGGTTTTCATTTAAAAAATATGATAATTTGAGGGGAAAAAATAATAAGTTAATTTGCACTTCAACGAAAGCAACGAAAAAACATTCAAATTTGAAGAAATTTGCTTAGAATACTGTCGCTCCTCAAATGGCTGCTAAACAGATTATTCATTCTTATTTCATTCGATTGTTTTGCTAGCATTGTGAGACACTTCTTTTTCTGTGAAGATATTGAGTTCTTGTTCCACAATGAACTTTCTGAAAGCACTTACTCGTTATCTTAGTTGTATGTGTATCAATCAAACACAGCCACATTAGTCACTGAGAAATAAGGACTGACCGGGTTACTCACATTACCTATGCAATCAACCACAAACTTGATTTACCAATTCTTATAAGTAAAATATAGCTGATGTATCTTAAAACACAGCGTCATTTAAATGGTGCATTAGACCGAAGCAAAGAATATGGCAGTAATAAGTGCTATCTCTTTCTTAGTCCAAATTCCCACGCTTAACCGACCCTATTACTATTGATGAAAATTTGGTCTGATACAATCGAGATAAATTAAGAATTAAATATTCAAATGTTGACAAGGAAAAGAAAAAAAGTACATGAATGAAGTTTTTTTGTTTTTTAATTTATTCACAAAAACTGAAAACAACGCATAGTTTAAAATAATTGCATAAATAAATTTAAAAAAGTGATTGCAAAACAATAATTGCAATAAACTGCGGCTATAGTGTATATCCTGCTTTAACAATTGCGATCAAGGAGAAGCCTCGTGGCTCGTTATTTAAATGAAATGACTCTCAAGAGCTGAACAGAATACAAGTCGCCAGTCGCCCGGCGACAAAAAATTACAGCTGTCATCTGACGGTTGAAATTTTCAGGCATAGACATTTGTCAACAAAACACAACTTTCAACAGTGTCATTAGGTCCGTTCTTTTACTTTTTTGGCAGTTTGTGTAAAAACTGTCAAATTTCGAGGAGTGGGGATAAATTTCTCAGAAAAAAAGAACAAATGTGCACAAAAGTAAAAGAACGCGTTGAACACAAAATTCTTCCACTTTTTAAACGTCACTTTTTTTGTGAGCAAATGCATAAAACATGAACACGATGAAATGTCAAAAATAATAGAAAAACAAATTTTTGACACAAATTACACAATTGCCACAAGTAATGTTTGTGTCTAAAATCGGCAGATAGGGGAAATATTTTTCTGCTTCAAAAGTGACAGATTTTACAATAAGTGGCAGTAAAAGAACGAAAAAGTGGGAGAATATGGCAGTTTTGGGCAGTTTAAGGGAGTAAACGAACGGTCCTATTAGGTCCGTTCGCGTACTCCCTAAAACTGCCCAAAACTGCCCAAAACTGCCATATTCTCCCACTTTTTCGTTCGTTTACTGCCACTTATCGTAAAATCTGTCACTTTTGGAGGAGAAAAATATTTCCCCTATCTGCCGATTTCAGCCACAAAAATTTCTTGTGGCAGTTGTGTAAGTTATGTCAAAATTTTTTTTTTCTATTAGTTTTGACATTTCATCGTGTTCATGTTTTGAGCACTTGCTCACAAAAAAAATTGACGTTTAAAAAGTGGGAGAATTTTGTGTTCAACGCGTTCTTTTACTTTTGTGCACATTTTATTTTTTTCTGAGAATTTTATCCCCACTCCTCGAAATTTGACAGTTTTTACACAAACTGCCCAAAAAGTACGCGAACGGACCTATTATTGTGTCAGTATAAGTATTGCCAGATGCAATAATTTGGAAAATTTAGTTTTTTAAAAGTTTCGAAATTCGTGCCACATCTTTCCTTGTTATAATGGGTCCGTTCGCGTACTTTTTGGGCAGTTTGTGCAAAAACTGTCAAATTTCGAGGAGTGGGGATAAATTTCTCAGAAAAAAATAAAATGTGCACAAAAGTAAAAGAACGCGTTGAACACAAAATTCTCCCACTTTTTAAACGTCAATTTTTTTTGTGAGCAAGTGCTCAAAACATGAACACGATGAAATGTCAAAACTAATAGAAAAAAAAAATTTTGACATAACTTACACAACTGCCACAAGAAATTTTTGTGGCTGAAATCGGCAGATAGGGGAAATATTTTTCTCCTCCAAAAGTGACAGATTTTACGATAAGTGGCAGTAAACGAACGAAAAAGTGGGAGAATATGGCAGTTTTGGGCAGTTTTAGGGAGTACGCGAACGGACCTAATATTATCTTTGATTTGATGCAAGGTTACCAAACAAAATTTGTGTATGAAATAGTTTCCAGAGATTCGACTGTAAACTGCTTAAAAAATCATATCTTTTTGCTCAAAATTCTTATCACACTTTTTAATCAATGAACTTGAAAGTCGTATTTAAATAAGTCGTTTTAAAATTCCTTAACACAAATTAAGGTCAAACTAAAGTACATTTTTTCTCAAAAATAAAAAAAAAAAAAAAAAATCGCAAAGTAAAATTCTCCCGTGTTCCTTTGTATTTTATTTTCTTTTCTTTTGACAAAACATCTGCCACAACGTCATATAACGACAACCACAACATATCAGAAGAACATCAGCTACCTACCTACAGCCTCAGCTCTATATGTCGAGACACGGAGAATACTATCACAATCAATTACTTTAGAATGATTTTTTTTTTTTTTTCGAAACAAAAACACTGGCATATGTCTTCTGGTGTTCTGTCCGATATACGAAAATGAACACCTAAAGGGGAACTGAGAAATTATATAAAATATATAAATAAATACGCTCTTGCTCTCTCAAAACGTACAAATTCACTTGAACATTTCTGCTTTTTCAATGTTAGAGGAAGAGATAAAAAGGTACCTGGTCGGGCGGCATCGATGAAATTTGACAAGAAAATTAATAATAACTGAATATTTCTCTCATAGTGAAACGATTCGGAAATGAAACATAACTTAGAGAGATTAACGCCCGATGATGCTAAGCTAAAGCCTTCATCTAATATGATTCAGAAGATAGCAAGTGCTCTGAAAAAAGTGATGATGTCAGTCTTGATAGAAGTTAATTTTCTTGACGTCACAGTTTTCAATCGAATGACTCACACAATACTTCAAGAAACCCAATTCAACACGAAAAAAACAACGTTATTGCTTTTGCCATGGCAATCGGAATGGAACAACATAGTGACTGGTTTTAAGCTAATCTCATGCTAGTAGTAAGCACCTACAACTTGCAGCTCACAATAAGGAAACTACCGTGTCTGTTTTCATTATTGTCTGTAGCTTCGTATACAGTACCAGTACTGTTGGTATGAATTGCTTATACAAGAGTGAACACTGAGCAGCAGTAGCAGTCTTGCTCTGTTCGGCGAGATTAAATTCGATTCGACGCTGTTTGGCCGCCTAGCCGGTCGGAGGAACGAGAGAAGAGAAGACACAGACATTATTCAACTTGGCCTAACATCAACTGGTGAATGGCATCACAATTCAGTTCATTTTAAAACGTCGTCGTGTTTTGTTGGAATCCTCAAGTTGGAAATTCAAATAAAATAAACAAGAGAGAATCAACAGAGAAAAATAAAATGTAATTAAAAACGTATTTTCTTAAAATTCCTCTGAAAACCTTAACAAAAAAACACTTGTTTCTTTGAAAATGTTGTGACGTCACAACTCAAGCTCTACGATAACTCAACTTTTCTGGAGTTTTGGATTCGTCTAGAAAATAAAAAAAATGAATACTTGTTTTAAAATCAATAAAACAGTTCAAGTAAACTGGACAGTGGTTAGCTCATCGGACAATAACGGCTACAAACAGCGGCGTGTTTAACTCGCGGCCTTGATTGAGTTTTCCAATAAGTGATTTTTTTCCTTCTCTCTTCTATTTTGCATTTTGTTTTCATGTTTAATCCAAAATTAGCGAATCTAATAATAATGACACATAAAGCGTGTTTTGTGCGCTTTGTGATGACTTTATAAGCCTCAACCTACTCAACCAACCGCGAGCATTTGCGTGTGTGTTTGTGTGCATAAATTGTCTTTGCAAAGTAAATGGATTGATTAAAAAAATAACGCGACTTTCGAAAATTTCATAACTGTCGAAAAGGCGGCAGCATGAGAGGCAAGCGAGAAAAAAAGTCTCAAGTGTGAATGTTTTTTTGTGTTTTTGCACTTCGTTGTCCGTTATGATCGCCAATCAAACGTCAAATATTATTTTCGGCCATTAAGTAAATTAAGAAATTCGAATAAATTCACAATATCGGTCCAAGAGATAACCTAGCAGCCTTCAAATTTGACTTTTTCTTTGACTTGAAGATTATACAAATACAACAGCATCTACTGAAGACTTTCGACGCCATTTCAAATCGAATTGAAAATATTAATCGACGACAGAAGAGAGAACAAAAAATTAATATTTATTTTAATTTCGCTAAATCTCGTCTGGGATGGATTTATTGATTCCATCGAAAGCGCACAAATGAGAGAAATTTTAATCATTTTGAATTTTTGAAAACAATAAAAATACCTAAACCGGTTTTTCTGTGCTTGTAAAGCGGGTGACTATTAAGGGATTTTTTGTTTTGTTTTTGAGTTCAAAAAGAAAGTTCAGAAAAACAAGTCCCATGATTTGCATCTTATCAAAACTGGAATATATGTAATTTCAATTGTTTGGCTTTCATTAGGGGATCATTGTTTAGTTGAAAACGTGTTTCGAGCAATGATAATTACTATCGGCATTGTTTTTCTCGGAACATTGTGTTTACAATGTCGGTTTAGCTTGGAAAGAAGGTCATTCATCGATTTTGTTTCCTCGTTCCTAACTAATAAAATTCCAGATGTCACAATTTTGACAGTATCTAAATTAATTTGACATTTTTTGACAAGAATAATTTCAAGTTCCCAATAGAATAACATTTCTTAAGCTCGTCACTGCGACGACAAACATGATTTAAACCTTAATTGAGACATTCAAGGAAGTCAATTGACACCCAGCTTAAGTCTATAATAAGCTCTTTGTCTTAAGTAGCCAATTATCAACCAATTAAACTACTTGAAGCTCAGAGCATTCTTTGTTTCAAGAAAAATATGCACTTATTTCTAGTACGTTTGATAAGATTATCACTTGACAGTAAATTGTCCTTTAGTATTAAAAATTCTGAAGTAGTTGTGCTAAGATCTGGTACTTGTAATACTTGTGAGTAACTTATAAGAACTTTCATGGGCACTTGAGATGGTACTGTTACAAAGTGTTATTGGTACTGGTTTTAAAAATACTCCGAATAATTCTCTGGGACTGGAACTTACCGAATGTTAAAGAGTTTTGTTGAAGTATTAGTACTCAAGTACTTGAAAAATACTGATACTGCCATTTTTAATTAGCACTCGTTCGTCAGGACCACCAGTGCCAGTTATTAATAACTTTCGATTTTTTTGCTTCAAATTTAAATCACTCTTCATTTTCAAATGTCAAACATTCCTAACACTTCAAAACGAGTGGAAATTCGTCAAGTTTAATCACAGCTCGTTTATTATATCAAAAGTTCACCCTCGACTTTTCCTAATTTATGAGTCGGGAATTTATTTCTTTAACCGTCGCGTGCGTATGATTTACTTCGCGGTTAATTCCTTTTTTTTATTCCATTGTTTCGCAAAATTACATCAAAAGCCGCACGATAGCTAACAAAACTAAACAAAAACTTGATACCACCTTCTTAATTAAATTACTTGAAAAAGAATAACAAAGCCGGGCAGTGGACTGCTGGGTAATTTCACAACTTTGAGAACTCCTAGCGCCACCCAATTGAGGTTCCCATAGAATAAATTAATTAACTTAAAAGGATTTCATCTTTTCCACCATTAAACCGGTGCCACTACTACTACCAACTACCCCATCGTCATTTCTTGTTTAACACTTTGTTTCACTTTCCAGCTTTGTTTGAGTGTGTTTGTAGGAAGAGAACAAAAACTCAAAAGGTTAAAAATAATCCCATTTAGAAAATTGCATTTAAAATTTGTAGTTTTTACTTTGTTTTGTTTTTTTGTGAGATTATGTGACACATGTCAAATGGAAGTGCACTCTTTGAACATTAGCTAATGGAATAAGTTGATGATATCTGTTTTGTAGAGTTAAATGGGCTAGATTGATGTGTTTCATGACAATCTGCGACTATGCCCGACGACCCAAATAAGGTTAATATGTTTCGAAAGAATTCTGTGCTAATCCCCTGGTGACAGGAAAAGACAATTGAAAGTGCGAAGCATATTTGTATGCTGTGATAGACTCACCTCATACAAACACAGAATTATGTTGCTGTTGACAATAATTGAAATGGGACAGCTTTCGAGTGCATAATTGGGGCTGGCTCGCACTAATAGCATTATGAGTGATAGTCATGTTTTGCACGAAAAAAAGCATGATACGGCTTTGACAAAAAGATTCAACTAATTGAAGCATGTTTAAAACAAAATGGAAAGACGATATTTCACTTAATGGGAAATGGTCCAATACCCTGTTCGAATTTCATTTCTGAACGGTTATAAAGTCATTTACACAGAAATCGATGTGACGTGTCGAAGTTGACTAAGCTAACGACAGTTTGAGAAAAGAAAACACTTGTGTTTACCTTTCCGATAATTATCAAGCACAAAACATCAAATTGCAATGTTAACAACCATTCCTTCCTCGCCCTTGTTCTCCCATCAAAGTTAAAGTTTATTAAGACTGATTTTTTTTGTTTTTTTTTATAGAATTTCTCCATTAAGGAACCCCATCAATACTCCTCCCTCAAGATGAAGGGACAACAACTTCAATACTTAGCATCCCTGCTAGTAATTCTATTGGCAACGGGTCAACTTGCCGAGTGCAAGCGCTCCTACAGCAGTCGCAGCCGTGGCAGTAGCAGCAGTAGTGGCAGTAGCAGTCGCCGAACATCACATTCCTCGTCGTCGGTGACAAAGCCGACCTTTTCGACTTCGCATTCGAATTCACATGCTGATTTGTCGAAATTAAGTTATGCCGGCTATAACTCACAACCGAATAGACCCAAACCAAGTGCACCGGCTGCTGCACCGCCAGCAATCGGCTGGAATCCGCCCAAGGCACAAGGACCACCACCATCGTATTCGGCAACAAATCCCGTGGGTGGCGCTAAGCCAAATATCCATGAACCGGCACCAGCATACAAACCAAATTATGCTGCACCACCGTCTTATTCAGCGGCCACGAACACACATACTAACATGAACAACAATAATCGTCCTTTCGGCAGTGGAACGAACAACAATGCTGGATCATCATATGGCACAGGAAGTGCAGGAGCCTATGGAACTTCGGGAGTTCATCATTCCGGCACTGCATATCGACCAAGAGCTAATTCGACCGGAAGCTTTGGAGGCAGTGGAGTTCATTCTCCCATTTATGCTTCCAACACTCAAGGTGTTCAATCGAGCTACCCAAGACAGAATTTGCCAGCTGGTGCAACATACTACCCGTCGTCGGGTAGTCTTCCAGCTGGAGCAACTTATCATCCACAAGGACTTCCAGCTGGTGCTTCGTACCATCCTCAAGGATTACCACCAGGAGCTTCCTACCATCCCCAAGGTTTACCCGCAGGAGCCAGCTATCATCCCCAAGTACCACCAGGTGCAACATACTATCCAGCAGCTGGCGGACTTCCAGCTGGAGCGAGCTACTATCCATCGCCCGGTGGAATTCCACCAGGTGCTAGCTTCTATCCAGCTGGACAGATGCCACCAGGCGCAACTTTCTATCCTCAGGCTTCCCCAACTGTTGTTAAACAATCTTCTGGACCTGGATTTGGTAAGTTTAAGGGAGCGACATGTGAAAACCGAACCCATTTTGATTGAATCCTTTTGTTCTTGTAGGAACCGGTTTACTTGCGGGAGCTGTTGGAGGAGCAGTTCTTGGTCATGTCTTGACCCCCTCTGGATCTAACAGCGGATCGCACCACTATCAACCTGCTCCAGCTGTCAGCTCCTCAGACGGCGATAGAGACCGAATTATTATTATTAACAATGGACCACCAGGCTCAGTGACAACAACCAATGCTGACGGAACAACAGTGATTACAAATAATAATGGAGGTGGCGCTGCTGCTCCAGCTGCCCCAGTCGCTCCTGCTGCACCAGCTGCTCCAGGGGCCCCAGCTGCTCCAGGAGCCCCAGCTGCGCCATCTGTAGAGCCACCAGTTCCGTTAGCACCATTCGCTCCAGGAACTTTTGACAACAACAATGCTCCACCAGCTTCACCAGCAGCGGCTGCGACTGTACCAGCAGCAGCTGGAGAAACACCAGCACCTCCAGCACCTGGTGCAGAGAACCCAGCTGTTACACCAGCTCCGGGTGCTGCACCAGAGCAACCGCCACCAGGTGGTCTCATTTGCGTTCCAATCATGGTTAATGTCACTGATCCTGCTGATCCAACCAAACAAACTCAAGTCCAACAAATTGCCTGCTATCCTGCTCCACCAGCTCCCCCAGCCGGCGGTGAATCTACACCAGTCCCGGCGCTGGAGAATCAACACCAGCAGCAGCTTCCCCTGATGGATCACCAGCTCCGGCAGCAGGTGAACAGCCAGTCCAATCACAACAACAAGCCACCGTGAATGCAGCAGTTCCAACACAAAGGACATCAACCGCAGAACTGCCCGACAATTCACCAATTCAGAAGGCTGCTAGCGGAGCCAGTTCAATGTTTGCAGTGTTCTCTTCTTCGATGATGGCATTTTTATTGGCTTATTGCATGCGTTTCGTGTAAACAAAATTATAAGTAGAAAAATTGAAGAACTCTCCACTTTGGAGAGTATACATTTTTGAAGACAACATATTTGGCTAAGCTTTGTAATTGACAAAATTAATAGTTATTTTTGACATACACCCTGTTTTCTTTTTTTTTTGTGATAAAATGAAATAGAAGATAGATTTATTATCTCTCTGTCTCTCTTTAAAAAGTTAACATTTCTCACACAACACAGACCAAAAGATTGTAAGTTTTTTGTGAACAAGAACCAACCCTAACTGTGCCTTGTTTTCTATTAATTAAATTCTTTATGTTATTGTTTTTTTTTGTCCTTTTTGTAATATTATTGATTACTTGTAGTTGTTTATATTAAACTAGCCAACCCGCGGGACGTTGTACCCGCTCTGAATAAATTGTAAGTGGTAGCATTCCCGTCATTTAACCAGAATTGCCAATTCTAAAAGAAACGACGGGAAGTACAATTTTCCCAAATGAATGTTTTCCCATCTTGGAGCATCCAAAAAAGCATCATACCTTTGTAATTAATGACACTGTCCATGAATTTATCGTAAGCGTTTCTTTTTTTCTATCCCCAAATAAACCATCAACTTTTACTGGACATTTAGAAAGATAAAATGCGTCTATTCCTATATCCGACTCCAGATTCTAAATAGCGCCCCAAATTTTGAGTCAAATCGGTTCAGCCCTTCTTATAAGGCAGAAATCGAAGGGCAAAATCGAAGAAAAACAATTTCGGGATCATAACCCGGTAACCAACTATGGCAAAGAGTGTGATAGATAAATCTGAAATGCGCTTTATCAGCCCGTATTTTTCTTTAAATTTCACTGAAATACCAGGAGTTACATTTCCTATAGCAGGAAACCGCTTTTCTACGAAGAGGATTTTATTGGGTCATTGGATTGGATAGCATTTGACAAATTTATTTCTTTTGCCTTGCCCTTAGCAAAAAAATATACAATTCCTAGAGGCTCTCCATTTATGAATGTACCTATTCCGTCGATTGTTTCCTTTACAGTAGGAAATAGTGAGTATTTCCTTATGCGCTTCATAAGCTTATTGTATGTCTGCAATATGTTCTAACAGCTACCTTCATAAATCTACATAAAAAACAATAAAAAAAGTCTAATTTAATTAATTTAACTAAAGTTTCGTCACATCCTCGAAAGTATTCAAGTCCTTTTACCAATCCTACGAATAAAAATAATAACAAATCTTTCTGCCCCACTGTTACCTCACTAACCCACTATCCGTTACCCGCTACTTCTACACGCTAACCACTACGCCGTTACCTCGCTGCCGCCCCTTGCCATCCGTTACCCCGCTACTCTCTATACCCACTACACCGCTATCCGCTACTCTGGCCATATCATACATCACTTTGTAAAAATACTTAAAACTAAACTACTACCCAATCGTTCCCTCAAAATACGATGCCAAACACTCCACTGGTACAAAAGTATTGAGTCGAACTAAGCAACAAATCTCAAAAAAGAAAAAAAAAAAAAAAACTACGACAAAAAATGTCAAGTGTACGTTTTTATTGTCAATGAAAAAATTATGTACATTTTTGACGAATATTTTTTTTCTTCACTGACATTTTATATTTTTAGTTGACGAAAATAAAAAAATATTTGACGAAATTTTCAAACGATTGAGTATTCGTTGGTATATTGATATATTTTACTTAAGTGAGAAAAGCATTATTTTTTAGCATTTGCATCATTCGTGATTTGAAATATATAAATTTTTTTTGTTATTAACCTTCTACCCTTATTCCTCTTTACTTTAAAAGAAAAATTTAGAAAATCGGTCAACCGCTTGTCAATTTGAAAAGATAACATAAATTTAACGAATTAGTCTTTTATATATATAGATATTACATATAGACGTGTAAAAATATATAATTGTTGTATTTAATGTGGGGATATTGCTTTCAACAAAAAATAATATTGATGTGAATAAATGTTTAAATGTTCGAACTCGACAAGAAAAAGCGAGTAAATTACACATACACAAGAAATCTTTGGTTTGTTTTTACTTTGACAGTTTAAAGCCATTTTTAATTCGATAACTGTCATAGTCGATCTACCGTGTTGACTTTTCGCAGTGTGGAGAATAAATTTGATTTTAAATAAACTTTTTCAGGAAAAAACTAACTAAGCCTCGCTTTCTGGCCGCGAGAGAGTGCAGACAGACGAGCATCTAAGGCAGTCAACCTTGAGCAACAAGAAATCGGCCTTTCGCAGATCTCAACTTTGCGAATTTAACGTCTTCAGCCAAACAGTATGAAGCCCATTTCTGGATGAGTAAGAAGATGGACCAAAAAAAAAACTGTAATTTGATACGATACAAATCGAAATGGAAGAGCATCCAGGACATCGGTCCATTTCGGACTAGGTTAGGTTAGGTTGCAGTGGCTGTCTAGATGTTACTGACTCACATAGACCTCAAGGGTCCATTGTGATACCACTAAAGATGTTACTCATGGCAGAGTAATGAACTTAAACAAACCATTTTGTACTTTTAATGAAGTTAGCCAGACATTTTGTGGCGATCGTTGCCAGTTGATTGGTATTATCGAAGAAGGGATTACCGAGATAGTTATGCCTTCTATTGGAGATCGCCGGACATGTACACAGAAGGTGTTGGACTGTTTCCTCTTCCTCCTCGTCTATGCAGCTTCTACAGAAGTCGTTTGCGTAGACCCCTAGCCTCAAAGCATGTCTACCTATGAGGCAGTGTCGTGTTATGACTCCAATTGTAGAGCTTATATTTTGTCTGCTCAGGGAAATCAAGCCTTTTGACCGGTTCAGGTTTGGTTGCTAGGCAGGTAGTATCCTGTGAAAATCTAGCATTTGTTGATTCTAGAGCATATTGTTTGCATGTAGCAAGTGGTGTTCCTATGTTATTTAGATTTACCATATTAATCTGAGGATGTGAGACCTATTCCACGAGCTTCTAGACAGGACAATACACTCATGATATTAAAATTGTTACAGTACTTGACGTTATAGAAGCAAGTACGAGAGTCGGACATCCACATCGATATTGAAAAGGCCATATGAAAATTTCCTGATTTTTAGATTGAAAACGGTCGAGTCATTTAACTTTTCAAGCATGCTCCTTCCATTTTGACTCGGATCTTTACCTATGATATTCTGATCAAGGTCAACGTATGAAAGTGCTAGAACGCCTACAATCACATAATGGACCGAGATCGACCAATCCTTTTTTCCGATCGTGCCTCCAAAATATTGCGATATCCAGACAACCAGTAACAACATTGCCAATCAGCTTCCAGAAGTCAACAACCATGACATAGCAACCCTTGGTTTGACAAGTATCAAAGAACAGGTATACGTTAGTCAAACTACAATTTTTGCATTCTTTTGGCAAATGTTTTCAAAAAAAAAAATCCTATCCAAAGTTGTGCGATTTTTCAACTTTAAATTAGTACTACTGACCAGAGATTAGATAAAGAAAGAGATCGAAAACTGACTTACGTTTTACCCCTTTGTTTTAACTACAATCTTCTGACGTAATTTTGTCCGGTTTCAACAGTTGCCCGTGGCGTAGTGGTATGTGCGTTGGCTGCTACGCAGAACGCGTGGGTTCGAATCATGCTCGTGCCGATAAAGTTTTTATTTCATCTTTCACGGGTACTGCCTCTTGCGAAGAACTGACAACACTTCCAAGCGTATCAATTGTCATGAAAAAAGTGCTTTTCAACTTTGCCGTTCGGAATCGGTGTTAAATTGAAGGTTTCCTCAATTCTTCAGACGCACTCAATTGTTGATAAATGTAAGCCACTTAGGCGGTTCTTGAAGATCTGTCACGCAATTCTATTTTTTTTCAGCGCAATGGATGACGGATATCAAGATAACAACTAAATGTCACATCATGGGAGTACTATTTTCATAAGCATGCACGATGTAATTTAGAGGGTAAAACGCATGTTAGTTTCCGATCTCTCTTTTTCTGAAATATGTTCGGGACACACAAGAGCTTCTTCTTTTTTCAGAGTAAGAAGTTTTGTTTTTGTAATACTTTTAAAATCTTGCTTTGCTTTTAATGGGTGTAAAAAAAAACCATAGGTAGCACTACGTTTGACCTGTATATAAGGGGCTTGGGACATAAGTTTTCCAAACAGCAAAAAAAAAAAAAAAAATGTTGCAATAGAAGAAAACTCTTGAATATCGCTGATACTTTAAAACTCAGATAAAATAATCTCCTCTCTCGAGCAATTGATGGTTTTTTTTTATAATTAACACACACTGAAGGGTTTTTTATACCCCTATTATGCCATAGACAAAGTGAGTGCTTAAGGAAAGAAGGAAGAGGTTGGAGAGGAGTTGCCGGTGTACATTGGTCTTACATTTCTGAACACTGCAATGATCGGTAAAGACAGAGTTTGGAAGAGAGTTCCACATTCGCGTAGTACGGCTAAAGAACGATTCACTATAGTTGAGCGTACGACCGAAGTTGGGCTCGAGGGTAAACTGATGGGCATTCCTGGAAGCGCGAGTATTACGGTTTAATTGTTGCTATTTCACTAGAGCAATTACCGTAGACTTAGCATTAAAACAAGGAGAAACACGAATCGGTGTTCCAATGAAGTGAATGAGTTAGTGAAGCAAGCTAATGAGAAATGTTCACTTACGTAAGCAACAGAGCGTATGGAACCGACGATTTAGTGAAGAAATTTACATTTACCAGAGATAGAGATCTGACCAGAAGAGTCATGTAGGACTGTTCTGGCTGCAGAAGCTTTATTGGTTGCGGCCCTGGTCTGACCCAGTCTGTAAGGTCACCAGACATTTTTAGGTAAGAAGAATATTGAATTGAGTAACCATCTAGAATTGGTCTAGCTATGTCCTAGCTCCATGAGTCAATTATGATTGGTGTATCTGGCGGTTGTGCTGATATAGCAGTACGAGTTGCCGAACTTAAAGCAACCACTGTAACCAGTCAAATAGCATTCAAAAGAAGTTCTTTATTTATTGTAAATGCGTGATAGCCCAAAAACTAGAATTGCGTGGAAAAAAAATGACAATGATAACGTTGATTTGAAAAATTTCCGAATTGAATTTCCATTACAAATCGATGTCGGTCGGAGTTAATTATAATGGATTATCCATTTTCCGGTTTCAAAAATGTAGGGCTGGAACTCGACATCATTCTGTCAAACTAAGCTGTTACACCATTTTTTTTTTTTAGTTGAAAGTCTGACATTTATGAAAATGGATCGCTTAACTATCGCACAACGCATATAAATTGTTAAAACACGTGTTTTAAAAGGAGATTATGGTTTACATAATCGTCCAACTAAGCAAGCAATTGGAAAAATTGTGAAGAAATTTAAAGAGACTGGAGTGGTTATAGATATTTTAAGGCCTTGTGCATCATCGTTTCGCTCGTACCACTGAAAATATCGCTGCTGTAAGTGAAACTGTTGCCGAAGACCCGAATGTGTCGATTCCTTGTCGTTCTCAGGAATTAGGACTGTCTTACAGCACATGATGGCGTATTTTTCATTTGGATCTACACCTGCATTTATATAAAGTTCAACTTACACAACAACTGAAACCAGCTGACCATTCACAACCTCGTAGAAACGTCGAATGGGTGTTTGAACAACAGGCGGTGGACGACTAATTTTTCGAACAAAATTTTCTTCAGAACGAAGCAAATTTCTCACTCGGTGGGTAGATATATTAATAAACAAAATTGTCGTATTTGGGGTTCTGAGAATCCTCAAGTAATTGAAGAGAGGCTGTTACATCCACAAAAAGTCACTGTTTGGTGCTCTTTGGTCCGGAGTTGTGATTGGACCTTACTTCTTCGAAAACGACGATGGAACGACTGTCACCGTCAATTCGGAGCAATATGGTCATATGATAACCGATTTTTGTTTGCCTGCAATTGAAGAATACGACTTGGGCTATATGCGGTTTCAACAAGACCGTACCACATGCCAAACAACTCGAGCGAATATATGGATTTGATTTGTTGCAAGAGACATTTCCTGGCCGCGTAATTTCTCGTCGTGGCGTTTGCTGAACATAACCAAGCCACCAAGATCATGGGATTTGACACCGTTGAACTTTTTTTGTAGGGCTCCGTGAAAGACCGTGTTTATGCAGATACAGCAGTTTATGAGCACTTAAAAACTAACATTCGATGCTTGCAACAATTCGCGTGGTGGTCATTTAAATGAAGTAGTGATTCACACATAATGTCATAGTTCAAACTTAATAATAAAAAATAAATAAAAAAATAAAAATAAACAGAGTGGCGCGACAGGTCTTGTAGAACCAAGGCCTAAGTGGCTTTCTTTCATCAACGATTCTCTAGGTGCGTGTGTAGAATTGAGGAAAACACTAGCACTTATCAATTACCTTCCAAACAACGGTTATTGTACACAACCTCGTTTTAAGAAGAAATTAATTGTAAGGTTTTTCTCAGTTCGTTTTGCATAAACTTTAAACTTCTAACGGATAAGCGTAAACTTATCAAAACCGGAATATCCCACTAAAAAAATACTAACACCAATTTATCTTAATCAAAACCACAAACAAAATTTCGAGTTTTTCTAATTTGATAAATGTGCGAATTTATCGTTCCTTTTTTATTAACTTAAATTTTAACAAAAGAAATTTTAACCAAATGCCAAGTTCTATTACACATTTAAACGCAATTTACACACGACCTTAATAACAAATATTCAAATTCGTTTTCTGCATTTTACTTGTTTAGATTAAATTTGTGCAGTAAGCTAATAAAACTAGGAACAGCGAACATGAAAACGAGGCAAAGGAATGCACTGGAATTTTTTGAACTGGCTGAAGTTTGAACTCTTAAACCGTGTAGATTTGGTCCAGGCATTTCCTCTCTCCACAATTCCCTTACGTATGGTTCTTCTTCAGTAGTAGTTGTTTCTTGTGGAGTTCGGGCCGTTGCCGAACCTAAAGTAACCAAAGCAACCAGTAAAATAGCATTCAAAAGAAGTAGTTTGTTCATTGTGAATGTGGCTAGAATTGCGTGAAAAAAAATGACAGTGATAAAATTGATTTGAAAAATTTCCAAATTGAATTTCCATTGCAAATCGAAGTCAGTCAGAGTTGAATAACAAATAAAATTATCACCACAAGTGTTTACGCTTAGTTGTTATTTGCACGGTGAATTTTTGTTACTATTGGCGTTTTTATTTTTGTTAACCCCTCTGAGACGATCACGGACATGTCAAAAAAAAATCTGCTTCTTTTTTCGTATCAGAGTTGAAAAATTTTATGCTCGGAGCTAAATCTAATTGCAAAAATTACCGAGCAAAAACAAGTTAAGCCAGCCAAGACAGTAATATGTAAAAATTTACAATTCGATCAGTGTTTTTTCTTTATTATAGCGGAGGACTTTGAATATGATCTGATCAGAGATTCGACTTGACGCCATATTCGAAACTGGTGATTTGACAGTTGAGACTTAAATTTGATTTTAAATTCAAAAGGGACCACGGATTCAACTTTGCAATCGAAAATCCAAAACAGTAGCACTTATTAATAATTACCTTCCAAAGGATTCTGAGAAACGGACCTAACTGAACACAACAAAGTTTTAAGATGAAATGAATTTTTAGGCTTTTCATCAGTTTGTTTTATATCGACTTTAAACTTCTTAAGGATAAGCGTAAACTTATCAAAAACGGAACTCAGCAAAAATATGCATTTTGCTTTATTTTGTATTTAATTTTTAAACATTTCATAAATTCTTATTCTAATCAAAACCACAAGCAAAATTTGAGTTTATCTAAGTTGCAAAAGTGCGATTTTTTTGTTTCTTCTAAATTTCAACAAAATTAGATTTTGATTACATTTATTTGAAACTAGTAGCGTCCGGCCGCTTTGCAGAAATGTTGAAACAGTTAAAAGTTGAAAGTTAAACAACATCGAAACAACAAATGACTACCTCAAGTCTTTTTATCAATTTTTCAGAATTTGGTTTTGCATTGTGTTTTGTTTGATTGAAAAATAAGAAAACCTTGAGTAAAAGAAGACCAACCCAGTCAGTAGTAAACAAAAAAAAGAAACTTTTAAAGAACGCGATCTTAAAATATCCACAATGTACCAAACCAAATGGTTATCGTTATTTTTCTTGTCTGGCATATTTCAATGACAAATGCTTTATTTTCTGTACTGTTTTGCAGTATTTATGATTTATTAAATTTTTGAAAATCGTCGGAACCGTTTTTTTTTTTTAAATTAATTTTTTATATCAAGACCATGTTAATATGCATAGTAACTTCAATTTTAATTTTTAAAATTGATCTGTTTTTGAGATACAGAATTTTTAAAAAAAAAGTTTAAAAAATAAATTTTTAAATCCAAAAAAAATTTGAAATTTTTTTGAATACAAAATATTATTTGAACAATATATACGTACTTTCAAAAAAAAATTACACTGATCGGACTTTCATTTTTCGAGAAAATCTAATACCAAAAAACGGTTCTATGGGAGGTACCGTTTGGGAGCAAAACAAAAAATTTTTTTACATAAAATACATGAACGTTTAAAAAAATTAAACTCGAGGAAGTTTAAAAAAAATCCTAGGAGTCGTTTTGGAGGAAATTGAAAGTTTTGGTTTTTGGCCAAAAAAATCGTATGGTGGCTACCAGAGATTAAAATGAGTATGTTTGAATAGTTCGAACACGTCCAACTTTATCTTGTGTGCTTGTTCATACTCGTTCGTTTGCAACCCTTATTTATGAATAAATTGATTCATAAGTAAAAAGGCTTGTAAGTCAAACCAAGCAAGCAGAGGAAACTCGTAAATATTTTTCGGTTTCGATCATTTCAAGTCAAATTGATTCACAAGCAATGTGTTTGCTTGTACTTACTCAAGCATGTTCGAGTTTTCGGGTAAAATTGATTGAATGTTTAAATTTTTTTTTCTCTACGAAGAAAAAAATGAAAGATGCAGGCTTTGTATGGGTTATAATTTAATGAATAAAAATATTTTTAAATGATTTAGGAGGCCGGATTTGCAGTCATATATATAATAATCCGCACTGGAAACATTATTTTTCACATTAATTAAAGAAAGGATTTATTAATGAGTGCATACATTAAATGTAGGTTAGGTATGTTATGTTTGTATACCTTAATAGAAAAAAGTGATTGCCGAAGATTATGTCGTGGGAATACGTGCTTCCGGTTGGTAGAGAATGCAGTTTTGTAAGGATATTTTAAATATTGTTACTGTTTTTATGACATATCTGACCGTCTACCTATTACCAAGCTACCTACTACTTTCTGGATAATATATTGTAATCTTTTCTAGGGTGCGATGTTGACTTATTGTTATTAGAGTAATAAAATAAAAATTCAGGTATAAAAATACGTTTTAAGTTTAAGCTATGAATGAATGAGTTTCAGTAAAAATTTTTGGTTTTTCCGCATTTTTTTATAAAAAAAGGTTTTTTTTTCAATGAGTACATTTTTTAATATTAAGATTCAAGTGAAATCAGAAGGATGTAGAACGTAGTCAAGGAAAAATTTTGTTTTTGGTTATCCTGTCGTAGAAGGGGCAGCGAGAAAATGTATGGTATTTAAGGTATGAGATGTGCAAATCGATTCAAAAAAATATGCCAGATATTGTGCATGTTTTACAGCAGAAACAACAGCTGCAACGAATTCAAGAGATCAACAATAATTTATTGAATGATATTGTTATATTCTTGACTCCCTTTAAAGAGACGACCTGCACCCTGGGTGAAACGAATTCATTCAATTTAACTGAATTCAAAGGAAAAATGAAACATTATCTTATGACTTTATTTAACCCTGAGATCAAGCTAACATTCAAGACCGCTACGTTCTAATATCCGCCATGCAACAACATAAGATTATTACAAGCAGCAGAGAAGACTAAAATGTACGATTTTATAAAGTCCCTAGCTCCAACCATTGAACCAAATACGAACTCTTTGGATATGCAACCGTCAGTTTCTTCAAGGGAATGTGATATGTACGCCGATTTTGCTGGAGAAAATTCAACTGAAAACGCGGATTAATTTGCTCATGAAATCAAAATGTATATTGAAACCCATACACAAGGTCCTGTTGTTATTCTACAATGGTTTTTGAACACAAAAAATCAAAAGAATCAAAATATGTGGATTTTTTTATTTCTATTCGTTTCAATTTTATTCTAAAAATTATACACTGGTATAAAAATTCGAGAATGAAAAAAATCAACCATGAAAATAAACCTCCTGACCATAAATTACCTACATTTCCACTCAGCACACAAATCTCAAACAAACCAAACAATATTTCTCGATTTACTTACAAGCGCCATGAATAATGGAGTGGTGATTGTAAGCGATTCTACTTTCAATCAGTAAACTCGTTTGAACTCGTTTGAAATAAGGGATGACTTGTAAATAATTTTACTCATGAATAAAAAAACTCGAAATTACTTGTTTGATGGTTGACTCAGTTTGATCAAACTCGTTTTTTTTGAGTAAATACCCGAAACTTACAAGCAATACTTGACTCATTTTAATCTCTGGTGGCTACCCTAAATTTTGATCTTAAAACAAAAATAAAAAATGTGCACGACTGGGTCGTACGAACTTGCTCCTGCATGCTAAAACTAAATATTTATGATTACTTAAATTGCAAAAAGTAGTGTTAAAATAAGAGATATACTTTAAGCAATTCTGATTACACTCTTACTTACAGCTTACACGTAACTCACAAAAAAAAAACTCAATATATAAAAATAATTAGAATTCATTAAGAAAATTAATGAATTGAAAATGAACCTCGTAAAAACATTTCATTCCAAAAATTTAAATTCCAAACAAATTCAAACCTTATTCTTGATTTATTGAATTTTTTTTTTGAAAATCGTCGGAGCCGTTTTTTTTTAAATTAATTTTTTATATATAAAATTTTTCAAAAATGTTTTAAAATTAATTTGAGTATGCACTTTTTAAGACCATGTAAATATACATATTATACTCCAACTTGGATTCTTAAAATTGATCCGTTTTTGAGATACAGAATTTTGAAAAAAAAAGTTAAAAATATTTTTTAAAAATCCAAAAAAAAATTTTAAATTTTTTTGAAAACACAATATTATTTGAACAATATATACGTACTTTCAAAAAAAAACTTACGCTGATCGGACTTTCAGTTTTCGAGAAAATCTAATAACAAAAAAACGGTTCTATGGGAGGTACCGTTTTGGAGCAATACAAAAATGTTTTTTTTACATAAAATACATGAATGTTTAAAAAAATTAAACTCTAGAAAGTTTAAAAAAAATCTATCGGGCCGTTTTGGAGAAAAAAAAATGTTTTGGTTTTTGGCCAAAAAAATCGTATGGTGGCTACCCTAACTTTTGATCTTAAAACAAAAATATAAAAATTGGGATATGACTTTTTGCTCAAACCTCTTATTTTCAAATTTGAAGTCAATCGAACCAGTAGTTAAGGCTGTAGATGCCTGTAAACTTTCCGACAGACAGACAGACGGAATCGCCGGACCCACTTTTTTCGACTTCTCTATCATCGTAATGTCATATCTCATCCTCATCTCAAATTTTTTTTTTTGTACGAATTCAATACTTGCCATATATTCTATATGTCGCAAGTAAAAAAACTGGGATATAAGTTTTTGCTCAAACCTCTAATTTTCAAATTTGAAGTCAACCGGACCAGTAGTTAAGGCTGTAGATGCCTGTAAACTTCCCGACAGAGACACACGGCATCGCCGGACCCACTTTTTTCGACTTCTCTATCATCGTAATGTCATATCTCATCCTCATCTCATTTTTTTTTTACGAATTCAATACTTGCCATATATTCTATATCGCAAGTAAAAACGATATTGTGAATATCGTGGAAATTGAGTCTCCAACAAAAAAGTTTCTCGACTTAACGAGTAGAGCTCACCAAGACCCTTATATTTTGATGCTACTTCTTGATACGAACCACCACCAGGGGAAATTGAAAGTGACTGTAGTTTTAGACTTACAAAATTGTTTAAGGTAAAAAAAAACATATTGCCAATATTTCGGTAGTCGGGTCTGCAACAGTTCCTTAAAAATCAATCAGGTTGCAAAGACCTTCATTTTGATACAATATTTGATATGCGCGAACTGGGAAATTACGATTCAACAGTTATTTGAAATTCAAACAGAATTGTTGCTCCCTTTAAAAAAAACAAATGATTTTGCAAATATTTAACAAACCGGGTTTCTTTTGATGGATTTTTTCTTAATCACTGCACCAACTACAGAGGTATAAGTCTACTAAGCATTGACTACAAGATCTTGTCTGCCGAGCTGTGTGAACGTTTGAAGCCTTTCGTCAACAAGCTGATAGCAGTGCGGCTTCAGAGTTTCAGACCCGAAAAGTCCACCATCGATCAAATATTCTCTTCAAATCGATACCTACCATCTTTTCATCGATTTCAAGGCCGTGTATGACAGCGTGTATAGAGATCAACTATATAAAGCAATGTCTAGTGCCGTCTGTGTAAGATGACAATATGGAACACTCACGCTGTTCCATCGTGGTTGAAAAAAACCTAACAGACGCATTTGATGTCAAAAAAGGTTTTAGATAGGGCGAAGCACTGTCAACAAGAAAGGAAAACCAAAATCGACGTCTTGGAGCAAACATCAGCTTTATCTTCGAGGTAGTTAAGGACTTCGTCTACCTAGGATTCGCTTTAAACTCAGACAACAACGACAATCACTGCTTCTTTCCTAAATTCCTCTTTCGAGCAACCAAAGTGTCACTGTACAAAACCCTCATCATCCCAGTCCTACTATATACATGGACCATGACAACATTGGATGAAAACGCTTTAGACTGCTTCGAGAGGAAAATTCTTCGAGTGATTTTTGTTCCAGTCTGTATGAATTGAGAATGGAGACAAGGATTCAATCAAGAACTGTACGAGCTGTTCAGCTACACTGACCTAGCCAGCAAAGTTAAGGTCCAACGACTTAGATTGTTGGGTTAGAGCGAATGGAAAATAATAATCCGGAAGGACGTCGTAGAGGAGGAATACCGCGACTCAGGTGGAACACACAGGTGGTAGAGGACCTGACCCAACTTGGCCTGCAAAACTGGAGACAGCTAGCTAGGGACCGAGCTGGCTGGAGACGCTTTTTGGATGAGGCCCTTGTCCGACCTGGATTGCAGCGCCACCATAAGTAAGTTTTTTCAATCACATTTGAAACGGTTTTAGTTCTCATTGATTCTCTGTGAAATAAATATTTGCGGTGAGGGAAAATGTAGAATGTCTGCTTTTAAATTGTGTCTCATTGTGTATCAAATTCTGAGGATGAGGAATGAACATTTTTACATGAAAAGACATGAAAATTTCATTTCATCATAGAAGAATTGTTTATAATTGAACTTAGCGATAAACCAGCATGATTCCTTGTTACGATCATTGCTCTATAGTGCATGCTGTGTTGAAGCATTAATTTCAACAACCCAAAGCATGAAGGAAGAACCTTTAAAAATGTTGAGGTAAGTCTAATCACTTTTTACCATTTATAGAGTTAACTGATTTTTATAAATAAATTCGCGCTCACTGCTCAGGGGTGAGAGCTTAAGAAAAGAAGGGAAAGATGGTACCGGTCGGTGTCACTGATCATAATTCCTGAACTTGTGAGAGAAAACATCACGTTTGAGTCATTTCATTCTTAAATACGACCACAACACCGCTGAGTGAATGCAATTGCAAATGAAAGTAAAATGTGTTCATGACACAAGGCCATTCGGTTGAAACGACCGACCTACGAATCAACCAATTTATCTTTTCCCACTTGAATAAAATCAAAATTCTAGTGCGCAATTGATAACAACTCTTTTCACCGCTTGATTGTTGATATGAGTCCAGTGTTAGTGTAGCTTGTCGTGTTGTTGTCGTGTTGGTCTTATATTACACCCCTCAACAGTGGAGAATCTTCAGTTGAGATTCTCGTGTATTAACTCTTCTATTGAGATTTCCGGTTTCGAGAACAAAAAAATTCACTCACAATAAGCAAAGCACATAGCACACAGAAGAATCAGTTAAACGCATACGTCATGTAATTGGTTTCCAGTGAATCTTGTTATCACGTTAATCAAAACCGACAACAAAATCTCTGTACAATCCAATTAATGATCGGTATTTGCCATTAACTGGGGTAGAATTTGACAAATACTGGTGGTCAGTCAGTTGAATGTACTTCGAGACTACAGGGTCGTGACTTTGTGTGTAGCGACTGTTTTGGAATATAAAATAATTTCCCATCCAATTTGTATGGATCGCAACGTTTAACACCCAATCGAGAGCGACTTGTTTGATATGTTTTATTGCATAATTCACTTTAAGCAAATATGGCTAAAGTGAGATGGTTTCTGTTGTTTAAATCAATCAAGAAAATATATTTGTTTGTTTTGACGCAAACTGAGAACAGAACTTGACTTGTTCTAAAATAAACACACTCACAAACACACTTGTAGATCCAGTACCGGGGAAAACCGGTTGGAAATCTATGATTAATAAGGCATTATATTACGTTTCCACTGAACGATAATCTAGATTATCTTCCAGTTTGATTAAAAATAATCTAGTAGTGTTTCCACTGGATTTTGTTAGATTAATTCTTACATTCAAAATCTTGGTTACAAAAACTGCCACATTTGAAAGTTTTTTTCGCACAAAAATGCAAGGATGACCTCCAATTAAATTAAAATGTTGGTTTTAAATGAAGAAAAAAATAAGTTTTTTGATTTAACTATGTTCTTTCTTAATAGAAAAGCACATAATATACCAATTTTTATTAAAATGTATTTTTTTCCATTTTCGATTATAAATCCATTTTCCTGAACAGATGGAACAAAAATTTTGCTTAACCAAAAGTTTTTAAGGCCGTGTCCGAATTCGATGAATTGTGGTTAAAAATGGATGAATTTTTAACCACTACTGTCATATTTTAACATGCTCCACAGCTAGTCTAATTAGGCCAGTTCCACCTAACAACATTTCACTGAGATCTCAATGTCACTTTGACTGAGGCAAAATCATTTGGTGGAACAAAATTCTCAGTTCTCATTGAGATAAAATGGTTACCTTACAAATTGTTGTTGTGCATATGTCAGTCACGTCAAATTAGCTGAGTGAGAAATCGAATCCAAAAAATTTTCATCTCAGAAATCTCAGAAAAAAATCTCAATTCTCAGCTGAGATTTTTTGTTCCACCTAAAAAATCTCTGAGATCTCTGAGATCTCAGTGAGATGTTGTTAGGTGGAACTGGCCTATTTTTAACACATTTCATTCAATGCGAAATGTCAAAATTTAACCAAACGTCAAGTTTTAACCACTTTTTAACCCAATTCGGACACGGCCTAAGGCAACAAAAATTTGTAAATTGTTTACCTACATTTTGTTTTTTCTTTTTATTTTCTTTTTGTTCAGCCCTTTGTATATCTACTACTACAAATATATATACAAAAGTTCAGTCTGACAAGAAACTGTTTTTTTTTTCCTCTTTCATCTACCTTTTCGTTGGAAATGGGAAAGTGAATCCGTTCAGCATCAATCCAATCAAGTAGATTAATTTGAAAACTCGAATCGAGATGATTAACTTTTGTATGGCAAATCAAGTGATTTCGAAGAGATTTCAAGTTTATTCGAATTAATCTCAGATTATCGTTCAGTGGAAACAGCATATTAAGCGATTTCTATAGATTGGTAAATTCAATAAGTATATTGTGTAAAGAAAAAAAGATAATTTGAGCAACATATTCTCCAACGATTCAATTGCCCTAAAGAGCGCATATTGGTTTCGAGTTGAAGGAAGGAAATGTATGCCTCTATTTGACTGACGATTTTTATGATATCGAATTTTAGTTTGAAATGACATCCAATATATAAAGATTTAAACATAATAGTTCGACTAAGAAAAATAGTTGCAAGTACATGCGACCTAGTCCGAACATATTATTTGAATTTGATCTCGTGATTATTTATTGAGTTTTTATTGTCTTTGTTCAGTTCTGTGATAATCGGAAGGAAAAAGCTGCAAAACAATTATCTTCATTGAATAATTTAGCACTGATGACACGACAATTAAATTAGTCGCTACACTCTGTTGAAGAAAAATTGTCAGTAAACGGACTAATGTACGAGGGTGGTCCCAAAAGTTCCCGACCTATCGTATTGTTGCCGATAGTTGATTAAAAATATTGACTATAGTAGAAAGTACTAACTATTTGCAGCGTAAAATTAAAGTTTGAGAATCCTGCATTGCCTTATATTTTTTCGGCGGCCAGTTAAAGTGGATGCTTTCCGTGAATTAGTCAAGATAAAAATGGTCATCGTTATGTGATCCAATACTTTCATTTGAAAGGCCTTAGTCCAACGAATATCAAAGAAGAGCTTGATTCTACTCTGGGAGAGTCTGCACCTTCATTAACAACGATAAAATATTGGGTGGCGGAGTTTAAACGAAGTCGTACCAGCTGCCAAGACGAGCACAGTAGTTGACGACCAATTGAGGTGACAACACCAGAAATGGTGACAAAAATTCATAAAACGGTATTGGATGACCGCCGACTGTAATTGCGCGAGTTAGCAGACATGGTAGGCATATCAAAAAGCGATTTACACCGGATACTTGCCGAAAATTTGGATATGAGAAAGCTGTGCGCAAGGTGGGTGCCGCGATAACTGACAATTGCCCAAAAACAGCGACAGAAGGATATTGCAATTGAGTGTTTGGCAAAAATTTCGTAGAAACAAAGCCGAGTTTCTGCGTCGATTTATTACCATGAATGAAACATGGGTCCATCAGTTCACACCTGAGACAAGGTTAGGTTAGGTTTAGGGGCTGACAGTTGATGTTTTTACCGTCACACTTAGATCAATACAGATCCATTGTGATACCCGCGAGTATTGCTACTCAAGCTAATAAGAAAAACCTATGTGTTCAGTTAGTCAAGCCATTTAGAGGCCTTGACGAAGTTCAGGATGCTAGTACCTGGCGTACTAGAGAGTTCTTCTAAATCCCCGAAGAAAAAGTTGCCAAGCAGTTTCTTCCTTTGGTGGGAAAGTGCGGGACAGTGACACAGAAAGTGCGAAGTGTCTTCATGCACCTCCTCGTCACCGCATCCTCTGCATAGATCATCTGAACTGATTCTCATCTTTTTCATATGATAACCTAACAGATTATGTCCGGTGATTATGCTTACAAGAGATCGAAGTGATCCCTTGTGTAGCTGCATAATTTTTTCCGTTCTTTGTTTGTTAAAACAGGGCCAGATCTTTCTTGTTGTGCCGCAGGTGTCAAGAAGATTCCACCTTTCATCGGCCTTGATAGTTATTCTTTTTGAGATTTCCTGTTTTAAATAACAGGTAGGGGTGCTAACTAGCTGAGCTTGGCTTACGTCAAGCATTGACCCTAATCTTGCTTATTCATCGGCTTTCTCATTGCCTAGTATATCGCTGTGGCCGGGACCCAGCAGAGTCTAATGTTGTGCTGTGCGCCAAGAACCTTGAGCTCTTCGCGACAGCATGAAACAGCTTTGATTTTACCTCAGTTGCAGTAATTGCTTTTATTGCCGCTTGGCTATCAATGAAAAAGGTGATATCAGCTCGTGGTATCGCCATCATTGATACCTTTTTAGCAGCTGTTGTCACTGCCAGCACCTTCGCTTGGAAGACACTACTGTAGTCTGGGAGCCTAAGCGAGGCGGTTAACTTGAGAGATTCGGAATAGAAGCCTGCTCCTACACCAGTGTCCATTTTAGAGCCATCAGTATAGATACATACCTGAGACAAAAGAACAGTCAAAACAATGGACTGGAAGGGGAGAATTGGCTCCAAGGAAAGCAAAGACAGTTCCATCAGCAGGCAAGGTCTAGGTCATGGCGTCAGTTTTTTGGGATGCACGAGGTGTGATCTTCAAAAAAGAAAAAAAACCATCAACGGCGAGTATTACGTGAATTTGTTGAAGCGTTTAGGTGATAAAATCAAAGAAAAACGGCCCCATTTGGCGAAAAAGAAAGTTTTGTTTCATCACTACAATGCACCAGTTCATACATCCGGCATTGCTTTGGCCAAAATTAATGAGTTGAAAATTGAATTGCTTCCTCACGCACTATATTCGCCAGATTTATACCCCGCTCGGATTATTTTCTGTTCCCCAACTTGAAGAAATGGCTCGGTGGAAAGAGATTTTCCAACAACGAAGAGGTGGAGTCTGCAGTTGATGGCTATTTTATGGAGCTCGACAATTCTTACTACAAACAGGGTATCGTAGCTTTTGAGCATCGCTGGGAAAAGGGATGTATGTACTAAATGGTGACTACGTACGTAGAGAAATAAATGTTCGTTTTCCCAAATTTTTTGTGTTTTCTTTGTTAGGTCGGGTACTTTTGGGACCACCCTCGTACATTTGCCTTTCAGTCCGGAAACAATTGCTTTAATACGTAGTAAAGTTTACAACTACTTCGATAAAAAAGTTCTAAGAAGGAAGAAGATAGCAGTTGCATGCAAGAACTCGCCTTAAAAGTCGTGTACTGACAATTTTTATTGAACATAGTTTAGTGTTGTTCGTAATTGCAGTGAAAAAAGTCAAATTTAGATTAAAAGAAAGACAAAAAAACCTATAATAAATTCGCTTGCAAACCAAATATTAATACAAACAAGAAGTATAATTAAAAAGATAAAATAAAATTCATTGTTCGACTTACATCCACTTAAATGAGCAAACCCCATGATGCGACTGAGTTAAAGTTTCAATGGAATCGCATTCGCAAGCAACCTTAAGACAACTGGTCTCAAAATGCAAAATAAATCTAAACACCTCTCTTCTTTGTGACAACAACAAAAAATAACCTCACATAGACATTGTTTCTTTTTTTTTCGAAATTTAAAAATTATATAAAATTTTACTCACCAAATCAAAGACTAACATAGGCTCGAAGGGATCTCAGTCGTTTTATTTTTTTTTACATTATTACTCTGTCTACTTTGTATTTCATTTTTCTCAATCGCTTTATTGCATGTACTTCTCAGAAAATGTGTTTTAATATTCTTTGTTTTTTAAATACGTACCAAAAAACACTTTTTTGTTGTCCTTAAAATTTAATTCAAAAACTGTTAGAAAATAGCATCGTGTGAGATGACAAAAAGAGTTTGAATTTTGATTGTTTTTAATACATACATACGTACATTGGGGGAAAAACCTCGCCTGTAGAATAGTTAAATACGTACCAAAAATGTTAGAGGTCTAAAGAGCAGGATGAACGCCAACAACAAAATTGTATTTGGATTAATTTCAATCGCTGCAGAAAATGGTGTACACGGTCGATGGATTTTTTTTATTTTTAAATAAATGTAAAATGTTGTTTTCATAAAAAAGAAGAAAAATACATACTCATTGGCTTTTTTCGGAGATTGAGTTAATTTTCGTACTTCGAGTGCCAAAAGCTGTTTAGAATTTAAAATCAACTAGTTTCTGGCGAGCGACTTCGCACATAATAGACTATCAAGAGTTCTGATGAGTTGAACTCAGAATTTTCTTCAAACGCTATCGGACAAATTTTCGAACTCAGATTCGAAGATTGGAAAGTTTAGTTGAATTTAGATTGACATTACAGACACAAAACAGATCTGTGTCTGAGTGTATCCACTGAAACTTCAGTAACAATAATACAACAGATAGAGAAAGGTACATAAAGAAGCTTAGAACATGCAACAGAAACGTACGTTACGTGCCACAGAGGAATGGTATGCTATTAAGTTCGAATTGTTAAGAAACGAATGTTTATCGAACGTCGAAGAGTCTAGTGTGAACATAGTCTGGAGGACCAGATGTTATTAGAATTATCAAGCAGTAACTTTATGTACTATTTTCAGGCACCGATCCCAAAGGCATTCTATTCTCGAGCGATGGGAAGCAAACTTAAAGGTATTGCTCAATGGCCAACTTACCGAAAAAATGACGCTCCACCATTTCAAGAAGACAACCCAATGCTGTAGCTACCAAGCATTGATGAGTCAAAAAAGCTATCAATCGGGCATACCAGCCGAGCTGATCAAACATTGAGGACATCACTGAACCAACGAGTACATTATTAAATGATAGTGCACGATTGGGAACATGGAGAAATGCCGGAAGAATGGCGAAAAGGCATTTAATGTCCCATACACAAGAAAGGGGATACAGTATGCTTGTACATTTGCTCTTCTATCCTACAAGATCGGATATCAGTGTGGATTCAGACCAAGCAAATCGACAATTGATTAGATTTTCATCACAATATACCACCTGTTTATAGACTTTAAAGCCGCTACAGCAGCATAGCCAGGGTAGAAGTGTACAGAGCTATGAGAGAACGCGGCCTCAAAAATAAATTAATAAGACTTTGTAGGCTGACCACTACTAACGTTTCAATCCAAATTGAAGTATTAGGATTGCTATCTAAACATTTTCAATGGTATCCGACAAGGGAACGAACTGGCCTGTCTTTTCTTCAACCTGCCGTTGGAGAAAACAGTCCGTGACTCTGGAACATCAGAAAGACTATCGGCACAAAGGCCACCAATTATTGGTATACGCAGACAACATTGACAATCTAGATCGAGCTGGTGGCAAAAAACCCTGGGGTTGCATATAAATAAGTTAAACGAAGTACATGGTGGTCCAGTCTGTTGAAAACGTTTGCAATAGCAGAAAAACAACTATTTAGGAGCATGAAATCTATCATTCAATTACCTTGTGTCAGTGGTAGCAGCCGATAACAACATGAAAGAAGAAATATATATATGGGCGTCTGCTCAAGGCCAAAGATCTATCCATTATTTGCAACTGTTGATGTACAAGACGATAGTGTTTTCAGTCCTCAATTACAGATTGGAGACCTGGATTTTAAGCCAAAAGCACTCTGAATTCTTAGCCACGTTCGAGAGGAAAGTCTAATGAAGAATATTTTTTCCCCTTTCTGAGGAAGGACGATTCCGGAAACGATATAATCATGATTCACGAGATATATCAAATCTATTGCCAAGTGATTGTGATGATAAAAAATGAGCTTAACAGACTCCGGTGGCATTTACACCAAATAAGTATGAGCGCAACGGCCCTTAAACCGGTGATAACGATGATACAATTCTGGGATAGTCGAATTACTAAGAAAAGAATGTCGGAAGATGATGATTCAATAGGATAGGGTAGGTAGGTAGAAATGGTTGTCCCACTTCCGTGTACAATTAGCGCTGAGAGTGGATTGGTTAGGAAGGATGTACAATCCTATACATACTGTTGTATTAATCTCCCTACACTACAGCCTATTGTCTCATAGTACCATCTAGTTTAGGAGAGATAAGGGGGGGAGGACCTAGAGCCTGAGAGTTCCTCAATACCGTTGAAGGATTCTTTACCTAAGTGGAGTGCTCTTTTCCTAGCCAAGGCCGGGCAATGGCAGAGAAAATGTGGTACCGTTTCCTTTTCATCCTGGTCCTCCCAGCTACGGCAGAAGGAGTTCATGTGGTATACCCAATTTTGCCGCATGCTCCCCTATGGGCCAATGCCCATCCTGGCTATGTCATGCCTTGGTTTGGAAATCAAATTCATTGATTTTGGTTTGTTAAAGGCGGGCCAGATTTTCCTGGATATAACGCAACTCGTTAAACTATTCCACCTATGATTTGCTTCTGATGTGTATTTGGCCAGGATATAGCCCTTGACAACTCCAAGAGGAGCATATACTCTCACTGCCAATGAGTTGTGAAGGGCTGATCCTTGCCTAGCTAGCTCATCTTCCTTCTTATTTTCATCATAGCTCCTATGGCCCGGTATCCAGATTAGAGTGACACTCAAATCGAGTTCTTTGCATCGCTGGACCAGTTTAGAGGATTATAAAGCTGAATCAATGCTGCTGACTGTCTGTTAGTATAGATACATTTTGGTTCTGTCGGATATTTTTAAGAGCTATACAAGCTTCCCTTATCGCTAACAATTCTATTCGGGAAGTCTATAGAATTTTGAAATCTTAAGAGATTCACAGAAGACACCTGCACCTACACCGCATTCCATCATTGAACTTTCTAAAGGATAACTTGATCACAGAGCCGAACACTCCCCTATTAATGCTGATGATTACCAACAACTACAATAAGAAAAGAAGGTGGACATACTTAAATTTTGTTTCTCTTTTCAGCACCTTAAAATTGATGCCAACGAATGTTCACAAGGGCTGTTGTAAACTTCTAAACAAAATTAGGAAGCAAAGACACTCCTCAACTCAATTCCAAGCCAGTTTGTAGAATATTTTGCATAAGGAATTAAAAACAATAAAACAACATTTTACATAAATATTAAGTGACTTACCAAATGAAGCCAACATTCGATTTCTAAAAGAAAGTGGATGCGCGCAGATCAGAGCGTAACACACCATCGAAGATTTTTGGTTCGTGTCTTCATAAGACTCATTAAATCTTTTTCTGTTTCTTTTTAATTCGTCAACAAAAAAAATCATACGTACGTAATTTTCTGTTCGTTTCATATAAACCTTTGTGCTGCCTGCTATTTTGGGTATAGTTGTTGTTGTGAGTAAGATTTAACAAAAAAAAAGTAAATTTAAAGAGTTTTAATTTTCCATCAAAAATCTACTTACAATTTTCACGGTTCAAAATATTGAGAAAAATGTGCAACCGTTGTTTTTATTTTTACGATTTCGATTTTTGGCTATTGCTTCCGCAACTAAATTATGGGAATTTTTGTTTATTAAGAAAAATAGTAAGAATGAAATTTGGGTTTTTTTTTTTTAAGAACAAATAAAAGTCCTATTCAACAAAATGACAAAACTCACGGATTCTGGCCGCAGCAGGCTCTGTTTTCCGGATACATATTCCTACAGCTTTTGTTATTTTTATCTTTCATTCATTTTTTAAAATTTTGGAAACCTCGAAATCTCAAGTAACCATCTGCTGTTCGATTTTGATATGATTTTTGATCGATTTGAAGAGAAACAAAGTATTTAGCTTTGTTTGGTTAAAAATTACAAAAAGTTTAGTACACATACAGAGCGAGAGGAGACCTTATTTTTATTTGTTTTTTTTTGATTCACTTATTTTTCTGAAAAGTACATCGAACAAAAAAAAAATCAACAAAAAGATAAATTAATTAAAATATTCGTGATGATTGCTTAGCGAAGTGTTTTTGGATTCTAATTTATGCTTTGTAGCTTTTGTTTCCTACTAAATAACCTGAAATTTTTGATTTGGAATACAAGTTGTAAATTTTCGACTTACCGTGGAGGCTAAAATATCATGGGGACAACAGCCGATGAGAAAACTCTTACATACTTTCGAATCGGAGAACTTGAGGTTGCGCCCACCTTCACCTGAAATAAGAATGAATAGGTTTAAGATTATAAAATGGATAGTTCAAAGTCTAGGGGTAGGTTAACAAGTGGATAGTTGTTTAAGTTGAGCTTCTTTCCTCTTGTGAAGAACTGACAAAACAATTCTTCGAACGAAATTAAGGAACTGTTACAAGCGTAAGCCACTAGTTCTCAAAGAACGATTGCATCACCCTAAAACGGATGCACAAACTACCGGGCTTTGAGAAGGCAACAAAAAATGACGCCGGACCGAAGCACCATCTTAAGGAAGAACTTAAACTTGAATTGGGACCCTTTTTTGAGCGGTAGGCGCTTACTCTAGGTTTTTCTTTTCATGTGTCTATACTTTTGGAAACAAGACCTATGAGCAATGCCCTAGCTATGACATTAAAATCGTCCTTGAAGATTTTATTGCTAAGCTGGGTAGAGAAGAAATCTTTGGCAGCACAATCGGACAACATAGCCTACACGACATCACCTCCAATAACGGATTTAGGCTAATCGATTTCGCTGCGGGGCCAGACGTAATGGTAGTAAGTACGCATATCCAACATCTCGATATCCTCAAGAAATCATGGAAATCTACTGACTTAATCAACCGTCAACCAGATTGATCACATTGCGATCGACGCACGACACTTCCTAGCATGCAAGATGTCCGCACATTCCGAGGTGCCAACATCGACTCGGACCACTTCCTTGTTGTAGCCAAGGACACGCGAAAATGCTAGAAGGAAATTCGACGTCAAACGGCTACAATAGCAAGAAATTGCTAGATCCTTTTCCGATCGTGTCTCCGAAAATCTCCTCAGAGTCCTTTGATGCCAGCACAAAATATAGAGAACCAGTGGCAACACTGCCAAGCAGCCATCGGAGATGCCGCCTCTGAATTGCTAGGGCTTACACGGCCACATCACAACGAAACCCCTGGTTTGAAGATGAGTGCCAGCGAGAACATCCAGCTAAACAAATGGCATACAAAGCGGCGCTGCAAAGAACACGAGCAACTCGTGAGCTCTACGAGCAGAAAAGGAGAGAGGAGCATAAACTTCTCAGAAAGGAAAAAAGGAGCGCGCGATCGAGGAGATAGAGGGTTGTCACAACAGGAACGAGGTTCGAAAAGTCTACAAAAAGGTGAAACAAACCTCCAGGGCTTATACACCCAGAACTGAAGCCTGTAGAGACCAGCATGAGAACATCGTAGTGAAACCGCAGTCAGTGCTGAGAATATGGAAAGACCACTTTTCCAAGCTGTATAATGGCGATGACGAGCAAAACTCCGTCAGCAACACAGAACCATTCAATTGGGGTGCAGAAGGCCAACAATTCCACCCACCCGACATGGACGAAGTGAAGATAGCGATATCTAAACTTAAGTCGAACAAAGCCGCTGGAGCAGACGGGCTAGCCGCCGAACTGTACAAAGCAGCTGGAGATGATTTGGTTAGGAGCATGCACCAGCTCATCTGCAAAATTTCGTCGGAGGAAAGCATGCCCGATGAATGGAACCTCAGCATCGTATGCCCGATCCTCAAAAAAGGAGATCCCCTGAACTGCACCAACTACAGAGGTATAAGTCTCCTTAACATCGCCTATAAGATCTTGTCTGCCGTGCTGTGTGAACGTTTGAAGCCTTTCGTCAACAATCTGATAGGTTTTTATCAGTGTGGCTTCAGACCCGGAAAGTCCACCATCGATCAATATCCCTACGGCAGATCTTGGAGAAGAACCAGGAACTTAAATCGATACCATCGAGGAGGCCAGGAAGATGGGTCTAGGGGATAACGAGAGCAAGAACAAGAAAGGACTACCAACATCGACGTCTTGGAGCAAACGTCAGTATAGACAGACTAAGCTTCGAGGTAGTTAAGGACTTTGTCTACCTAGGATCCGCTATCAACTCAGACAATAACACCAGCGCTCAAATCAAAGGAAGAATCCTTGTCAATCGCTGCTTCTTTGAACTTAGAAGGTAATTGAGTAGTAAAATCCTCTCCCGAGCAACTAAAGTGACGCTCCTGATGTATGGTGCAGAGACATGGACCATGACAACATCTGATGAAAATGCTTTGGGCTGCTTTGAGTGATTTTTGGTCCTGTCTGCATTATTGGAGAATGGAGACAAAGATTCAACCAAGAACTGTACAGAGACACTGACCTAGCCAGAAAAGTTAAGGTCCAACGACTTAGATGGTGGGTCATGTTGAGCGAATGGAAAATAATGCTCCGGCTCGTAGTCTTCGAATCCAACCCGGAAGGACGTCACAGAAGAGGAAGACCGCGACTCAGATGGAGCACACTTTGCGTGCGAAACTGGAGACAGCTAGCTAGGGACCGAGCTGGCTGGCGAAGACTGTTGACTGAGGCCCAAATCCACAACGGACTGTAGCGCCACCTTAAGTAAGTAAGTAAATACATTTGTCTATACTTTTGGAATAATAAAGGAAAATTGAAGAGTGAAAATTAATATGAACTGACAATCGACGTGTCTAAATTATTCATCAGTCTACTTTCGTAGCCTCGAGTGTAATAACATCAACCATACTCATATACAACGCTCTTTTGGACCGATTAAAAACACGTGAAGGGGGTGATGGCGGGCGAGTTCAGAGGCAGATAGATAATAATAGATACCTACAATTCATTAGGTTCTGCCCGAAATACATTCGTTTCCATTTTTCCAATGTACACAATTTTTAGAAGCTACTTTCTAACCTTGATTGAACTCATTATTTTCCGATATTGAATATTTTAGTTTCAGAATATTAATCGATTTGGAATTCGAACATAGCTAATATCTAGGGGAAAAAGCCACCAGAAATAAAATTGATTTTAAACTCACCATTTCTAGCAGTGCCCATCAATTGGTCCAGCATTTGTCTCATTTGGTCTGTTGCCGTCATTTTTAAGTTTTATATTTTTTATTAATTAGAATTCTTGAAATTAGTTTCAAATTGTTTTTGTGCTTAAATGAAATAAATTCTTTGACTAGCACCAATAACTTTGCAAAGCTGAGATTCGGATTTCTTTTGTTCAATTTATTTTTCAGCCTTATCAAGAATTATCAATTTTATGGGAAAGTTTAACGATTTGTGCACAATGTTTTTGTATTAAACTTGACGTTAATAGTTTAAGTACGTGTTTATCAATTGTTTTTTAAACAATTTTCACTTTTAAACGAAAATAATTGCAAAACAAAATTCACTTGATCATAAAAATGAAAATGATGCCTTTCCTTTGAAAATTAAAATTCGTCAAGAAAAATGTGAGATATATCAAAGAGGGAGAAAGCAATAAATATGGAGTTCAAATGTCATTTCAAGAATGATATGGAATCGGAATTTGGTTATACTAAGAAAGTGATACCAATATGAATCTTTTTTAGGAACAATATTATTTACTTGTACTTAAAATTCTAACACGCTGATTGTAATGTTGACTGACTCTGGGGTTTTGCAATAAAATTGAAAATTATTTCATGCATAAGGCACAAGCAAGTACAAGGGTGAAGGAATTCAAAACGATGTTTGTCATAAAAAAGTGAAGTTCTGTACCACACATATATTTTTATTTCAATTTTGAAAAATTAAAATGACTGGCATCACTTTAATCTTCTCAGAAATTTGACAGTTCTTGAAATCTAAAAATTTTCTACCAGATTTTTATCAACTCTGCACAAAAAATAGAAAAATGAACAAAACAACAGAAAATTCGCCAATAAAAACAATCAAAACGACTCCTGATCGAACACCTGAGAAATCAATCAACAATAACATCAAGGAAAAAGCTAAATTTACACGTTAAAAGGCGATTACAAGAATCTGGAGCTGATACTTCATCTGCAAACAACAACAATTCGCCAAGCACAACCTCCAACAACAACAATGAAGTAATAAAGGTTCGTAAACAATATACAAAACGAAAAGAGAAAGCAAACAATCCCAGCATCATTGCTCGTCGAACGAAACGTACGAAATTGAAACTATCAACAGCAACTGGAACAAATAGTACAGTGAGTCAAAGAGATTCGGAGAGTGTTGGTGGTTCCATGGCATCAACTTCAACAACAGTGCACAGTGCTGGCGACGATGAGGGCAGTCGCGATGGGTGTTCACAAAATCCCGATTTGCTCCATTCTCCACGAGAAAAAGAAAAATGTCCAGATTTATTGAATGTCGTGCTGAATGTCAAAAAGAGGGCTCTCTTTCGAAATCCTGAGGTCATACATTTTTTGCAGAACATTATGGATGTTTTGAGACAGTAGATGTGTTATTTTATTAATTTTTGTTCACAAAGTGTAGGTACAACAACTAAAGTAAATAAAGAAAATCGATGTTTTTCTGTGCGAAAGTGAAAGCATTTTTCATCTATTCAATCAATCCGTCATTTTTCAAAATGGTGGTCATGTCAAACTGAAGCAAGACTATCAAATATGAAGTTGCCGCACTGACAGTCTGAAAGAAACATCAGTTTAGTAAAAAAAAGTAAATCACTTGAAACATTTTTCTTACCGAAAATATGAAGGTATAATCCAACGCATACATCCCAATGCCATTGAACTGAAAAAATCCCTCCCAATGCAGATATTGCAAGGTGAACGACTTCATTTTGTTGTAGTAAATGTCATTTCCCATCATGAATTGCGGTTTCTTTTGCATTATCTCATGAACCACCATAGCTGACTTCCTCGAATATCCATTAGCATTGCAGCACAAATTCAAAACCATATAGGCAACGATTATAGTTATAACTGCCCAGAAGCAGTAAATTTGTTCTACAAACGCCAGCACATCCACATAACCTCGAATTCTGACAACCGCATTGACTTTTGTCTCCAAGAATATTGCAAACAGTGCAAGAACAAAACAAACAGCCATGTATGGCACGGTTTGTGCTCCAAATTCATGATTGGTAAGTCGGCTCAGAGTGAGAATTCGATCGTGCAAATGAAACAGATCTACCAGGCATTCTTCTGACGTTTTGCTGTCATAAAAAGACAAAACTTATTTAATTTTTACTTCTCAAAATCGAAATCTGACAGAACTTATCGATATCCGAATAATTGTTTCCATTATCGAAGTCATCGTCCTCAGTTGTGTTGTCTTCATTGTCGCTATCGCTCACCTTCTTCAATTCATGTTTGCTTGCTTGGTAAGCTAGATTAAATTTTTTCGGCTTATCCGAATCCATGTCAAAAATTTTAATTGGTAGAATCTTCTTCGAGCATTCCTTGTTCAGAGTTTCCAAAAGCAAATTCAATTTCTTAAATCGTTCGGAAATGATCGCAACCAAATAAGCAAATTGAATTTGAACCAAACTAGCTGCGAGATATGGAAATGAAACTGTCATCGTACCCAAAAAGAACATTTTCCCAAAAAATCTGTCAAAAAAACGTAATTGAAATTTTTTATGCTCAGATTGAAGAAAGAAAGCTCACCCCCAACCAGCGATTATGTCAAAATATAACGATGTCAAAATAAGTGCAACAAATAAAGATATTTTAACATTTCTAAACAAATGCATTGATTTTTGTTTGACAATGACATTTGCTTGACATTTCTTCAATATTTCATCGATTTCGTCTAGTCGCTTATAAAATTCCGGAAAGAAATATTTCCCACGCAGCAAGCTCAAGATGTAGTCCGTTCCATAAACAAAAATTCCCATATTGAAGAAAATCGTGCAGCCAAGTGTACATATATTGCCACATGTTGGCAAATATCTGACAGAGTACATATTGAAGGTAGACATCAAACACGAAAAAATATAGAAAAACGGAACGATACACATGAGTACGAAATCGACCGCTTGACGTTTACGATTCATGTAATTCAATGGAATCAGTCCAAAGATCTGTTTGTTTTTTTTTTTTTTTCAAAAATATAAGATGTATTGAAAAACATTTATCAATTATGAAATCAATTAAAACTATGACAATACACTGCCCCCTACCTGCGAAATTATCAATAATCCAGGATTCATTTTAATGTTCAACGACTACAACTGTCAAAAACACAGGAATACAAAAATCGACTTCATCAATCCAATATTTTCCGAATAAGACTAAACGGTTTATTGGTTTTGAAATATACCTAACCTCATGGAGCTCAATAGCCAGAAACATAACTTATTCAAACGAAACTTACGATTCATTAAGTAATTGTTTTCTATTGACAATTTAGATAATTAAAAAAGTGAAACAACTATTTTCCATGTGACAGTATTGGTTCTTCTGTAGCTTGTTTGTTTTTGACACAACAGGTGGTCAATATTTTTAGTGTGAAAACAAATAGCATTTTGTCTTCTTCGTTTCACGTGGGTAATGTAAACATGAAATTCAACTGAATATTGAATATACATCTGCATTCTACTCCGAATACTGACATGCGCAGTATTTGTTTTGATGTGAGATTATCATGGAAAGGACAGTTTTTAAACACATGCGTACGTCATTGGAAAGCATTCTCTTTTAAAAGCTGAAAAAACACCGTTCACAATAGTAAATCTATCGTAAGAGTGGAAGAGTTTCTAAAAAATATATTTTGCAGAGCTTTGGAATCGACCCTACGACTACGGATGTCATCCAGGCTAGCTAACCCCAACCACACCACGAGTTAGTTCTGGCCTGTCAGTTAAAAAACAATCAAATGTTTTGACTCACACGTTCAAACTTTAACTACTTGCTAGTCAACATGATTGTGAATTTTGAAGCCAGTAAACGTTCAAGTTGAGAGGCAAGTACTTTGACAGGTTAATTAGAATATTAACTGAAGCGAGAGTTTTAATTTCTGTTTTTGTTGGTGACATCGTCGAAACTCAAAAATTCGATGCTACTAGTAGTTAAGGGCTAACCATAATAAGCGGACGTAAACGGAAGCTCTTGTCGGAATTGACGTAACGTTATTCCCTTCCGAAGTGTCAAATGAACACATTAATGGGATTTTACATTCGACCACCACGAATCGCTACTATGTTTTTTGGGTTCAATGGAATTTGTAAAGTCAAAAGTAGCAATCTCTTTTTTGAATGTGGGTGTGAAAGCTATCAAAACAGATTTATGATTGAATATTCTTTAATTTAAAATGTTTAATAACTTGAATTTAAACACAATTTGTAAATTTATTTTCGGCAAAATAATTTTTTAAACAAATCTTGCAACAAACTCCATACGTTTGAGTATTTACAAATATCAAACAGTTCGAAATGTCAAACTCGTTGTGTGTGTGAAAATTCGTGTGAGAATATGTGTAAATCTGTCTCCAAAAAGAGAGAAATCAATTCTTCCAGTAAAAAATTCAATACTTTTTCCAATGTAATTCATTTAAGGGAAAAAAAATTGTCACACATCCGTGAAGAATCAATTTCTTGGCCCAATGTAAAATCCCATAACCATAATGGACGGATGTGTACGGGGGTATCGGGGGTATCAAAATAAACATTTTGTTTTTTCAATTTTCCTATGCTGTTGTAGAGTCTCAACGCCCATCTCTCCACTACTTGTATTATGATTCAAACATTACCTTGGGCTTGGGTACCCGGACACTGTGGAATTGGAGGTATTAATGCTGCTGATCTTGCAGCAAAACACGCTGTACGCTACCCTCTGATAGTTGATAATCCCAAATTACACCAACTTTTGCAAAAGACTTTTATACATTTCCAAAAGCTAGAGCTTGTGGAAAAATGGCGGAATGCTGAACCTATTCTTCGAAAACATCAACTTCTGAACACACTTGTCCAACTTGTCCAATATAATCAATCCTTAAGCAGAGAAGAATGCATAAAACTCTTTTTACAAGCAAACACTTCTATACTCGAGAAGATTCAGAGGAATGATGCTCTAATTGTGGAATAACTGGAATGTGGAATGTCCTGTTTCTCGACAAAAAGATACTTCAACAGACAATGTAATTGAGACCCGCAAAAATCCTCAATCTATCCGATGTTAATTCAATCGCGTCGAATCCATATACCAGAAGTTCGATGAAATTTCATTATTTTTTAGTAGTTATCACAGCCGAATCCGAACGGCTAAGATGAGAAGCATTTTTTTCATTACATATTGATACTCTTGGAAGTTTTGTCAGTTCTTCGCAAGAGGCAGTACCCGTGAAAATCACAACGTTGTGCTTAGCAGCCAACGCACATAACCACTAAGCCACGGGCACTTGAAAATTCAACTAGCTACAGATTAACGAATGAATAAATACTTTCCCCGCTTTGAAGGAGAACATTGAATTCTAACCTTTTCACATAAAAATACTTGCTGTCTTTATTTTTATAAGATATGTTGAATTTACTGTTTGAGACTTTTAAGAGTATTCATGCAACGGCGGAAAACTCGGATTAACCTCAGAAACCATAACTTTATCTTCGAAGAAACGAGCTGTCAAAATTTGTATGAGAAAAAAATTCTGCAAAAAGCAGATAATTTTATCTCATAGATCTTGTGTAGAAAAAGAAGAAATAAACCTCATAATGTTTCGAGAAGTAATTTTTGTCGTTCAGCTGATTATTTCTCTCATTTATGTAAAAATTTAATGGGGTGCTCATGCAAACGTCTAGCGGAAAATTATCTCTTAGCATGAAAACCCTATTTATGAAGATGTTAATTTGTTTTTTTTTTTCACGAAATGTTGCTTATAACCGTTAACTACTTTTTAATTTAGTACAACTTGGCATCACCCTTTCGTCTAATTCACAATAGAAAATTGATTTTTCCAACTGTCATTTGGTAAATTTGAATTTTGACATTTTGCTTTTGCTTTCAAGTCAACTCGTCGCGGCGTGAACATGTTTTTTCTCTTGTGCAAATTTACCAATTAAAGAAATTTATTTTTATTTAGAATTTTGATAGAATTTTATCAAATTTCACAAGTGTACAATCAGTTTATCTTCCACCTTATTGATTTTGTTACTTTATTTCGATAGTTCTTCCCTAAAAAGTGTTAGAAAAACTCAACCGAGTTTCTAAAACGCATTTTTCTCTTCCTCCATCTACGAAAACGACTACAAAAATCTAGAGAAAAGCCCTCCCCACGTGGTTGTTTTGCACAAAGAGACAGAAAAGAAATTCGTGAAAAGGCCAATTCGTTTGTTCAAAAATAGAAAACGCAACTAAAGAATTTTGTTTAATTTCCTAAATAAAACTGAACTTGAAAACAAAATGCAATCCACAAGTAATTCGGACATGAAGTATATTTTGGTTACCGGTGGTGTGATCAGCGGTGTTGGCAAAGGTGTTATAGCTAGCTCCTTTGGAACGTTGTTGAAATCATGCGGTCTTGATGTGACATCGATTAAAATTGACCCGTACATCAATATTGATGCTGGAACATTTTCTCCCTATGAACATGGTAAGTGATTGTGGCAATTTATCGAGAGCGTAGACGAGTTATGGTCTTGATTGGTTCCATAAATAGTTTTGTCTTGTTGTGTTGATATTTTGATTTGAGAGTGACAAACCTGAGGCGCAATTTGATGCTCTGATCGTCGTCGTGGAGGTAAAAGCTATTTTTCGACTTGCTGTGGCGTTTTCAAATGTGCAAAGAAAAAATCGATTTCTTGTTTATACAAATTATTAATAGTTCAGCGCTAGTGTGACTCTGCTTGTGGTTTTATTGGTTGCGAGGTGGGGAAAGCGAACACGAGAAAGTCAGCAGTGACGTTTATTCTCTGATAAATTCCCACTGATAAAATTGTTGAAAGGCTATTTATTTAACAATTGAGTTTTGCGACTTTACGGGCCGATTATTTACTCGTCAATTAGTTCAGAAATGTTTTCTGATACTTCAATAAACATTATTTAGATCGCCAGCAACTATAGACTTATGTTTATTCTTTTAAGGTGAAGTTTTCGTTCTCGACGACGGTGGCGAAGTGGACTTGGACCTAGGGAACTACGAGCGTTTCCTCGATATAACACTGCATCGCGACAACAACATCACCACTGGAAAGATCTATAAACTCGTTATAGAAAAAGAACGGAGCGGTGAATACCTCGGCAAGACTGTTCAAGGTAAACCCCTTATTGTCATTCACTCGAAAACTTTTCTAACACCTTTTCCCTTACAGTCGTTCCCCACATAACTGACGCCATTCAAGAATGGGTAGAGCGTGTCGCTCACACCCCAGTACGTGGCTCAAACCAACCCCAAGTGTGCATTGTCGAATTGGGCGGCACCATCGGTGATATCGAAGGAATGCCCTTCGTCGAGGCCTTCAGACAATTCCAGTTCCGGGTGAAGCGTGAGAATTTCTGCTGTGCCCATGTGTCGTTGGTGCCATCTCCACGGGCTACTGGTGAGCCCAAAACCAAACCAACTCAGAGTTCGGTTCGAGAATTGCGTGGACTCGGTCTAAGTCCGGATTTCATTGTCTGTCGTTCAGAGAAGCCCATTGGTTCGGAAGTGAAGGAGAAGATAAGCAATTTCTGCCATGTGGCACCCGGACAGGTGATTTGTATTCACGATTTGAACTCGATTTATCATGTTCCCGTTGCTAATGGAGCAGAATGGTGTTGTTGAGTTTCTGAAGGAGAGACTAAAGCTGAACATAAATCCCAGCAAGAGAGAGAAGTAGGTTTGCACTTTCACTAAACATTTCTCAAAACTAAACTTTTGCCCAATTTAGATGCCTCCAACAGTGGAAAGACCTGGCTCGCCGGAGTGAGAATCTTCACAAAGAAGTAACAATCGCTGTGGTTGGCAAATACACACGCCTCGAAGACTCATATGCTTCCGTTTCAAAATCTCTGCAGCATGCCTCGTTGGCGGCTGGCTATCGTCTCAACCTTCGTTTCATCGAAGCCTGTCATTTGGAGGAACAAACACGCGAACAGACCCCGGCCCTGTACCATGAGGCCTGGCAGAGTCTGTGCGGCAGTCAAGGTGTCGTAGTGCCCGGTGGTTTTGGCAGTCGTGGCATGGAAGGTAAGGTCACAGCGTGCAAGTGGTGTCGGGAAAATAAAATTCCATTCCTCGGCATTTGTTTGGGCCTCCAAGCGGCGGTAATTGAATATTCTCGGAATATCTTGGGTCTGAAGGATGCCAACACAACAGAAATCAATCCAGACACTCCCAATCCAGTCGTAATCGATATGCCAGAGCACAATACCGGCCAGATGGGTGGAACAATGCGATTGGGCAAGAGGATTACGGTTCTAAAGCCGGGTGACAGCACCATCAAGCGTTTGTATGGCAATCCACAGACTGTCGAGGAACGTCATCGTCATCGATACGAAGTTAATCCGAAATTCGTGCCTGACCTGGAAAAGGCAGGTATGTCTTTTGTTGGCATGGACACTGAGAAGGAACGAATGGAAATCATGGAACTCAAAGGACATCCGTACTACGTCGCCACACAATATCATCCCGAGTACTTGACCAGGCCTCTGAAACCTAGTCCACCATTTTTGGGATTGATTCTTGCCTCAGTGGGCAAACTGAGAAGCTACATGGATCGAGGTTGTCGGCTTTCCCCACGACAAATGTCGGACGCGAGTTCGGACGAGGATGAAGTCACTATGATGAAAGCAATGAATATGAATGGCGATTCGAATAGATTGACCGTAAAACCAGTTAAGGTGTCGAATGGATTCAGCAGTGCCGTAACCACAGAGGATGTTAGCAAAGAAGCTTCCGAATAGATCAATAGGAATGTGGCTTATTGTCGCAGGAAATGGTTGTGTGTCCATAATTCAACTATCTGGTTATGAATAAGTGCCAATGTCCCTTTCATTTGTTTCTAAGATAAACAATTTTATTTGTTAAAAATGTATTTAAGTTTAATTTGTAGAAAATTTAAACGCCATAAGTTTTATTCCGCCACTCACAAGCCAACTACTCGACATGCAACCATTTTCTCGTGCGACGATTGATTGTAATATTTCGACATCAATTTATTTTTGTAAATTATTTTTAGGTTAGATTTTTTAAGGAAAAGTATCAAAAATCAATTTTTAGCCGATTGGTTGCATGAACAATCGAATCCTACTTGAAATCGGATTCAATTCGGAGTCGATTGTTCAAGTTAAACAGTCAAGGGTTGAATATTTGGAAAAACTGTGTTCAAAGTTTTGAATTTTTTCTGTAATTTTATTTTAAGGCTCGAAACAGAAAAAGGAAAATGTGAAGAACACATTAAGCTAAGGGATTTGTATTTTGTAATCAGTAAGTTATAATAATTAAAATAAAGTTACATATTTGAAAACAAAACAGTAAATTCGTTTTCTTGGCTTTTCATCCTCTTCTTTGCTGGAGATATGTATCCGAAACTCAATTTCGAAAATTGAACGTTTAGTAGCGTTCGAAGAAAAGCTGTTTCTTTACGAAATTTGCGTTTCCGTCTTCTTTTTAAACTTAAAAAAATACATGTATTAACTTATTATTGTTTTCCTGCTTTCGCTAACGAATTCCGTTACTCTGTTTTCCGGGCCCCTATTATGTATTACAATTATCGTTGAAATCCGCTCGTTATCGTTAAAATCCGATTACACATAACGAGAATCTTTTATGATTAACGATTCTCGTTTTGTCTTACGACCAACATTCCCCCCATTTTTCATCACTTGGATATCCTCTTACCTCGAGAATAGGTCTTACCAAGTAAAATTCAGGCATTCTATCTCTAAGTCATTTTTTGCTAATTCGGGAGTGCCTCAGGGTAGCCATCTAGGACCTCTACTTTTTAATTTAGCTATAATTGATGCCCCGTTATGTGTACGTAATAGCGAAATCCTCATCTTCGCAGATGATATGAAGATTTACAAAAACATCTGTTCTAGTAATGACCACATTCTTCTACAAGATGACATTAATAGTTTTGCATTGTGGTGTGAGAAAAATAGTTTAAACCTAAATCCAATCTGGGAAACATCCCCAAGTTCTCTCGGAACTCCTACAAAATGCCTTAAATAGGCTAACAAATTTGTCTAAGCAATGTGGCTTGGACGTCAATCCACATAAAACAGAACTAGTACTTTTTCGAGAAGGTACAAAATTCCTCAGATTAGCCCACCCAAGATTAAAGGAATACCATTAAGCTTTTCCGACCAAGCTAAATATTTAGGCCTCATTTTAGACAAAAAACTAAATTGGAAGGCTAATATTGATGAAAGAGTAAAAAAGGCTACCGTAGCGCTTTTTACTTGTAAAAAGGCCATAGGATCAAAATGGGGCTTCTCCCCAAAAATAACCCACTGGCTATACACTTCGGTAATCAGACCGATACTCATATATGGAGTTGTCGTATGGTGGACCGCACTGGACAAGATGGTAAATCTAAATAAGCTCATCAAAGTCCAGCGGTCAGCAGGTATGTGCATCACAGGAGCACTTCGCTCAACACCAACCGCAGCCCTGGAAGTGCTTTTAAACCTAACACCTCTTGACATCTTCTCCAAAATGGTGGCAGCCAACTCATGTGTGAGGCTTAGAGCCACCTCTCAATGGAACAGTAACAATACTGGTCATACTACTATTCTAGACAATTTCAGATCTATCCCAGATCGCCTAGACTATACCACCCCAAAAATGGTATTCGATAAAAGATTCCATGTCTCCATCCTTCCTGGGAAGAAGAGAGACCCCTGGAAGACAATACGATACACTTCTATACAGATGGTTCAAAGACCGATTACGGAGTTGGAAGTGGTATCTATTCGGAACAACTGAATCTCAGTCTATCATACAGACTTCCCAATCAATGTAGTGTTTTCCAGGCAGAAGTAATGGCGATTAAAGAGGCACTATCCTGGCTCAAAGAAAACGTTATATCTTGCAAGGATATACGAATCTTCTCGGACAGCCAAGCCGCTCTCAAATCTCTCGCGTCTGTCTCCACAAACTCTCAAATAGTCCACGATTGTCGATCATCTCTGAATGAGATGACGGAACAGTTTAATATTCACCTCATTTGGGTGCCGGGCCACAGAGACATTCCGGGAAATTGCAAAGCCGATGAGCTCGCCAAAAACGGAACACTTCTGCCTCATGTTAGACAAAAACATAACATAGGAACACCACTTGCTACATGCAAATATCTTCTCAAACAATATGCTCTAGAATCAGCAAATGCTAGATGGTCACAGGGTACCACCTGCCTAGCAACCAAACAAATATGGCCAAGCATAGACCTGAAACGGTCAAAAGGTCTGATTTCACTGAGCAGACAAAATATAAGCTCTACAACTGGAGTCATAACAGGACACTGCCTCATAGGCAGACATGCCTTGAGGCTTGGGGTCTACGCAAACGACTTCTGTAGAAGCTGCATGGACGAGGAGGAGGAGGAAACAATCCAACACCTTCTGTGTACATGTCCGGCACTCTCCAATAGAAGGAATAAATATCTCGGTAATCCCTTCTTCGATAATACCAGTGAACTGGCAACGATAGACACAAAATGTCTTTCTAACTTCATTAAAAGTACAAAATGGTTTGTTTAATTTCATTACTCTCCCATGAGTAACCTCATTAGTGATATCACAATGGACCCTTGAGGTCTAAGTGAGTCAATTACATCCAGACAGCCACTCCAACCTAACCTAACCTAAATCCAATAAAATGTCAAACAATGACCTTTTCAAGGAAGCGAGCACCTTCTTCATATGACTACGCTATCTCACAGCACATTCTAACCCGTGTAACTTCCGTAAGAGATCTTGGAGTTTTCTTTACCCCTAAATTAGATTTTTCTGTGCACATTAACAACATCGTGAATTAAGCAAACTCAATGCTTGGATTTATAAAGCGTTGGTCAAAGGAGTTCCGCGATCCAAATATAACCCGCGCTTTATATTATTGCTATGTTCGTCCTCACTTAGAATACGCTTCCCAAGTTTGGTCACCTCATTACAATATTCATATTGAGAGGCTTGAATCTGTTCAACGAAATTTTACTCGTATTGTCTTGAAAGGTATTCTGTGGAGTGATCCTTTGAATGTCCCCTCTTATGAAAACCGTTTGCTAACTCTCCAAATGGAAACATTGTCAAGTAGACGAAATAACAATGACATGGTATTCTTCCATCGAGTTATTACTGGTGTAACAGATGCACCGGAATTACTTGGCGCTATATCTTTCAACCATCGGGGTGGCGGTTATAATTTTCGTAGGAAGCACTTGGTACATGAACCAAAACATCGTACCAGCTATGGTTTCTATGAGCCCTTTGCACGTATGAGTAGGCTTTCAAACTGCAACTCAGACTTATTTGATTTAAATATAAGCAAGTCTTTGCTCAAGACCAGTGTTATACACTTTTGAATGCTTCTCTGTTTACTTAATGTTTGTAATTATTAGTTATGGATTAATCTTGTTTTGTTTATTGTCTTGTTTTTGTTTCATCGATGTGAGTGTTTGTTATGTAATGTTTGCTTACTAACAACTAACACTGTACTAAGTGATGAGCCGGTGGTATAACATAGTCCACTATGTTGGCAAACCATTGGTCGTAAGACTGTGCTTGCTATAAGCTCTCTTCGACCAATTCTGATAGCGTAAAAAAAAAACATTAAGCTATCGTTTCTCATTCTTCATTCTCGTAAATCATTCACTGTTCGCTTTATTGCAAAATGTCTGGAGCATCGAAATTGTAAGTTTACATTTTACTTATACGAAAATTATATCTGAAAATTGAACTAAAATTTGTTTGTTTTATTTAAAGACCACCAACAACAAAAAAATTAATTGATTTACTAGTTGATTTCATGGAAAGCAATACCGGTATAATAATATAATATTCTTATTGATTTTAGTCTGGCAAAATTTTTACTACGTCTTTCTAGTTTTAGTTAATCGCTCCTTGATCCGACTTTCGTATCGTTCAATTGACGATAGTTTCGTTTTACATAATAAGGCCCCAGTTTCCTGTTTAAGTTTTCTTGCTTCCAGAAATTAAATAAGGTTTCTGAGATTAAAGAAGATAAGAGACCAAAGTGTCAAAATAAATTTGCCAATTTTATATTTGATATTCATATATGATGGCATATCATATATATAATATAAGGACAATTTATTAAAAGAGTTTATTGAATATTTAGATTACAAAGTAAAGGTTGTCGACTGCTTTGGTCGGTTGCTCAAATCGAAGTAACGCTTTCTTTTTTTCGGTGTCTGTTCTGTCATATCCACAATGTCCAGCATTGCCAGATCAATACATAACAGCCTACGAGCGGAATTTTGTAAAAGTATTTGTGTTTTCAATAAATAAACTTTCTCAATATTACGCTGGACCTCACTTCATTTTTTCTAATTTATTCACATACATGACGTAACGGAAAAAAAAAATGTTTAGTATGTGGACGGTGAGACGTAATCAAGTTTCCGATCTCCCTTTATCTGCCTTTGCCCTACAAAGCTATTCGAACGTAACTTATGGCGTTTTTAATTGGAAATCTGGGGTATGATTATGGGTTACGCGACGGATCGTTTTCAATTCGACCTTTCAAACTCGACTTGCTTCGTTTTCCCATATTAATGAATTCGCTGTGGAGGGAAAAAAATTCTTCCAATATTCTAGTGATTTAACACTTTTGGTTTGAGTATTTCTTCCAATATTCCAGTTAATAATAATAAACACTCTTTCATCTGTGAATCCGCCAATAAACAGTTGTCGGATTTTAACTCGCCAGCAAACATTATGCCATTTCAAATTCGCTTTCGAATTCGTGAATTGGTCGAATTTAAAACGAAGAAGGCGAAAGCGAATGTAATAGTTGAAAAATGTCAAACTCGCCGCGAATCCCATAATCAAGGTTTCTTCTATATCATCATATTATTCTTGTCTTCAAAACAAAAAAACAAAATGACTCATGATCGTGGTACTCACTCAACCAACACAATATTCGAAACAATATCGCATAATACCCTATTAAATTGTAACTTTTTATTAAAAATTCCAATTATCCAACCCAGATAGTTGCATAACAACAAATTATGCAATAATTGTACTTCGAAACTTTCAATTTTGTGTTCAATCTAAACACATTGCAACGCAAATTGGCGCCATTATCACAATAACAACCTTAACTACACGTGCAGTCTAAAAGTCACTGCAAAGTAGCTATTACGCCAGCTTTTAGGGTGCAATAACCCAGCATCGTTCTTATCGACATTATGGAAGGTCATCGCGTTTAGATTTCATTTTCTGCATCGTTATATTTTGCTCTCATGACCATCAGTCTCAGCTGTCAGATTCGTTGCTATGTTCAATTGAATGAGACTCCGTCGCAATTTTTGTGATAAGCTAAATGGAAACAAAAGCAATTAAAAATTGAACACAATTGTAAATGTCACCCAATGATTTAGAGCAGTGTACTTGTTTGCCGATAGGGTGGCACGCGTCATGACAACAGATCATGTACTTTCTAATGTCAAATTATCTTCTTTTGACATCCGAATACCGTTAATCAAAGCAGTTTGAATGAGTGCTTGAGTGACACATTTTCAGATTCATCACAATTTCCTTTCTTCCTTGCGTGGGAAAAAAATAAACTCCTATCATTTCTAAGTTTCTCAGAAACCGCAGAACGGTAAGAAATCAAATATTCGTTGGAAATGAAAACGCTGCGAGAAATTCCCTTGTGGTTTTTTTTATACATTATTTGTTTTTATTTTGTATATAACTTTATATGTTTATGTGTATAATATGCATTTATCATTACATACATATATATGTTTACAGTATAATTACACTTTCAAAAAATATATAATGTATTTATGATTATAAGTTTCCCTTTTACATAATTCATTGTAATATTTATCTTCAATTTATTGAAGTTCGTTTTTCATTATTTTATATAATTTGATAGAAATATATTGTTTATTTATTATATATTTAAATTTGTAATATTTAATGTATAAGGTCTCTCTTAATATAAAACACTTATACCTATAGTTGTTTCTGTTGTTTTATTTATTTATGTTTTCTTCTAATACAAAATTGAGCTAAATATATTTGTTTACAAATTTTAATAATAATTACTATAAGAATAAACATTTATGTAAAATATTAAATATAAATTTGTTTACATATTCATAAATATATATAATTCTTTTTTGTTTAAACAAAAGACAAAAATAAAATAAAATGTATAAATTTTTAAAATCTATAAACATTTTTGTAGACTTATAAAATATTTTCAAACAAAATTATGCTCAAATATTATTTGTATTTCCTTAGAAAAATCAAATAAAAATTAAGTAAATTCCATGGAAGATGCAACCGTGTTAAAAAGAGTGATTAAATCTAAATTTTTCATTAGAAAAAAAATTATTGCATGACAAACAAAATTTTTAAAACTTAAAACATTTTCTTAAAAAAAAAATTAATGCGTACAACACAATTTACAAAATAAAAATATAAACAAAATTTAAATTCTTAATGTTAATGTTTATTTTTTATATCATTTATATCGTTCTTCTGGGTTCCCTCTTCTACTTAAATTAAACTAAAATCAAGCAATGTTACTATAAACTAAATATAAACTTAAAATATAAGAAAACAATTAAAATATGACTATTCAAAATTCTGACGGAAATATTTAAACATTTTTTAATTGCATTTTTTTTTATAGATAAACAAATAATAATTTATTTTATTTTGTTGGTTAAGTCAAAAATTCGGAACCAAAATTGAAGGTTCTGAATGTTGTACAGCGAAATTAAAAGAAAAAAGGAAATAAATAATTATGGAAACTAAAGCGGCTCGGATGTTCACTTTATAATAATAAAAAAAAAAAACAAAATAAGAAATAAATAATAAAAGTTAGTTAAAAAATTCACAAAACTATAATTTATGTACCATAATTAATTTTTCTAACAAATTTTAAACATTTTTCTACATTGACAACTAAAGAGAACTAAATTGATCTTGCACAAAATAATAACCTCGAAAAGATAAGTTTTGCTTAATTTTTTTTTTATAATTAACAAAATTTTTCAGGCACTCGTTTGCAATAGTTTCAAATTTAGCAAAACATTACTAAAACATAATGTGAATTAAAATTGACTAAAAGCCTCAATTCAGCACTGCACAAATTATGCTGAATGCATTTTTCTCTTTAATAGTTTTTTTTTGCACAAATGTTAAATAACAAATTAAAAACAAAATCCAAATTTAAAATCGAAAAAAAATCATATTCCTAAAAAAAAATTGACTATTAAGTGCAATTTAAATTATTTTAACTAAACTAATTGCACGAAAAGACTCAAACATAAATAATATAAGATTTTTACTTTTACGAATTTTTTTACCAAAATTTTATGAAAAAGTAAAGGTAAATTTTTTTTCAAATAAGAAACATTGCAATTTTTCCCGGATTTCCTCTATGTGTTTTATAGGTACAGAAAATTTATTCTAAATTTATTTTATATAAAAATTAACCTACAAATTATTTGTTTAAAATTAAAAGTAATTGTTATTTTTTTGTTAAAATAAAAAAAAAAGAAATTTACAGCCATTTATACAACAAGACAAATATTATATATTTTTTAAAGCATATATAGTAATATACGCGTTTTCATTTCGTTTGTCATGATTAAAAAATAAAAACAAGAATTATGTAATTAAGTATTATTTACATTTATAATGTTTTGTTAATGAAATCAAAGCAAACATTAAAAATATTCTAAATACGCAATTTTATGTGTAAATTGTTTAAGTTAAAGTTGTAAATCGGAACATTTCATATATTTGTACAACACTTCACACAGGGTGATTCTTATATATTTTTTAAAAATATTTTTCGTTTAAGTTTAAGTAAAAACTATCAAAAAATATCAGTAGACGTTTATTTTTTGTGTTTCATTTATACGAAAATAAAATGGAATGTGTTTGATTTTGTATAAGAAATTCAACAAAATATCCATTAAGCCTTTCTTGTGTTTCCTGGATGGAATGTTTTTTATGTTTAACTCTTTTTTTTTGTTGTTGTTGTAGTTTGTCTATTTGGTCGTTGCAATAAATTAATGTATGTAAGTAATTAACATTTAATTGGTGTTTGTTTTTGTCATTAATTTTATGTTTAAAAATACTTTTAAGTTTCACCGTGTTGTTTAAAAAATATATTTTTTTGTTTAGTTTGAGAAAATGAGAAAATTATACATTATTTAATTTTTGCAGGTTTTAGATTGATGTCTTTGCTAATTTGTTAGGAGCATTTAAGCCTTTTTGGCATTTTGTTTGTTGATTAAAGCTTGAAGTTTATGCAATTGACTTAGAAGGCTGGCATTGGAATCTTCAAGGGTATCAACTCGCTTTTTGTAGTCGGAATTTTCGGATACTAGAACCTCAACTCTACGCTCAAGCTGATCCATGTATTCTTTCTTCTTTCGCCGGCTTTCTTGTGCAGATATCTGGAATGATTGTAAAATTGCGTGAAACTCATGTTTTTTGCTGTGATTACAAAATTAAGAGAAGCAAAGACTTATTCAGCAGTATTATTATTGTATTCAGCTTGAAGGAAAATCATTCTTGAATATTGTAAGCATCAATGCAGAAAAATTAAGAACATTGAATAATTGCTGAATAGCTGAATCATACAAATCAATAGTTAACACTTACCTTATTTTTGATTTTCCTTCTAATCTTCTTCAAGGATTTTTCTTCGGTTTTTGTGAGTGGTAGTTTGGTCGGGATTGGATATCCTTCAGCCAGGAGTGTGCGTTTTTCTTCTTCAGTTAACATTAGAGTGCCAGTTGATCCTTTCTGAAATGTCAAAAAGAAGTGAGAAAATAAGTAAAATTAGCTGTAAGCAGTGTGCTGATTGAACTATTGCATGTCAAACACGTGTGCTGAATGTATCTGAATTATCACTAGTCATTTTTTAAATGAGTGATTTGTCTGATAACTTTGCGCTGAATAAGTAAATTAATCTAAGTTGAAACTTATTCAAGCTGAATTGCATTTCATTATTCAGCGGAAAGTTTATGTCTCATATTTGAATGCAGAACGAATAAGTTTTAAATTTACCGGCTGGGAGCTGATTAATGGCGTATGAATAGGTTGCCTTGTCGAAGAGCCACTGTAAGTTCTTGATGAATTGCTGGCATGCGAGACGGGTGAGCTGGATGTGCTGTGCGAGCTAGAGGTGCTCCTTCGCGATGTCGGCGTTGATGACGATGACGACGCTGTTGCTTGCGCGGAAGTTGATGGCGAAGAGAGATTTATTTGTTGTTGTGCAGGTGGAGACATTGGTGAAACCAAATGATGTTCAGGACTTTGATTACCTTCTGATTCGTCGCTGGGCAACGATGATGGCGGTGTTGGTGGCAATCCAAAAACTTGACCATTTTGTTGAGACGGTTCCATTTTGATGTTGACTTTTGGTAGGAGGGTATTTTGACCTGAATTGCTAAACACATACTGCTGTGATTTGAGGAGACTCTTGGAGGCTGGGGTGATTTGTAGGGAGCCACTCTGTTGAACAAAATGTTTAAATAAATAATTTGAAAGACTGAGTTTCAAAGATCTGGAACTCACCTTATGTTCAAAGACGAGGTCTGAGTTGGTAGAAGCAGCTATGTTAGCCATGTTTAGACTTATCGAATTATTAGATGAAAAACCTTGTGAATTGGGACTTGGCGGGCAGCTCGAATCTGGCGACATCGGTTCGTCCTTGATGCAAGTTTCATCGATATCGATCTCGGAGCAGGTGGATGATGTTGAGATACTATCATTTCGTATGCTGTCAGCATAGGTTTGTTTTTGTTGCATAAGCAGCTGATGCTGTATTTCCTGTTTTGCTGAGCGCAGTTTGATGGTGAGCGGTGTGGTTGTGTTGGTGGTAGAAGTTCTAGACGCACTGCTGCCAGAGGTGTTATTAGAAAAGCTGAATGTGTTTGTGCTGTTGCAGTTGGAAATATTCATTGTGCTGACACGTGGCATAGCTGTAAGCAATGGGTTACTGCTGGACAGTGTCGAATGTGAGCTTGTCAGCGTGGGTGACATGCTGTGTGCTGGGGGTTCGCAATGGCGACGTGTGTTGTTGGTAGCTGTTTTCATTGGTATGGAAGGATAACACTCGTCGTCCATGTCTGCATAAACAAATTGTTTTTTTTTTTGAATAAGGAGATATATACAAAATTTGGCTGCTGAATTCAGCAGAGTGCTTACAAATGAAAAAATATTTTTAAGGTTAAAGAAAATCTCCCAAATACATACATAACTGATTCAGCATATGACTAAGAAAAACAGAAAACGATTTTTCATGGATTGTATCTTGAATTGTTTATTCATTGTCAGCTATCGCTGAACTTTGACGCAAGCTCAAGTGAAACCATCAATCAAACTGAAGGAAATAGAATTCTTAAGAGAACAGTTTTCATTTTTGCACTCGAGCTTGAATGCCAAAACGCACTTTAAAGATAAGAAATCCATTAAGACAATTATTTGCTAAGCAATGTTCGTTCCACATTTCAATGAAGGTCTTTCATTTTGAAATTGGACTTTAAAGTTAGTTCATAAGCTTAACCTTTTATATGACAGTTTCTCAATCCGTCAAATCGTTCATGTGTTGATTTATGACACTGTTTTATGACAGTTGTATCAATATTATACAAATGTCAACAGATATTCATATTGACATATTGATGTTTTAGCAAGTGTTTTCTGTAGACGATATTTCTTGTTTTTCAAAATACAGATATTGGAAAGAAGGAAAACAACATGGCCACCATATTTGAAAATAGAACATAATGTACAATTTACTTCCTCTCGTCAAAACAGCTGTTAAGCGAAATTTGAGGCCGCTTTGGAAGTATCAAGTTTGTGACGCAATTCTGCGACTGTCAAGAAACGTAATTTCCTATAATTCCGTTATATTTCTGTAAAAAAAAATAATCTTGAGATTGAAAAATGTCTTGACATAAGCGTGAGTTCTTCTTTGTGCACGCGTTTCATTCCGCTTTGTAATTAACTGTCAAAACAATGACAAACAATATACAAAAATTGGGCATTCACTAAAATGAAGATGAAAAGAAACAACTTCATCTGTTAAATTGGGATTGTTGTAACCGTGCCCTAAAGATAAAGGCCACACGCATTTTCTGCTCTTTTAATAATTTTATTGAGCCATATAAAACCTTTTGACAAAATTGATTGCCAATAATGAACTTCCATTCTTAAAAGGTTTTTTTTTTTTTTTTTGACAGACATCAGCCATATTGTTTACGGCTTTAGAGCTCTGACAGGAATAAAAGGTATTTCTGTAAATGTAAATTGCTCTACTACAAAAAAAAAACACTTGATTCAACAAAATTTATATTTGCTTCATGTCTTGCGTAAGGTTGTTTAATTTTTATCAGCTTAAGCATCGCACATGTGCACGAGAATTGACTCTACCTACAATCTACATATAATATGCTTTAGATTTTTTATTTTGCGTTTTATTTGTTTTAAAATAATGATACGTTGTCGACATAGAACACAATATCAACTTGTTTAAACTTTAGTTTGTGCATTGTTTTAAACTGTTTATCTATCAATCGATTGAAAACAAAAAAATATTATCCTTGACAACCGCATGTTTTAAACAAATGGGAAATGTTCATCCTCAAGTATTTGTACACAAAATACTCAAATTAAATGTCGGTCAATTATAAATTTCACCTTTGAGATAAGCCCTTGGATGTTTATGTGTACAGCTATAACATTGAAAAACATACTGTAAGAACTACTCGTGTTTTCAACAACAAAAACAAGTGATTATTATAAAATTTGCTACATTGTTGCGGTCTTCATTGGACTTGTGGACACGCGCCAATTAGAAATATCAATCGAAAGGTGTTCTCATTGTTATATGTCAAATTTGACACATCTCTTGATAACTTCTTCAAGTCTTATCTGTCTCATGTGAGCGAGTTCTTTTAACGTGAATTGATATAACATTGAATCGAACAGATCTATGTATGTTTTCAAATGTCATGCCATAATTCTGAACTGTCAAAGTTAAACAACTATCGAATACCGTAAGACAAGAACTGTCACTTTAGAGACAATAATAGCGTTTTTTTTGGTCGTCCGGAACTGTTCCGAACGATTCTGAATTCGTTCACTTGGCACAAGATGACAGTTCTTGTTCTAGATAGAACAGAAAAACGATTCCGAATTTGAAGTCGGAATCAAAAACAGAATCACGCATACATGCACACATTTGCACATACGTACTCCCCGCCATGTTTACAAATAAAGAAAATAAAAACAATGTCATGTCATCTGCAATTCTGCATATGATGTTTTACAAATACATAGGCATTCAACCATTAGAAGCAAAAAAATGTGTTTGCATGTTCGTTTGGTATCCGGAATCGGACAGTTCTGTGTACCGATTCCGGATTACCAAAAAACGCCATAAAATTCAAAAGCTGAGCAGGATAGTTAATTTTTGATCGAATTCTTTTTAAAAGGCGGAAATAAGCGAATAAGACTTGTTTACTCACCATCCATTTTTGTGTGTAGACTTCTAGGCGAATCGGGCATTGAATCACCGTCTGAATTAAGACTATATGAATGCTCTGATTTGATTGGCAGGTTACCAAGTAATGCATCTGATATTAATTTATCATTTAATATTACGGCTGGCATTTTGACATCACGGTCTAGAAACCAATCTGACATATCGGAATCTGTTGATAGCTTTAGGGTATCCGACTGAAAGAAAGTAAAACAAAAGTTAAATTAAATTTTCAAAATCGAACACAGTTTTTAAGGATTATTTATTTCCAAATTATAAAAAAAATTATGAATTTAACACTTTCGAGCGCGTTGATTAAGAAAATGTTAATGTTTTCGTCAACCAGAAGCTTAGGTTAGTAAATTTAAATTCATGACTTTGATATTTGATTTTTTTTTTTGAGTTCATTTAATTCTCTTAATTTGAATCCCGTCATAACAAACATCCACATTTAGGTTAATTGATGACTATCTACCTTTTTACGTGTTTAGTTTTTGTTTTATGTCATGTGTCCCGCTTCAAACTGCGCAGTTAAACAACCGTTGATTTTTTGTTCAAGTATACATGTATAGAAGTGGCTAATACTTTTGACAGCTGGTATTGAAAGCAGCATTTTATTATACATTCGAAATTAGAAGATAATTATCATAACATAACCTAATTCCGGACAAAACAAAAATTAAGTTATTTCGCGCTGTAATCGGAACCATACTTTACGTTTTGAAGTGGAAGTGGTCTATTAAATTGGTTCTCATTTCCGTTTAACCTAGGCAGTGCGCGTTCATTTAGAACAAAACAAACACTCGAACAAACTCATTCAGAAGATATACAGACAAAAAAAGAACCTACCGTAATTGGTATACACGAAATTTTATAATAAATAACTTGGCTTGCAATTTAACTGTCACAATCTGATTTTGAATCTGGTTCAAACTTGAACACGAAAACTACCAAACCTAATTAAATGCATAACTTTAGCAAACGTTTGACAGCTGCCAAACTTCCAATTAACTAAACAGGCTGAATAAACGTCAACAAATTCGATGTGAAGAGAATCTAGTTTCGTTTTCCATTAGTCTTTTTTTGACGTTTCTTCTTCTACCTCCAATGGAACGGGTTATGATGAAAATGTCATTCTTCGGACGCTTCAGTTTTCAAAACGGAAGAGTTCTGCTCTTCTCAGAAGAATTCCGTCTGTCAAAGTCAGTCCAATGGAATGGTTTAAGAAGGCTTCTGGACTCTTACGAGTGCTTCTGGATTGCCAATGGAAAACAACATAGGAGAAACGAGAAACGTCAAAAATAAACCGATGCGTGCGCATTTTTTAAAAAGGGTTCAAAAGTGTGATTAAATATCATGCACATTCTTGCAGGTTTTCTTTTAAAACAAAACCAGAGATATGAAAAAGAAGCAGGTGGGAAAATGACTTATGTTTTACCCAATAAATCCCGTAATCATTTTATCTCCGAGCAAAACATTCAATTAAGTATGTAGCTGTCTTTTAACTCAGACCCAAGGTTAACGATAATTGCTCACACCTTCACTTTTAAGAAAGGTACTTTTTCTCAAATCACAACTCAACTATCTTTGAAACTTATCAAAATAGCAAAAAAAAAAAAACACTACCAGTTTTATTGTTACTTACCATTCTAACACAGATCATAACTATCAAAAGGAAATTACATGCACTCAAAAGCAAAGCAGCAAACATGAGAAGAAAAATATGTAGGTATGTTCATAGTTACTGTACATGGCAGAAATATCTAGGAGATAAAATAGGTGCCGCAATAAGGCAATAAGAGTGTGATACAAGAAACAATTTTGAAGAAAACATGATAGGAAGTTGTTCGGGCGCCTTCAATCAATGACTTTTTTTCTTGCAAATTTTTTAATGAGCAACAATTTTATGTCATGCAAGATATAAATGCTTAACAAGCGGAAGAAGGTCGTTTTTTTTTACTTCTTCGAACGCAATGAAAAAATTGCACTCTTTCATTTTAACAGAGACAAGAGGTAGGTATAACTTGCAGTAGTTTTATAAGTGATCCTCCCGGACTAATTGTGATTTGACAGTGACATAGTGACAGTTGTCCTACTTGTAAAATTGATGATTAGCGTGACGTTTAAGTGCGAGCTGGTATATTACTTTCCTTGCCTTAACTAACACATGTTCGATTTAACGAAAATGGAGTCTTTGTCGAGCTGAAAGCCCTAATCAACCGCTATAACTTATTCTGATACAAATGACAGCCATAAACAAAATTTCACAGCCAATGATTAGGCAACATTTAGCCAATAAATATTGTTTGTAAATTTTCTTAACTGTCAAACATCAATCAAATAATCACATACACACGTAATGCATTCATTAATTGTCCATCATTTTGCTGCCAAAACAGAAGAGATTATAAACAAAATGTTTTACACAATTCGGACAAAAACAAAGAAGAAACTGTAGATTACTTTCACCATAGTATAACAAGTTGATAGGTCGGTACTTAAGGAGCTTAAAGCATACATACACACACATAAATCAGCGGATGAGAATAAATCTTTTGTATGTATACAGGTATTTTCGTTTCGGAGTTAACTAACTGCAGCAAGAAGTGTCAGAAGATTAAATTTTGCAAAAGGTATTCATTAATTTTCTGATTCCGTTTAGCATTGACCTAGATTTTTTGGAATGATGCTTTCAAAGAATTTGACAGCTTATAGTGTAGAGTTGCGGAATTCTTCACGGATGAACTATTTTCCTCTGTTTTAAGTAAAAATGTATCAAGTAAATTGCATGTTCAAGGTAAGACACCAAATAAATGGTGTCATTTTATTTTATGGTTGAAAAAAGCGATCGCTTCGAATGTGGATGTGGAAGCATAAATTACGAAAGAATGTGAAGAAGAATGAATTTATAAAATGAGAAGGAACAAAAAATAAATAGCCTTTGACAGAACTGCTTTCGTTTATGAGTTTGGGACTGACTTGTCACCTTTGTAATGGCACAACAAGTACTACCAAGATTGGTTCTCTGCTTGGTTTGACAGATCTTCTGTTAAACTAAGCAGAGAACATATAACACAAACTTATGTAAAAAAAACTGCTTTTGTGAAAAATTCTCAAGATGGCACCATCATCGTTTTCCATCTTGAGACTACTCCCCAAATTTATATACAAACCTTGTCACTCTATTAAGTAAGATGATTCAATTTTCAATAGGATTAGTTACACACAAAATCCTACACAATAACATGAAAACAATTCGAATCGCAATTCGACAACGACACTCAAACTACTAACGCCCTCTTGATGAATTTGGGTCACTTAAATGAGCCATTTTATATTCCCCTCACGCAACACACGCAGAAAGATTGGTATCCTTAAAATAAATAAAAGTCACCGCGACACATCACGAAATTGAAAACAGTGTGGAATTTCGACTTTCAACACCGACAGACAAAAACAAAAATTACCTTTCTCTTTTTTTTTTCTGTAGAATTCAAGAATAAAAAGAAAAACCAAAGAAATTAATTTCATGTCAATAAATAACCAAATCGAGTTCCTTACTTCTGCTTCAATTATTTTGAGGTTTATGTATTTGGTTTTTTGAAAGGCAAGAAAGGGAATTTTCTTTCACCGATTACGAGGTATAATTCAATCCCAATGTCAGTGTCACTGAGACGAGAAAATTGTAATAAACAAGGCTGTTCGCCGCGCCACCTCCTCTAAAGAGTCGATTTACCTACAATTTTCGAATTAACTTGAAAAAAAGATTTTCATTTATTTGCAAGGAATAAACTCTTCCCACCCCACAATCAATTAAAACTTACTGGATCCCTCGTCCTTTCGATGTTAAAAAAAAAAATCAACGAGAGCGAGAAAAAAAACATTTTCCCTTCACCCAAGGAATGTCAGTGTACATTCCAGAAAGCTTGAGACCCATATCTCATTCTCAAACTGGTAGGTACATGTTGAATTAAATTCACCATCTCCTCTCCACCAGTCACAAGAGTTAACCATCGCCATCAGCACCAGCTACATACAGCTATGCCTCCGTTGTCGTCGCTTTACTTTTTTTTTTTTGGTAACGGTTACAAAACACAGTCCCGGATTTAACCGTTAAGCAGGGAATTCTTTCATGTTTCTTGTGTGTGTTTTTTTTTCTTGTATTCAACTCTTTTTTTTCCTTTGCGCTAAGTTTCTCTTGTTGCTTGCAACTTTCAACTATTTTTATCTACACTAACAAAAGACACAGAGAGCCTTCAAAGCCTCACTGAGACACAAAGTCAGACCGAGATATAAGCATTGCTCATAGCAGCAATAACCGAGTTGATGATGACGATGATGATTTACCTGATGTAATAGGCCATCATGAGTCAGGGTCTATCTCTTGCATCTACATCGCACATCGATCAATTGCAAATCCACCAAAAGAAACAACAAGACGGATAGAGATTATGCCTGGTTGTCGATGTCGATGCTTATAGAGAATTTGATTTGGGTTGGTGTTAGGTTTTGTGTGTTTTGGATATGAGTTTGGAAATTTCTCGCCTTTGGGTTTTTACTCTGTGGGAATTTTCAGATTCTATCAGAACTGAAATAGAAATTTACTGTTTAGCATGTATACGCCACAGTGAACGTTTGAATTTAATGGCATCACTTCAATTTACGATAGCCCAACAGCTAATGACTTCATCCAAGACTTGCAAATGCATAGCAACTAACCTTTTGGCTCATAACCTTTTCAATTGAGACCAAGGAAATTATAGATTTTCTATTCGAAAGTTTAAGAGGAATCTATAAAAATACAAACAAGTATCGGTATTACAAAAGAACCCAATGGCACCCCATCATCATTAATCATCGTATCGATTCAGTCGAGCGGCAATGTGTAATGTGTGCTGTCTTGACATGAAATTTCGAATAACCGTTTGCCGGCTGATGTTTGACAAATTCATATTTCCCCCCAATAATAATCCAGTCATGCATACAAAATACAAAACGGAACATACACCTGTAATTTAAAAGCAAAAATAAATCTGAAAATGTTCTGTTCTCATATTGACACCATTTCTTTTCGCGCTTGGCTGGATATTTCGAATAACGAGGGTGCTGGCTTGCGGCTAAGGCAAAGAAATGGTCGTAAGTAACCGCACAAATTGATTTTCTACAAGAATGCACATTCGATGTTCTTTTAAAAGGGTTCGTTTTAAGGCTTAATAAAGTTCACAAGCATAATGTCATAATGAGATTATGACAAGACACTGATGTTATGTTCAAAAAGGTACATGTCATATAAATGACAGTTAACACACAAATTAACAGCTTTATTTTTTGAAAAGAAAAAAGAATCTCCAAAAGCGCTTCTATAGTTCAATTTGTTCTAATAAGAAGACATGACAGATCATAACTACTTAAACACCTAACACCTCGAGTTGACATTTAGGGAAAAACAAACCAAACAGAAAAAAAAACTCATGACTAAGCTACCTCACGTTCAACAAATAATCGACGTTAGTTAAACAAACATGGACGATCACCCATATGTAAGAAACCATTAACCAAGCCAGCGAATGAACAAATCAACCATCACTTCTGTGTTCATTGAACTCCATGGAATTCATGCATAACTAGTATATATGCAAACAACAACAACATAATAAACAACAACAACAACACAAATTTATGCGTAACGCATGCGTCCAATCTGCGTGGTATTTTGTTTTCGTACAAAACCGTTTAACACCTCCCATCGATATGTTTAGTTACTTTTCTTTCAAACAAAATACAGAGAACAAGAAATATTTTGAAAGATCAATGATCTTCAGAATAGAATAATAAATTCGTATCAAGGGGTTCGTTCATCTTTTACAATTTGATTATGATCAGAAATTCAAAAACAAATCTATTGAATTGATACAAAACAAAAATTTTAATATGGTCTCCAATGAAATAGCACGATAAGAAAAAGAAAGATAAATAAATGAAGAATAAAAAAAAAAAAAACGCAGTCACTTATATTTATTGACACTTTGACAAGAATAACCTTGACTTTGACCGAATAATAAGCGGCTAAGCTATCATAAATCACCAGCACCGACCGGACGCATTACTGGTGGCTTCACTATAGTATTTAACAAAAATAACCGAGCTTTTTATTTTTGTGATGGTATGGGTGTTAATTTTGGGTTTGGAGAGTTAGTTAATGGGACCGCGTATTTACTTTGCTGTCAATTTTTTTGTGTGGTTAATGGTTTTGGTTGCGTTCAGTTTTCGTGAAACGAGTAATGAAACATTGGATTGATTGAGATAGTCATTTTTTTACCCTTTTTACCGCTGATCAACCCCCTTTTTTTGAGTGATTCAGAGGTAGCAAAAGCATTCATTAGCAGGTAGTTGTGAAAATAAAAAAAGGACAAGCCATTGATCGGAGATGACTGATGTTGTTATTGTTTTTTAAATTCTATTTTGCAAATATTCGTGAATATTGATGGGGATATTCTGGGGAAAATCCAAGAAACTCAATGATCATGCTAACTTTGGCTACCTAAATGCAAATATGTAAGCGTATGAGCAAGTGCAGAGACAAAAGGTTCCACAAATTTTATTTTACCGTTACCTCGTGTATGTAAATAAATGGGAAAAAAACAGCAACAAAAATGAGGTGGTTTGCTCAAGTATACTGAGATAGTATTGGTAAAACACGTATACTCTTGCAGTAAACATGAACCATAGCTTATAGGCATTGTCATGTTGACAGCTTGGTTTCCCATCTCCCTTTTAAACTCATATGTGAGCAAGTGTTTTGTCATATTGTGTTAGTTTTCAAATCAAATGTCATTTCTGTTTGACGTTTCACAAATAGAATGTGACAGCTTATCAAGCGAATAAATTGGAATTCCTTTTTTGCATTCTACATTTTTCAATGCAGGAATGTATAGAATCTCTGAGTATTGAGTGCTTTCAATCACGAGACCACTTTCGCTGTAATTATCTGCGGCTGTAATCGTAGCTTTACTTGGAGGTGGTCATATGCCAAATCTATAAGAAAAACGTTTCTATCTCCGCGGCAAAATAAAACGATTAAACCAACCAAACATCTGGGCATCGTTGTCATTTGAAACACTTCACTGGTCATCATGAAGCACAAAAAAAAAAACTTTCACTGAACGGAATCATTTTTTTAATTTTAATTGAATAAACAGACAGCATGTCGGCATGTCATATCAATCGCTTAGTGTGAACACAATTGATTCCTCTTATGACACAAGTCAATTTTATGTCGAGGCGAATCTAATAAGATTTGTTCGTAATTGGTTTGCTGGCATAGCCCCTGATCAATGATCATGTCGTTTTGCCCTGATTTTTCGTTTGTAGGTCAATTTTAATTCCATGCCTTGCACACGGTTCTTTTGACATTCTCATTGACCCTTTCGAAGATTGTTTTAGAGTTTTATGTAAATTACCTACCTTGCCCAAGTCATCCGTCGAACTTGAGCAACAAAATAATTTTTGCAACCGATCGTGCTGCTTGCCTCTGATCGTTAATCATAATTTTTGTTTGGTTCCGAATTAATAAACTACTTTCCGTTCTATAAAAATCAACGAAAGAGATTCAACAATGTAAGGCGCAAGCGCAAACAAGCCATTTGCCATTGTGCTTATACCAAATTGCGGTATTTGTTTTGAGACTCCTCTTGTTTCACTTCCATATTGGTTAATGGCTCAAATTTTTGCTTTTGAGCAATTTCCTCAAACATTTCTCGTCTATATAAATGCCGAAGCATATGATTGTGTTCATTGTGTACCCCTTATCTCATCCAACTACAGAGTTTATCGTTAGTTCCTAGTTGTTAAAATTTTTCATTGGTAATGGTTTTCCCGCTCACTTATTTCGCGCTGGCCTGGCAAACAAAAAAATGATAGCTATAGAAGTTTATGTTCGAGCAAAATAATTCACGGCGAAGTTTGGTGTTTTCGGTTTAATGTAAGGTTTTTCAATTTTTTTCTTCTGTTCCGCACATGCATGACTGGTCACATACCAAAGAAGCCGGTTTTTTTGTCTGTCTTAGATGAAAATTTTGCACATGGTCAAATGGTCGTTTTGCTTGCATCTTGCATTTTACAGCAAAAAAAAAAAAAAAAAAACAACAACAACAGTACACAAACATTCAAATAAGTTTTTGTATGAAAAATGAATGGTTGTTAAGTCAGTTTTGAGGTGCAACGGTTGTGTTTTATTTTATGTTGGCCATGGGTCATGGGCAAACTTGAGGTAAGCTTGCATTTTGTGGAAAACAATTTGAACATTTTTTATTAGAAATCAAATGATTGTTGAGAGAAGTCAAGTCGAAGAAAAATGTAATTTCAATGAAGATCTAACAGATTCGTAGAAGTGGTAGTGGTAGGTCATTGAAAGAACAGCAAGGTAAGCTTTAAATAGTAGCATCGAATGTGTTTAAAGCAAAAGGTTACGTGTAAACACCTTTGTTGAAGTTTTATTTGACAGCTATTTTCAAATTATATTTTACTGGTGACACTTTGGCGGAAGAGTGTTTCCAAGTTAATTTTCATTTTGACATTTAATACGAGGCAATGACAGATGCTATACTATATGATTGTCAAAGGTCAACCGTATTAATTTGACATTAGAAACGATGATTATTAAGTATTATGTGGTGATTGATTTTACAACATTCTTGTTGATATTTCAAATTAAGCATTATCTTCACCTTTACCAAGAAGAACTTGGAGACACTTAGAATAATTAAATTAGTGAGGATGTCTAACAAAATTAGAACTATAATTTTATGACCTTGTCACGGTCTCCACGTGCTAACAGTTACAAACAAAATATCCAAGATGACATAATCGTTGAACTTTTAAAACGCCACCCATATCAATCGATCGATTTCCGAACGAAAAATGTTTCGGTAATTATTACCTAATTATTGCTAATCGTTTCGGTGGTAATTAGTTTACAGGCGTTAAATGACGATATGTTATGGTTATCCATTTTCTATCACATTCTCGTACAAATTCGTTTAAGACCTTTTTACGTTAGGTTAACAACCACTAGAAAAATTCAACTTTTCCTTTCATTTTCATCTCAATTAACTTCGACTTCTGTTAGGTAGCCAGACCAAGAACCAGTATTCCTCTTGTTTCAACAAGTTTACTAACAACCTACCCATAAAATTCCAAGATAATTGTAATGTTATCAATTTGGCTCAGTTTTGTAACTATGCTAAATAGTTGAACGGTTTTTTCTCACTTTTGAGTCGCCCAGAGGCTTGAAATTAGTTTCAATCGGTTTTGTTTCTATGTGAATTGGATTCGATGGGGTAATTATTTTTAATTGACATTAGATTTGTAAGCTTTACAAAAGTTATAATGTTTTTAGTACTTAAGTACTAAAAGTTGATTTTGAGGCATTTTGATGCACAAAGTTAATTTTTTTTTTTACTTTTCTGGAAATACCAAGTGTTATTTTTGTGTTTTTTTACTCTCTATATTCAACCGACCTCAATCAATTTAGTACAGTAGAATTATAGCAAACAAACAAAACAAAAAGAGAAACAATTAACGTTGCATGTGCATTTTTATGACGGTAATTTGCATTATTTGTGTCGGTAGAATGATAAGAAGAATGAGGCGTGATGGAAACAGAAAGGCAAACTGAAAAGTGAGGGAAGAAAAAAATATGATGAAGGACATTGTGTACATAATACGAGTAGGTACGTGTGTTGGCAATTGAAATTGCAATTAATTGTCCTGAATCTTTTTTGTCTTTACAACGTCGAAGTGACACGAAGGAGGAAAAGTTAATGATAACTCTGGTTGTTGGATGACTTTTTAATTACTTCTGTAGATTGATGTTTAAGAGTTAAGTGACTGGGAGTGTGAGATAATTTTAAATTGATAAAAGCCTGAAAGTTTATTTTCACACACAGAAATATACATACATGTACCAAGCAACAACTAATCATAAACGATTGCCCTATACTAAAGTATAGAATAACAAGAACATACACAAATATTTACACATCCTTATGTCAACGAGTGTTGTTTAGTTTAAGGCACCTCTTACACTTCTAATGGCTTGTGTCAAAAGTTTGACAAACAGCAATATATAATGTGTTATCTTTGTTGTTCTAAAAATTAAGCAACAGATGATATTTGTTTATGTTTTTACTGCCTTCTGTTTACAAACAGTGATTTATTATTATTTTGTGCAAACGTATACATTTCGTAATCCGAAAAACTTATTTTTTATCTTTTTTGTCATAAAAACTTGATCTCGAAGATGGGACAACCAATTTTGATTAAAATTTAATGGGTTGCCACTCTGCCAATGTTTATTCTTAGTACTTAACCTACTTTTCTACAACCCCGTATTGAAACATAAGAACTTACTCGATTGTAGAAATTTGAATAGTTCAGTAAATGTTGACTTCCAAATTTACTCACCTAAAAAGAAAAGAAACAAGAAAATAAAAGTTAAAATCAAGCTTAAAATAGACTGAAAGATAACATCATTTCTATTAATATTCATGAGTTCTAAATCTGAGCCCCTGTGCGTATTTTCTATTTACATGAGTGTGATGTGTGGATAAATCATAACAACTTATTTACTTTGTTGCCATATGTCTGAACAAATTCATCGTCAACAAAAGGCTTCTGATACAGCATCCTGTAGCAGGGTGTCCTTTGCCGAAGCTTCCCAACAATGAGAATAGAAAAACATCATCGATGCTATGTCACATGTAATGAAAACTCATTCAAAATCATCCCCTTGCAAAAGCCATTTACAGCGTGGTTTTGTTTTGTTGGGTAAATAAAATAGATACAACTCCCACGCCTTAATACAATTTTGTAATATGAAAAAGGAAGCTCTGACAGTGTGGAAAATTAGTTAAGACTAAAAACATTTTATGAAGGAGGCGGAAGACAAGAAAATCATTGCGGGGGAAGTTCATTGAACAGTCAGAAATGGAGTCCTGGTAAGGCCTTCTGTAAATATTTTAAGTTTGAACATGGATTAAAAATGACATTTAATAGCAATTGAGCAGTTGACAGCGCAGTAAGTGACAGCTAAAAGGTTTGTTTCCTTGTGGAATTTGAATTATGACAGGAAATTTATACACTTTTAGTACATTATGTCTCCTTGCCTTAACATCAAAAATTTATGTCCAACTAGCCATTGAAAGTGAAAGTGAAGTAGCTTGATTCCAAACATCAACTTCATAAATCAATCCTGTCATCAAATTTCACTGCACACTTGCTAAACGTTTTCAGCATTTTGTGCAAAAGCCTCTTCTAGCTTTCATCACAGACTCTAAATGTCAAATCTTAATCGCAATGTCAACTTTAGCATTCATCAAAATACCTGAAAGAAAATGTTTAACCATCATCGTAGCAACCTTTCGTGTAAACAAATCATCATCTCGATCTGTTGTTTCTCTTTAAAAATGTTGTGCCTTCTCACGTTTAGTACAAAAAAGCAAATTGCACCCATTCCATTGCTGCCATTCATCGCCGCTGTTACTGCCGCCGACGACCCAGTCGAATGTAATTAATGCCGCCGAACATCATCAGTGTCAATTTCTTGCTCCATGAGGCGCCAGCATATAGACGCCAATTTTTATGAATGGGAAAACCCCACAAACGCATGTATAGAGGGCATCATCATCTCTCTATACATTTTTTTTGCACAAAAATAATTTGTTGATGTTGTGTGTGTATGTGTGAGCTCGTATCTTCATCTATTTTCATCATCACTCCCTCGTTAGTCAGTTGAGTAAAATTCTCTGGGTTCAATTTCGTTGTTGTTGTTTTCTTTTTGTTTTTTTTTTTCTATAATGACAAGAGACCGTGAGGCGTGAAATAAAACTAAACGTGCCTACCTCACGTCCGGCTTGCTCAGAGCATCAGCTGGCCGTTTAACCATTTACATTGGGGCATATGCGGCATGGGTCTATTTTTAGGAGCTCTTTGCGCCTACCTGTCTGTCTAACTGTTTGGGTGCTGCTTTGCACTGCAACTAGACTTACTGGTGCAACATCAGCATCGTCATCCGCCAGAGTAACACCTGACCGTTGTTTTTGCGATTTAGATCGTTGAAACTATGCTGGATGTTTGAAAATGGTCATGCTTGTTTGAGAGGGAGCATCCAGCTCCGATTACAGTTAAGAGTTTAATGACAGGAGGAAGGAAGTGAGGTAAGGTGAAAAAAGAGAAAATCTTTTTTGTTTTATTTTAAGAAAGAGCATTTAAGAAGGTCAGGGAATGGAACCTTGTGGGGAGCTAGTGATTATCATATTTGCAGACATCAAAGCGGATTCACGTTTTTTCTTTAACATTGAAAGAAAGTTTTTTTTTCTATTTTCACGACATTTTAAGGAAGATTTTCACCTGGCGATGTCTTTTCTGTTGTCGAATTGATCGGAAGAGCATTGACTGGTCCTTGATCTAGGCAAAAGTTCAGAATTCTAACTAAACGAGTGGTTTAGTACTTTTGTACTAAATTTTTTGTTTTGTTATTAATCGTTTGCCTTAAGTTGTTGTTAGGTTTAGACCCTCAAAGATTGAAATGGTGGGATAATTTTGAAGAAGATGAATCAAGTTTTGAAACAAAGTCTGAAAGTGAAAAAAATCCCCTTAACCGACATCAAGAACAACAAATATTTTGTGAGTTAAGTCTTTTTCTTTACCATCTGTGGGTACATTCAATAATTATCTTTAGTGTCCCAGAAACAAAATAACAATTACATCATCAACATTTTAAAAAAGAGAGATATTTTTATCTTAAGAGTCACTTAAAGTCTTTTGACTTGACTGTCGCTATTCGCTATTATGGGTCTCCGGAGAACGAAGGAAAAACAAACAAACAAATTCTGCACGTTCTGCTTGAATGGCGATGGCTGTCATTTAACTATACTTCAGATTTTATTGTTGTTGTAGATATCAGCAGTACATAGAGTAAATTCATCGAATAAAATAATGGTTAAAAAAAGAGAATAACTTACAAGCCGCGTTTGAAATAGTATTTCAATTAAAAAATAATTCATTCATAAATTTAAAAAGTGTTGTTGAAGTTGGCACTATCTGGATTCGATATGATGGTTTCCTGCTGCTATTTGCCTTAATCTAATCGAAAACTTTGAAAAACTCATTAAAGCACACAACCGAGTCGTATGATTTAGTTGATAACGAAAAAGAAATAAGATTTAGAAAAATCAAATCTGATTCATTTCTTAATCTCAGATCAAGGTAGTTCTCAGAAGCTTATCCTTAGCCTAAAAACACACCAAATCAAACAAGACGTCTTTTTGTCTTTCGACAAAAAATCGTGCTTTTGTGTCCATTGCTCTTATGATATGAGGTAACACTCACCGAAAAAGACACGACACGATAAAAAGTCTTGTCCGCTCGTGTCGGTTGCAGTAAATACATGTGGTTGTATAGGAGCAAAACACGCCAAAGAAGACAAAAAGTATGGGACAGAATGTCATTTTGTCGTTGTCGGCCTCAGTGTGGGTTTCAATCAGACACGATTTTTTGTCGAAAGACAAACAGACGTCTTGTCTGATACGGTGTGTTTTTAGCCTTTGCAATTTTCAGTATCTAAATAATGACGAAATGCTATAAAAATCTTAAAACTATTTTCAATTCTCATTTTACGGCAATTTATAAAAGGGGTCCGAGGGACTTATACAACATCGCTTTCGCTTTTCTAATTGTTTGTGAATCTGTCTTTCAATTTTAAGTTAGGTATGTGACAACAACATGTTTGTTGAAATTGTTAAAAAATAGAGTCTATAGTGTATTGTTTAGAAATAAATGTTCTCATCAATTCATTATTAATTCTGAAGTACCACAAGGGAGTCATCCTGGTCCTCTGCTTTTTTATTGTTTATTAATGAACTTCCTTCTATATTTCAAAACTCGACGACATTAATCTACACTGACGACGTTACCATTTTTCGTTGATTGATCAATTGTGAACTTCTTCAAGACGATCTACAGAGATTTTGTTAATGGTGCAACAATAATCATTTGACTTTAAATATAGACAAGAGTAAGACAATGAGTTTTACATGCAAACGGAACATCTTTATTTTTGACTATGCGTTGAATTCGTTACTTTTGTGCAGGATATCTAGTTTTCTGATCTTGGAATCTTTTTAGATTCAAAACCAACATTCACTGACCATTATAATTAAATTATAAAAAAAAAAAATAAATAAAACTCTTGGTTTCGTCAAAAGGTTTTCTCGTGGATTTCATGATCCGTATGTTATTAAAATTCATTTTACATCTTTTGTAAGGCCGAAGTGTCCGATGTTTAAGATTTCCTCTCCGATTCTTATTCCTTTGGACAGAAAGAGCTACTTTACCTCCATATACTGACAAAATGAACCCTTAAACCCTACCCATCCCGGGAGAAACACTATTGCTACCCTGGGGTCTTAGGGACTCCCAAAAGTGTTTGCTCCAATTTAATAACAGATAGGAATGTTAAATTATGAAAAAATGTTTCAAAAATTTACATCAAGACAATTTTGACACATTGAGCGGCTATGTTCGACACAAAGTGGATTTCGGCAACGGCTGCACCGTATTTTGGTCTTGCATTACAATTTTTTTGTCTCGTGGACACGCGCACATCTTTTTTTGTAGAGACTGAAGGTGTTGACTCAGCAAACAAATTTAACTTTATGCCTTAAGTAGCTAAAATTGTGTAAGATATTAAACAAATAAAGATTTAAGTAAAATTGTAAAAATAACAATTTTAGATTTAAGAAGAATTGTAATTGTAATGCTAATAAAGAATATTAAAAAATCATAATAATAACTTATTGGTGCAGATTTAGTACAACAGTTTAAGTTTCTGAACAAGTCAAAACCCCAATTAAACAATACTCAACAACTGGTTTGTGATTTATTGAAGAGCATGTCTGACGTCTGAATATTAGAAAACCTTGAATGCTCATTGATTAGAACGAACGTGAGTTGTTGGTGTTACTAGACATACAATTTGACTTCTTAGACCAAAGATAGTAGTAATAATATTAATAAAAGCGACAAATCAAAGTGCTGATAAGGACGTAGAAAGCGATTAAGAAAATAATAAACAAAAATCCAAATGATAATTATGATTCGCAGAATTTCTATAAAAATCAATTTTAACGTTTTTTTTTACCGATAATGTTGAAGACAAATTAAAAAATGACGTCTTGTACTAATGATTTTAATTAATCACAAATTTGGGACTTGAGCAAAAAAGCTTTATTTTTGATTTAACAGAATAACATTTTGTCATATTTGGAAAGAAGTGTTTGTATCTGTTTTAGTACGGATTTAGTACACCATGGTCTTAGTGGTGGTTTATCTGGAAAACAAGTAAGGTTGTACGACGTTTTTGTTTTCAAATGGTGTAAATGTTTGCATCGTTTCTATTTTGAAGAAGACTTCAGTAGACTGAATTTCGTGATTTGACTTGTCAGTACTAAAATCTAAGATCGTTAGATAACATTGAATGAT